>OU892280.1:45382519-45982519 GCA_917834065.1 Ceutorhynchus assimilis | reverse complement strand
GTTTGCTAATTTCCTTCCCCTTCTCAAGAAAAAGAGCTTTTTTCAAGCCCCTTTTAACAGTCTGGACAGCCCTTTCTGCAATGCCATTACTTTGAGGATAGTACGGCTGGTCTTACTCCATTAGCCTGACAAAATAAACTAAATTCTGTTGAATTGAATGGTGGACCATTATCTGATAGTATTTCTGCTGGCAGCCCAAAAATTGAAAATATTTGTTTTAATTTTATGATTAATTCTTTCACATTTGTTCCCTGATCCATCAATTTTACATCAATCCATTTCGATTTATTGTCAACCACAACCAGAAAAGTATAATTACATTTATGGAAGAAATTCACATTAACGCTAAAAAAATTATCTGGAGCATTAGGCCAAGGGAGTAAAATACTGCTATTTGGAAAATTCTGAGTCTCTTGACAAATTGTGCATGACCCAATAAACCTATCAATGGACTCATTAATTTCTGGCCACCAACAGTATGACCTCATAAGCATCTTTGTTCTCACTACCCCTAGATGTTGCTCATGAAATAAATTTAAAATTTCATTTTGGAGTGACCTAGGAATGACTATCTTACTTCCAACTAGTAAGCAATGATCTTCTACAGAGAGTTCGAATCTTTTTTTAAAATAAGGTTTCAAAGCTTCATCATCAATTGCACTAGGCCAACCCCTCAATGTCAAATCTATAACTTTAGATAATACCACATCTTTCTGACTAGCAAAAGCTATATCAGTCGAATATATAGGGACATCGTAACACATATTAAAAGAGAATAGAGAGTCAGAAAATATTCCAGTATCACCATTGACTGGCAAACGGGACAAGCCATCAGCGTTTGAAATCTGACTTCCTTTCTTATATTGAATATCATAGTCATATGCAGACAAATTGATAGCCCAACGCGTGATACGCGCAGCTGCAGTAACTGGAACGTTTTTGTTTCTTCCGAATATGAACTGTAAAGGCTGATGATCTGTCACGAGTGTAAATTTACGACCAAAAATGTACTTATGAAACTTTTTCAATGCGAAAATTATAGCTAAGCTTTCTCTCTCTAAATTAGAATACTTTTGTTCCGCTTTTGATAATGTGCTCGACGCAAACCAGACTGGTTTATCATCACTATTAATTTGATGGCTCAATACTGTACCCACGTCATACCCGCTTGATTCACATGTCACAAAAATGGGTTTTGTAGGATCAAAGTGTGTCAGAACATCTTCAGAAGTAAGCAGATCTTTACTTAGTTGAAAAGCTTTTTCACATTCTTGACTCCATACAAAATCACAATCACCCTTACATAAATCATAAAGAGGTTTTACTCTTGCTGAAAGCATATGTATAAACTTACCATAATAATTTAATAGTCCCAAATATGATTTTAATTGTGTGACATTTTGCGGATAAGGAGCTTTCTTTATACATTCAATTTTGTCATCTGTAGGATGAATTCCTAGTGAATCGACCCTATGTCCTATAAAAACACTACTGATTTTTTGAAAAATTTTCATTTGTTTTCATTGACTTTAACATTGAACTCTTCTAATCTTTTTAGGACATTAATCAGATTATCGTGGCATTTTTGAAGAGAAGAACCGTATACTAGAATATCATCCAAGTAACATTTGGTTCCTGGTAAGCCTGATAAAATGGCATCCATAAAACACTGAAAAATTCCTGGAGCCGAGCTCACTCCATAAGTCATTCGATTAAATCTAAATAATCCAATATGTGTATTTATGGTGAAAAGTTCTTTAGATGCCTCACTGATTTGTAATTGTTGATAAGCACCTTTAAGGTCCAAAACAGTGAAACAGCTACTACCGTTGAGACTCGCAAATATATCATTGGGTAATGGCAATACACAATGATCAGTGTCAATAACCTTATTTAAGGTTTTCTTAAAATCAGCACAAATTCTTATTTCGTTGCTATTTTTCTTTGGAACCACTACTATAGGACTTGCCCAGTTGCTATGACTGACTTTAAATAAAATACCAGATCTGACCATCTTAAAAAGTTCCTCTTCAACTTTTGGTTTTAGTGAATATGGCATTTCATAAGACCTGTGAAAAATAGGAGTTACACCATCCTTCAATTTAGACACAGCTTTGAATTCTTTGATAAATGAATTTGGCTCATCAATAAACAATTTCGAAAACTTATTTTTAATTTGACTGACCAAATTAACTTTGAATTTATCTGATTCTGACTCTTGACTTACACAATTTGACTTACTTTGACTAGCATTATCCATTATCAGACTTCTCAAAAATTGAAATTTGTTTAATTACAATACTACTATCTAACAAATTTTCTTTCCAATTCTGGTTTAAAATACTTAACCAATTACGACCCAACAATGGTATAAACTTTGAAACAGATCTAAGAACTACTAATGGTAAAATATGTATCTGTTTGATATACTTAACATGCACATCAATTTGACCCAAAATAAAGACTTTCTGCCCGGTTAACACTCTTAATTTAAAATCAACAGGCTTCAATAGTACTTATATTCGGAAACAATTCCCTGTAATCATTTTCATGAATTACAGAGCGGACTGCTCCAGAATCTACTTCCATATCTACAGCCTGAAAATCTAAAAATAATCTTACCTTGAGAGTGTCATTGAACTTGACTTTTAACGAATTTAGAACACACTCACTATCATCTTCATCTAACAATCCCAATTCAAAGGATTCATCTGATTCTGGTGATTGATCTTCTTCCAAATCGTGTACTCTATTCTTGCACATTGGGGATTTACCTGTATGCCCAATCTGTCCACAAGCGTAACATTTCCAAGTTACTGCTGGACATTTTTTGTTGTCAAAGTGGGTACGACAACATCTTCTACAGCTTTCTTGCTTCGCATGACTTGTACTTGGTCCTGGATGTGCATACGCTTGACTTTGACTTGAACCTCCTCTAGAATTAATTTTACTATATCTTTTTTTTGCATACGACTTTTCTCCGACTTTGTTAAGTTGCCCAAATTCGGGACCCATGACTTTTAGCTGGCCTTCAGCTAACTCCATGCCTAAAGCTATATTAAATGCTTTTACCTACGAGCGTGCGGTAAAGTGCACTTTACCGCACGTATTTGCAAATGGAAAGTATCACTTTACCGCAGACTATGCGGTAAAGTGCACTTTACCGCATAGTGTGCGGTAAAGTTAACTTTACAGCATAGTATGCGGTAAAGTAGAATACAAAGTGTGCGGTAAAGTGCACTTTACCGCATAGTGTGCCGTAAAGTAGAATTTGATATTTATAATAAAAAATCCTCTCTTTTTCAGAAAATGAATTTTTGATCCTTTCTAAATCTTATCTAATTTCATTAATTAAACTGGTTCATTAATTGATTTTATCAATGCCTTTTTTTGGAGATGTAGATGCTCATAGGTAAAATTTTGTACCTAACACATGCGGAAAGTGCCTTTACCGCCCTTAACGGCTTGACCTGCCGTTGCGTGCGGTAAAGTATCACTTTCCGCATTTGTTAGGTAAATAACTATTTCAAACGTTAATTTGTCCTCTGTCAGCAAGCGACGTTTAATATTTTCTGACTTTAGACCACAGACTAACCTATCCCTTAGGGAATCCTTCAAAAATGTGCCAAAGTCACAAAACTTGGCTAGATTTTTCAATCTTGCTGTAAATGCTTTCACATCTTCTTGGGCTTCTTGGAATGCTGTATGGAAGCAATATCTTTCAGCAATGACTAACCTCTTGGGACTATAGTGGTTTTTCAACTCGTCGACCAATTCGCTGTACTTTTTCGAACTAGGTACTTCTGGTGCTAGCAGGTCTTTCAAAACACCATATGCTTCACTTCCTATCAAGGTGAGTAGCATAGCAACCTTAGAGCAGGTAAAGCGCTGTCCTACGGACATAAGGAGTAGGAACGCGCCATTCTGCTTATGAAACTAAAGTGAAGCTAAGTTTTTGGCAGGTGTTTGGCACCAAAATACAGGTAGAGCATTGCATTGCCATAACCGCCATTTTTTGTGGGCCAAAATACCTGGAAAAAAACGGCTTCATTTTCCAAATCCAGGTTACTACTCCTTTACCTTTACCTGCTCTAAGATAGCAACCTTTTTATTATCTGCTACAGCATTGCACTCAAACAATTGCTCCAACCTTTCCAAATATACGGTAATTTCGGTTTCTTTGGGGTTGAATTGTTCAATATTTCCGACTAAACCCATTGCTTTTTATGTTTTACAGACTACTAGAATGTTGGACTCTTGACTCGACTAAAAAAAAAAGCAAAAGGACGAACGGACTTGGTTTCCAGACGGTAAACTTCACAGTTGTAGACTTTATCTCTTCAAATCACTTCTAGGCGTGCGGAGTTCGAGCTGCTTTCTCGTCGCCAATAATGTTATGTATCCAGAATTCTAAATGATACACGTTTAATAACTGGGGAACGTTAATTCTATTGAAAAGACACTAATGCCCACTTGCACCAACCGCAACTTAAATTGGTCTTAGCTAAGTCAGGACTTAATTTTAAGTTAGCCTTTAATTTAATTTACTTGCACCATAGACAAATTATGCCGACTTGGCAAAGTCGGACTTAATAATTTTTCGCGATGGCAACATTGCGAAATCCTCAGTAAACAGACAGAAGTGTGACAAAAGTTGACAAATAGTCTTTAGTATTTTGTGGTTTTTCGGTGTTTGGGTGTTTCTGATTGAGAGTTTGAGCAATGGAAGAACCAAATTCTAAAAAGCAGAGGGGCGCGAATTTTACATTAGCATAAAAGGAGGCCTTAATTATTAATATAGTGGCAAGACTTAAAAATATTATTGAAAATAAAAAAACTGATGCTCTATCCATTCATGAAAAAAACGAGGCCTGGGAGAATGTATGCAGGAATTTCAATGCTGCTTCACCAGGCATGAGAGAGAGAAGTTTGGATTCTTTGAAACAGTATTATAAAAATCAAAAAGAGGATCTAGAGAAAAAAAAAGATATATGAGAAATTTCTAGGTTATTACGGGTTAAATTTTTTGTTAGAATCCACCTTAGGGCCGGTTTCTCAATAGCGAGTCACCCCCGGGTTAAGCATACCTCCAGGGTAAACATAGCAACTCGACACGCTTACCCTGGAGTTAAAAGCAGGTGACTCGCTATTGAGAAACCAGCCCAATGGGTTCTAACAAAAAATTTAACTTAACTTAACTTAACCTAACCTAACCTAACTTAAGACTCAATTTAAATTTATTTTTTGTCGTTCATAAAAATCTACATTAATTTAAGGAAAACATAAAAGTTGGCGAACTTCTTGTTAGGTTATATCTTAAGTTAAGTGAAGCTGTATGAACGCCGTCGTTAGCCTGCATATTTCGAACTTCTTAGGTTAGGTTAGTTTAAATGTTAAGTTAGATTCAATTTTCTGTTAGAACCCACCTTTATATTATGTTAAGTCGAATTTAAGGCCTAAATTTTGGCGACTTAAGAAAATTCAATTTAAGGCTACTTTAAGTCTAGCTCGACTGCTGGTGCAACTAAAATTTAGAGTTAAGTCTCGGCTTAAAGATAAGTCCGACTTAACTTAGTCTTAAAATGTTGGTGCAAGTGGCCATAAATTATGGAGAACATGAAACTAACGTTATTACTAGACTAATGACTTGACACAACTATCCTATTGACATTAGGGGAGTACATTAATAAACTAAATTAATATAAAACCAAGGTTCAAACACTACACCTATGTCCATGTGGTGAAGGGGGCTCGCTGTAGTCTTGTACCAGTGCCCGGATTTGACTTGCTACATCCCTGTGTAGTACTATAGTATTTTCAATACCTATTTAGAAGTACCAGTCGTTCTAGTGGCTAAACGTATGTCTCTTTTTGAACACACAGATAAAATTAGGTTAGGAATTTCCTATTTGTACCATCGTCACCAAAAGTAACTGGGACAGCATCATATCAGCTCCTGTACTATTATATGAATTTTATTGTCAAATATTTGTCAAACTATGAATCGAATGCATTGAAATGAATGACGGTAGAATCAGTCCAGGAGATTATTATGCATTATTTTTGTCCCAGATACTTTTGATGACGATGGTACATGAAATTGACGTATTAGCAATCGACGTTCGTTTTTGTTGGTAATTTTTTGTTTCTTCTGATTCGTGATTGATAAATAAGGATGAGGTTTTTCTAAATGGGTATTAAAAATACTGTAGTTACGTACGTATGGTAATACCTATATCTCGTTTTTTGAAAATAGTGCCTTTTTGCATGCCTAAGCTAATAGTGCGGGGGCCGAGGACCTTTTCAAATTCAAATCATTAATAACAAGCTAGTTTTTTCAATGCAGTTTCATTTCACCGAGACGCCCAACTTTTTTCTCAACGAAAATTGCGAAAACAGGTAGCTAACATACTGCGCAGGTGTAAAACATGTCGATTTGGTGACTATAAAAATTTAATCAATAACAGTTAGTTTTTTAGCTAAATGTTGAGATAATTTTATGAATAATTTGAAACAACCTTTGTCCGACAAAATAAAGGGTTTGGTCTACGATGTCCCCTCCCCTCAAACATGTAGCAATTACGTTGCATAAAAAATTATTAATAACAAGTTGATTTTTTCAATGTAGGTTGGTAAATATTATTACAATTAAATGGTCACTCTGTCCTACAAATAAACAGGTAGCTATTTTCAGTCCTACACTCAAAAGTTGTCGATTTCACGATTTAACTTTTTTCATCATAAAAATGTAAATAATAACAGTTAATTTTGTAGCGAAATGTTGAGATAGTTTCATAACTAATATGAAACAACATTTGTCCGACAAAATAAATGGTTTGATCTAGGCTGTCTCCCTTCTCAAACATGTAGCAGATACGTTACATAAAAAATGATTTATAACCAGTTGATTTTTTTAATGTAGCTTAGTAAATATTACTACAATTAAATGGTTACACTGTCCTACAAATAAAGAGGTACATTTCTCCAGTCCTACACTCAAAAGTTGTCGACTTCACGGTAATACTTCATTCATCAATCACCGGCTAAATCTTCTCGAGCATCTTCGTATTGATAATACGCCTAACTTTTCTATTGCGAAAAGTTGCAAAAGTAGTAGCTACTAAAGTGAGCAGATGTAAAATACCTTGATTAGGTGATTATGCAAATGTAATTATTAACAGTTAATTTTTCAGGTGAATAATGAGATAATTTTATAAATAATTCGAAATTCGATTTGAGCCTTAAAATAAATGTTTTGGTCTGCAGTGTCCGCTTTCTCAAAAATGTAGCAATTACTGGCTCATAAAAAAACGATTTATAAGCAGTTGATTTTTTTACTGTAGTTTAGTAAATATAACTACAATTACACATTGTCTCAAAGAAGTAAGATTTCTCAGCCCTACATTCGAGAATTTCGAAAATAGCCTTATGCATATTATACGTAAGTAGGGCTTTCATTTCAAAACTTGCCATCCACGGTATCTGCGTAAAGAGACAGATTTCTAGAAAAAAAGAATTAATTCAAGAATTTTACCTTTTGTATTTAAAAAAATATATTTATTAAAATATTTGATTTTTGATATTATTTGAAATGAACATATCTCTTTTATTTTTGAGCTGTCGAGAAAATATTATTTGGAAAACTCCTGTATTTTTTAAGTTCCACGTCATTTAAAAAGGAAAACCCCAACTTAGAAAACACCCTGTATATAGGGTGATTCAAAAAAGCGCCCCAGATTTAATACATTAAAAAAGGAGCTCAATTTTTTTTAATATCTTTAGAATTAAGATGAACCGGTTGGATCAAACCTTCTCAATTTAGGTATGGAAAATGACAAAGGGCATGGCCCCCTCTACTTTGATGGCATGCCAAAACTCTCTTTCGAGCAATTCAAATCTGGCGCGCTTTTTAAATCACACGATACTGTGTTATTTACGAGCATGCGCGTCAATTCGTGTGTGTACATACACATAACACATATACTGTTATACACGCATCTGTGTACGTACATGTACATACAGGGGCTTTCATTTCGAAATTTGCCACCCGCGTTATCTGCCTAAAGAGACAGATTTCTGGAAATCGCCGGAACACGTCAACAAATTAACGTAGGTACCCCCTCAATAAATTTGTTGACGTGTTTCGGCGATTTCTAGAAATCTGTCTCTTTACGCAGATAACGTGAGTGGCAAGTTTTGAAATGAAAACCCTGTACATATTTACGTATAATATGCATAAGGCTATTTTCGAAATTCTCGAATGTAGGGCTGAGGAATCTTACCTCTTTAGGACAATGTGTAATTGTAGTTATATTTAGTAGTAAAAAATCAACTGGTTATAAATCGTTTTTTATGAGCCAGTAATTGCTACATTTTTGAGAAAGGGGACACTGCAGACCAAACCATTTATTTTGTGGCTCAAATCGAATTTCGAATTATTTATAAAATTATCTCATTATTCACCTGAAAAATTAACTGTTAACTGTTAATAATTACATTTGCATAATCACCTAATCAAGGTATTTTACATCTGCTCACTAGTGCTCAATTTAGTAGCTACTACTTTTGCAACTTTTCGCAATAGAAAAGTTAGGCGTATTATCAATACGAAGATGCTCGAGAAGATTTAGCCGGTCGGTGATTGATGGATAAAGTATTACCGTGAAGTCGACAACTTTTGAGTGTAGGACTGGAGAAATGTACCTCTTTATTTGTAGGACAGTGTAACCATTTAATTGTAGTAATAATTACTAAGCTGCATTAAAAAAATCAACTGGGTATAAATCATTTTTTATGTAACGTATCTGCTACATGTTTGAGAAGGGAGACAGCCTAGACCAAACCATTTATTTTGTCCGACAAATGTTGTTTCATATTAGTTATGAAACTATCTCAACATTTCGCTACAAAATTAACTGTTATTATTTACATTTGTATGATCACCAAATAGACATGTTTTCCACCTGCGCACTCTGTTAGCTACCTGTTTTTAGAATTTTGGCAAAAGAAAATTTGGGCGACTTATCAAAATGAAGATGCTCACGAAGATTTAGCCGGTTATTAATGAAAAAAGTTAAATCGTGAAATCGACAACTTTTGAGTGTAGGACTGAAAATAGCTACCTGTTTATTTGTAGGACAGTGTGACCATTTAATTGTAATAATATTTGCCAACCTACATTGAAAAAATCAACTTGTTAATAATCATTTTTTATGCAACAACAATTGCTACATGTTCGAGGGGGGGGGACATCGTAGACCAAACCCTTTATTTTGTCGGACAAATGTTGTTTCAAATTATTCATAAAATTATCTCAACATTTAGCTAAAAAACTAACTGTTATTAATCAAATTTTCATAGTCATCAAATCGACATGTTTCACACCTGCGCAGTATGTTACCTACCTGTTTTCGCAATTTTCGTGAGAAAAAAGTTGGGCGTCTCGGTGAAATGAAGCCTCATTGAAAAAACTAGCTTGTTATTAATGATTTGGAAAAAAGGGCCTCGGCCCCCGGACTATAAGCTAGAACTTGGTTAGTAATCTCGTGGCCGCTCAATTAATATGAAAGGCCACATTCTCAAATCAGCAGAAAATTCAGTGATACCCAGATGATGTTTTACTATAAAAGAACTAACAAAGTAGGGTTGAAGAACCAGATAATAGATACTTAATGAATGGAGATTGGAGAATAATAGGACTATGAATGATATGATAAATAAATGACATAATAAGATAATAGAATATTCCCTAAGTAGTGCGGAAAATTCCATTCTTTCACACGCGATAGCAGTTGGCAGCACGACGCGTATAGCGAAGTTCCGGCCAAGCAATCAAGTTAGGAAAAAAGACTTTCCGTACGATTTTTTTTTAATTTTATAATGCAAGAAATAGATGTAATTTCTCATACTCATATTGTCGTTGGAAAGAACACTTTCAGGAACTATTTAACTTAACAGAGAATCGCAAATTATTAATAAAATCTTCAACGAAATTCCACAGAAACCAATACAACAAGAACTGAGCAAGGTTTCCAGATTAGAGGAGGAGGTTGAAAAGGCAATCAGACTACTAAAGATTAATAAGTCAGCTGGTACAGACCAGGCTCAATGAAGAAGAGAAATATCTTTCCCTACTTTCTGTTCGGAAAAGATACTTGCCAGGATATTATCAAAACGTCTAATCCCAAGTGCCGAAGAGAAGAGAACCTCCAAGCGGAACTTAGAGGACAAAGACACAGTGACAGGGCCGGCTTAAGGGGGGGGGCGAAGTGGGCGGCCGCCCAGGGCGGCACGATCCAGGGGCGGAAAATTCGCAACATACAACAACAAAAAAAATAGGGAACAAAACCAAACGACTTAAAAAAAAAAATGGTGTCCAAATTTTGAACTTTTGAATATTTTCAGTCACAAGCCACAACCTATATGTAGCCCCCTCCCCCCCCAAACATATTTTCTGGGTGGGCTACTGCCAGGGCTTGTATTCCGTCACCGGGGAACGGCGTTCTCTCAAGAGAACGATTGCTCTGTATTTTTCAGTATTATGTAAATAACAATACGGGTGACTAAGACAGAGCAATCGTTCTTTTGAGAGAACGCTGTTCCTGGCAACGAGAATACGGCCCCTGATCGTTGCAAGTGGTGAAAGAAATTTCTCTGAATTAAAATTAATAAAAACATACATAAACATAAGTTTAAGCGGTTAGCAATGCGTTTAATTTAACCCCATTATCTATGCGCCCCTGACATTCTTCTTAAAGGGGGCGTGACCTAAAAAAAACAACTTAGGCTACTTAAAGGTGGTGGTGTGACCCTAAAAAACGACTTTAGCTACTTAAATCAAGAAAAAAAATCAAAGATCTCTCGTGAAAACCGCAGTCTTATATTCAAAAAATAGTTTCCGAGGAATTTCCTTGTGAAGATAAATTATGCAGGTACTTGTGATATCACAACCGCCAAAATAGCAGTCTTCTGTTCGTTCAGTGGTCAGTGAACCGTACCCTCGCCGGAACCCTATACTTGGGTGGTTGCAATTCGCTCTAGTGAAATAATTATCTTTTGTTTTGGAAAATGTTATGCGTGATAATACTGTGCCTGATAATTCGGTGTGACGTCACAAACACCTAGCTGTATGGGATGGGGCGGCAAATTTACTCTTCGCCCAGGGCGGCACAATACCTAGAGCCGGCCCTGCACAGTGAGGCTTTAGACCCAACCGAGGCAGACAAGATATTCTGATATTCAGTGCAAATGCACAAATGCAAGAGAAATCCAGAGAAATAAATCGCCCTCTACATGGCCTTCATATATTTAGTGAAATAATTTGATTCGGTCAACAGAGAAGCCTTTTGGAAGATATTGGTGAAGGTTGGGTGTCTGAAAAAGTACCAGGTGTTTCACCTAAGCAGGAGGTAACCGGCTATATCTCAAAAATGAATAACCCTAGAACTTTGAAGAAAAAAAATCTCATAAAAGCGACCAAGAGAAATTGCTGGAAATTATTTTCAAGTTTGTAGGATAACCGCTAGGGGTCGCAACTGTAATACGAAAAGATGAAGCTCGCCCCACCACTTTATGTTACATCGGACAAAAATTTGTACCAGAGCTTTTTTGTTCAGAAAGTATCAAAGATTAAAATGGCGATATTTATTGACGTCCCTAATGGGATATTTTTTCGAGAAAATTCTATTCTTATCTTTCGACATTATAACCGCGACCCCTAACGGCCATCCTACAAACTTGAAAATAATTTCCAGCAATTTCTCTGGGCCTCTTTTATCAATAATTTCTTTTCTCCAAAGTTCTAGTGTTATTTTATGTTAGTTGGGATAAAGCCGGTTATGTTCTTAGGTGAAACACCCGGTACATCCAGATAGTTCGCCTGCTGCATGATAATGTGAATGCAACTGTCCTAAGCAGCGATGGACAATAAGAGTCTGTTCAAATAAGTACAGGCGTTGAACAGGACTGTGTTATTGCACCCACTTTATTTTCTCTATTTATAGGATTCACACCTACTTCACCTTGTCGAGGGTCACCTGCCGTCAGGAGTGGAAATATTATACAGACGTGATGGCGGCTTATTCAACCTAAATAGATTAGAAGCCAAGAAGAAACTATCGACGACATCGATAATTGAACTTCAATATGCGGTTGATAACGTCGTGATGGCTAATACAGAGGAAGATCTTCAGGTAATTATCAATGCATCAAGCAGGCATGCAGGAGAGGCCTAGTCAACTTTAACTTTAAAGCCGAACCGGGCACTAATCCCCAAGCCCCAAATATAACTATAAATGATCATTCTTTGGCGAACAAACTTTTCCCACTTCCCAGAACGTAGAACACTCCCCATACCTTGGGAGCATATACCTATTCTTGGGAGCCATCTGTTAGCAAATGCAACCATTGACGGTGAGATCCAACATCGCTTGAATTATGCTAGCGCGGCATTCGGGCAACTAGCTCGAGAGTCTTCAACAATCACATCAGCGCTGAAACCAAACTTCGCGTCTACAATGCGGTTGTGATACGAACACTCATATATGGTTGCGAAACATCGAGCCACCTACAGAAGACACATGAAAAGCCTAGAAAAATACCACCAGCGATGCCTAAGAAGGATCCTACGTAGGTATTAAATGGCAAGACCGAACGAATATTAGAGGAGGTCAAAACAACTAGCATGGAAGCGCTCATCATTAAGCTCCAACTTCGCTGGACAGGTCACCTGGTCCGTATGCTCGAAACACGTCTTCCACGACAGATTATCTACAGTCATCTGGAAGAGGGAAAACGAAATCAAGGAGGTCAACAAAAACGCTACAAAGTTGTTCTTAAGGAGAATATGGCAAAGTGCCAGCAACAGGGAGACGACGGAAAAAGATGAGCCCTCAAGGCGTCGAGTAGTTCATGAATGACTACTAACTTTTGAATAACAACGAGGCAGACACAAGACCGATAAGAGAGACCACGAGAGAACAGAGGAAGAGACAATGCTCAGAGGCTGGGGTGTGCGAAAAGTGTGCGGCTCCAGAATTGGTTTATATAGCCATCAGAAAACCTACCATCGACCAGTGACGGATCTATAGTACCATTCTATGGGGGGGTAGAGCTTCTTAACCATTAACGGTTAGTGGTCTATATTTGAAGGAATTCACACACCCAAAGTAGGACCCAGTAGGTGCACGCCCAAAACGCATTTTAAGCCTCCAAAAAATAATTTGTGTGATTTTTCTGGCGGGGGGTAATTACCCCTTTACCCCCCCCCCTCGCTGTGGATCCGCCACTGCCATCGACAACAATAAGAATAGAATGGAAATAATCATACTAGTCTTAGAGCCAGCGACGAAAAAATTCTCTGAATTCACTAAACCTAGTTTTCACACAGTTGGTTACAATGTATGTACACAGTTGGTTACAATGTACCTACATAAATATAGCGCGGTCAGTCAAGCGAAACTTACGACAAGGACCAGGGTGTCTTGTTGAAGTTGTCGAGATAACTAAGGTATCTCAATATATTGTGCAATAAGTGTTGAAAATAGCACTTTTTACACGCGTGGGGAAGCTTAGTGGCAGAAGCCGCAGGCTTTACACGCTTTACACACTCTACTACTTCGGCTGCGAAATAACTGGCTGGGTTCGGTAATTGCATCTGCGAGTAAAATTTGACAGATATCACATGTTTTGACATGTGAAAAAAGATAAGTGATCACGTGACGTCTGTCAAAATTTGCACTTTCTGCTCGCAGATGTCAATACCGAACCCAGCTACTATATTCACACTAAAGGGTCATTTACGTCCACCTAACTTAACGTAGGTACGGAAAATCAATAATAAAGAAAAGTTGAACATCATGTACCATACGTAGTTTTTTACATCCACTTAAAAATTAAAGATGGAAATTTCATAGTTGTTAATGTGTAATTTATAACGCGTAATGCATAACTCAAGTAACATTTTTCCATCTGTCGACGTTATTTGCATTTATTTCAACGTCAGAAAAGGTTCATATATTAGACGTATTACGACTTCACAACGTCGCCGTCGTTTCATGTTATCAAAAAAAAGTTGGGTTATGTTGTTATGTAATGTGAATGAGTTTGTTTACAATTAAATTAATAATCAATTCAAAATTAATTTCTTTTTTCGAGATGCGTAACCTATCCACAAACCTTCCTTGGGATGGCCATAACAACCTACCAAAGTTTCATCGTAATCGGATAAGTGGTGTAGGAGCGCATATCCGGATACCCCTCGAACATTGATTTATATATATATAGGATTATTTATTGACATTGATTTATTTTATATTGACTTGAACCCGGATTGCTCTTGTAATTTTTCTTAATGGACTAATGCCGAACTAACTCTAGTTTTTCTTAAATCCGAATTTCTACTAATATCTAGGTTGGGTTATTGATTTATTACAGGATTTAACCGTTATTTAACTGAAGTGCTTATTATGAAAATGTACGTTTAATTGTGGTATTACTTTATTGCTTATGCATTTAATTCATATTGTTCAACTGACTTGAGTTTGGTATTGAACTACAGTTTTGTCGACTTTTCATATTTATTACCTGAGTATTGAACAACCGATAATTACCTAATTCATTTATGCTGACAAATTATCGAGCAATTACTGTATTTTTATCAAATAAATTTAGCTCTTGAATCTTAATATATATTTGTTTCATTTGACTCTGGAAGCTCACTCTTGACTACCAACCAGTGGCGTTACTTTAATTGAACTGAATATTCACTGGTTAATTATTTATTTATTTTATTTTATTTTATTTTATTTTATTTTATTTTATTTTATTTTATTTTATTTTATTTTATTTTATTTTATTTTATTTTATTTTATTTTATTTTATTTTATTTTATTTTATTTTATTTTATTTTATTTTATTTTATTTTATTTTATTTTATTTTATTTTATTTTATTTTATTTTATTTTATTTTATTTGATTTTATTTGATTTTATTTTATTTTATTTTATTTTATTTTATTTTATTTTATTTTATTTTATTTTATTTTATTTTATTTCATTATTCTATTTTATTTTATTATTTTATTTTTATTTTGTTTTGCCTACATCATAATATCTTGGTCTTTGGGTCCAGCCAACAGCCTGGAGAATACTGGCCATTCTGTCCAAGGTCAGTGGCGCCCATAAAAATAACCCACCCCTACTCTCCGAATTCAATTTCTGAGCTAGGGCTCAATTTGCAACGTCCTAGACATCCAATAGACTAAAGCTTTTAATTTCATAATTTCAATTTATTTTAATTACATTTCACTTTTTATTCATATTAACAAAAAAAAACGTAGCAGGTTATGAATTATGAGCAATAATTTTTTAAACATTTATTTTTACTTTACTTATACGTTGTTAAAGAATGTACAGGTTGTTCCAATTTGGACACTTTTGATAAGAAACTTAAATTTCTGAGCCGAGATACAAAAAAAATGACCCCCTCCCACTGAGGATCAAATTTCAGAAGAGAATGTTTCTGGATTTTGAGACATACTGTGGAACCTTCATCACTGGTTCAGATATTCGCGTCCTTGGTTTAGAAGTAATGGGTGCTAATAGTGAGGTTTAGAACAAAAATCCAACTCCTGGATTAAAAATTCGCCGACGTTTCGACCTTATATTAAGCCTTCTTCAGGGCTCTTCTTCAAATCAAGAGCTTTCGTAAACACTTATTAACTCTAAAAACTCCACATTGTACATAACCATTTGTGACATGATTGAAAAAAAAAAAAAACAACACAGACTTAAATTGCGGGAAGAGATTAAGACGACACACTAGCAACCAAATTCAACTGATGTCCTGTATCCGCCTCTGAAAGTATGTTTATGTCCAATTTGAGCCAATTCTGATGTTTTTTGTTTTTTCCTCAATTTCCCAAAATATTTAGCAGTTAATAAAAAGTGTGTATTATTTCTTTTTTTTATGTAAAAGCTCTTTAAATTATAGCGAGGGAAAAAAGAACTTCAATTTCGCAAAAACATATGTTTAAATAAACAATAGAGCGCCAACCGGCTGCCAACCCAGCGCAGAATGGACGAGGAAGTGGAAATGTATAATTTACATTTTTTTTTCGTCCTTCTGACTTGTGAGGTAGGAACTTCCCTTGGGAATCTTACTTAAAACGTGGTGGGCATGGTGAAGAGAAGGGGAAGGCCCGCCAACCATTCCTGTTCAGGCCTCAGTAGGTCCATATTATTTATTCACAACAACAAAAAAAGATTCTGACTTATAAGGCAGAAACCCTTATTTTGGGATAGTGAAAATTCATCCATCCTCAACTTCTGCACACCGAAACCCGCCAACCATTACGTTTTTTAGTTGAGCGAAGACTTGGTATACCGGGCCACCAAAAAACGGCCTTCTAACAGATGACTGAGGCTTTTGTGTCATGGGCTCTTAGACTACTATATGTATATCACAACGAAATAAAATAGTTGACGTCACTTCGTGTTGTTATGGTTCCAAAATAATATATCCACATTTGGTGGAAAATAGGGAAAAATCTTTAGACCAATTTTTAAAATAGTACAATTTAGGTCTAAATAATTAGATTCCCGAATTTTCAAGTCGGGAATGGTATAGCATTCCCAACATAATTTTTAACGTACCTACCTAATATTACGTCAACTAACGTCGGATGGTTAATTGGGAAGAGAAAAGAGGTGTTTATACAACGCATAATTTTTGTGCATTAAGAACTGACAAGACAGCTGAGTTTCACACTTGTTATTTTTCATAAAATAATAAATAATGAAGTAAATAATAAATTAGGCTTTATATTATTAGGAAAAATCCCATTTGTATAATTAAAAACGGAAAAACTCGATTCCAGATCAAAAACCTTTGAAAACCACAGGAAAACAGACAACAAGAATTCGAGGTTATGAAGCAAAACCAAAACAAAAACAAAGTTGGAAATAATCAATTAATATACGGTTGCGCTCTAGCGTTTTTTGCACAATGCATAATGGATAATAGGGAACTTGCAAGTGAACTAAAATTTTCCAAATTTGTTTTAAATCGATACCTACTTTATACTGCACAATATTTATATGATCTTTCTTAACTGATACCGCCCCTGTAAAACAAAAAATAATACTGAATTTGAAATAAAAAATTTCCCGCCAAAACAATGCTTCCATGATGGCTACCTTTTTTGACGTCACGATTCTGTAAACAAACCTGTCAAATAGGGAACTTGCAAGTGAAATAAAATTTACAAAAGCAGTCCTCTACAATATTCTTCATCCATTGCGATAATTTTCACAAAAAGCAAACTTTAACACACTTGAATTGACTTGAATAACACAAAAATAGCACTGCGTCAGCAGGAGTTCGTTTACTGCGTTTGTTGTTTACAAAATCTTGACGTCACGAGCACTACTGTGATATTGAAATTTCGCGTTTCCGCGCTAAAGTTTTTTATTTGAATTTCAATGAAATTTTTTTCGTACAACGTATAAATTAAAATGAACAAAAAGAAAACTATGTGGTATCTGATCACTAGAAGTATATATAAAAAAAAAAAAATAGAAATATGAAAATTCCCTATACGTAAAAGTTAAAAGTTAGTCAACCACCACCTTAAGAAAATTTACGTGACACACGGAAAACTTCAACTCAAGAAAATCCGTGCGTTAAGTTCTGTTTCTAGGCATATAATTTGACTTGACAGTTGAGGTTATAAGTGCGCATGGTGCGCATGCATCACGCAAAAAAATAAACCTCATTGTACGGAATATTTTAGCATTTAGGCCCAAAAAGGCAAATTATAAAGCCCAATAGAGAAAATCAGACAGAAGACAGTACAGAGAAGATGGTTTAGCTCTAGGAGCATCCGGAAAACTCTACCATACTTACCTACCTCAAAGAATAAAAAGTACCCTTTTCCCGATCTAATATTTGAGAGCAGTACCTACTGCTTCTCTTTGCTCCCATATCTACGGCTGTCAATAAGCATGAAAAAATAGCTACAACACAAAGAGTCATGCCAAGCATCTAAGTAGCATACCGAAAGAAAAATTTCTACTCGGATCCGTAATAGTAAGATGTTTCCGCAAAAAAAGCAGAATTGAAATGGAAATATGCTAAAAATATATTGAGACAAAAAGATGGAATCATACGCGAAAAGGAGGACAACAAATGCGATGGTCAGATGATTTGAAGAAATATGCTGTGTCAATATAAATGCAGCCGATGTCCAAAGTCGAGGCCTGGCTCCAACACGACTTTGTCAGAAAGAACGATTTTCCTTTGTTATTTGATAACATTTAATTGTGATGCATTCACACACTTTCGTGAACCATTTCCTTTCATGGCGCGTGATACATACCTACTATTTTTTTCCATCAAAAATTCTCTTGTCCTCAGGTTGGACTGGTTGGAGGTTCAGGCGTCAGACCAAGTCTGATACTCGGAAAAAAAAGTTGGTGTTAAAAAAAAATCCCTCGCAGAAAGTACCATAATAGCCAAAGACATAGGTACAAAGGATGAGAGCCACTGATGTGGTGGTGTGTCGCCGATTAAGTCAAAGGGGGCGACATGGATAGGAAACGATATATTTGGAAAAGTGGTGCTCATCTAGGGAAATTGAACATGGTCCCTAATAGCCGGAGAGCCAGCGCCGAAAAAATTCTCTGAATTTACTAAAGCCAGTTTTTGGTCAGTTGATTACAGTATTTACGTACATAAACATACCTCGGACAGTCAAGCAAAACTTGGGACAAGGACCTAGGGTGTCTGGTTAAAGTTGTCGAGATAGCTAAGTAATACAACGAATTTACTTAGGCTGAAAATCGCTATACATATTATATAAGTATAACACATAAATAACAGTGATGTTTGTCAGTCAGTTGAATAGAGGAACTGGGCCGGTCATTCAGCCCCATTGAGGTAGTTCAGCCCCAATTTATGTAAAAAAATAATAGGTCTATTTTTTTTTTAGAGTGACAGCGTGACAGTGACAATTCAAAATTGTAGGTTGAAGTTTAAATTAATAGGTTTGTTCAGTAATATTAATATTTTTTGCAGATTTTTACATTTATTCGGGCTGACTGACCAGCACTGTCCCGCTATTTAACTGACTGACTAACACTACTGTTATTTATATGTTATAGTCGTAATCACGATAGAAAGTGAAGTTGACAGTTCGCGTTGACATATCTAGTTTTTTTTTTCTTTAGGTTACCAGCATGCGTAAGCGTTTTCATTCCTCCAGCTGGGATAAACGACAGGGTCGTATTTAGGAAAATGATATGCATTCCAGATTTATTTTTAATTTCTTTAAAGGAAGTCAAGTTATTAAAATCCTGCATAGTAATATTAAACATCTGTAATAGAACAAACGTAATATTTTCTAATAGTTGTTGCTGTAGCTGGCCGCCCAAGTACTCTGTTGATTTTTAAAGGTTAGATGGTATATGCGAGCGGTTTATTGATGCTAGTTATTTCCTTGGGTAGCTACAGAATTAAATGCTGAAGGGGGTTTACTTGCAAAAGAGAGAAACAACTGCAGTATTTCCGCACATATTATATTTAATTTTAAATAAATGAACCCAAATTTTTCCAATAATAATATACAGTACTTAAATTTCTACTCAAATTTTCCATTAATAAAATTATACAGTACTAAAATTTCTACTCAAATTTTCCAGTAATAAAATTATACAGTACTAAAATTTCTACCCAAAAACTCTTCTCATGTGGCTTACATCAGGCTTTTCCATGAGGGCTCTTCTTGGATCATCCTTTCTAAAGGAAAATCCTAACGTGAGCAAAACCCTGCCTAAACTTGACTGGGAACCGTAATAAATTTCACTTTCTTTCAGCCTATCACTTACAGTCTTAAGGGTAACATATGCAATTCTAAAAACGAAAAATGCTTGTTTAAATATTGTAGTACTGTAGCAACAGCAAATATTACTGATTTTAGTTAGTATATCTTGTTCAATTAGCTTTGAGACTTTCGTCAATAATGACACCGAGTGTATTCTTATGGAATTTGCTGGTGACACCATTATAACGTAACTCTTAAAGGTAATTGAACAAAGTAACTTAGTATTAATATTTAACACCAGTCCCTATAACAAAAAGACTACTACCCAAAAATGAACTAAAATTACCCAGTCTAGTTTGTGTTAGTGAAATGGCTTAAACTTATAATTGAAGAAGAGAGGAGTATGCATTCTGTGTAATAATTTATTAAGAAAATCCGCCGAGTGCTTCCGGCCTTAAGTCATCACCAGTGCTGCTTCGTCGCAGGTACAAACATCACTCACAAGAGACAACTGACACAAGTGGACGTGCATAATTAAATTCAACTATTAATTAATCAATTACCTGTGTAGTAATGGGTTTTTTACCAAAAACTGCTAAATAATATAAAAAAGGAAGAATAACAGTAAGAGGTGGGCGACAGATGGGACATTGCCCCTCTAAATAATTTATACAAGCATAATATTAGATGATACATTAAATAGGAAGTTTAATTAGTGATACCATGTTTAGAGGTACCAAAGTCCACTAGAAAATATGACAACACAAAATGCTAAACATCTGAAAAACAATAAACCCAACACACAGGATAAAGCATGCAGCAGAAGTTACAGAAGCTCTGCAAATATCTGAACCCAAACTGTGTAGGTACGTCAAAGAGGGGAATATGAATACTTATCCTTATGAAAGACTCCAATAACTCAGGTACCTTTATTGAAAAGCAAGAAAACAATTCTAAAAAATATCATGAAATTATGGAATGAAAGAAATCCTAGCAGCATCTTAATTTGTGTTGACCTGAAATAAAAAATAGTATTAAACTATGAAAAACAGTTTAATTTGATCTGAGAAGTTCCAATGTTATCAGGTGTATTCTTTCGGAATAATCTACTGGTAATGTTAATATGAAGTAACATTGAAACAACTCTATGTTCAAAGTAGAACATCAACTTACTCTCTGTATACATTTTGTATATCTCTAATCGAATAGTCTATTTGACGCTTCCACTTGAATCAGTTGTCTGCAACTTCTTACGCTTCCGCGTGACAGGGGTAATTTCAGACTCAACTGAACCATCCTTATATTTATAGACAGTGGTCTCACTTAAAATAGTTTCGAAACCTTAGCTGTCTCCTAGAAAGGCAATGGAACAGTAAATTACAATTTATTTATTAAAAATTAACAAAAGCCACTCGGTTCGAAAATATCCCCTTCCAAAACTTGTACCTGCATTTACTGAGATTAAGACGAAAACGTTTCTATGATCAATCAAGACTAACTTTATTGTTATTAACTTACAGTTATGGGATTTTGATCTTCATGAGACACCTTGAAATGGTTGTATACGAGTTGTATAAATTGCTGTGCCACAGGGTTCCCATGAATTATTGGTCTCTACAAAAGGATTATTTGCTTATTTTTACTAAATTTGAAAACACTACCTTGTCACTTTCCCTCTTGCTTAGAAAAAAAAAAGATTCGTCTCGTAAAGAAGAAGCATCTCCAAGGTTTATTGCTGTTCCCTGAGAATAATTGGCGATGAATTATGACAGTGGTAATTTAAAGTTGCCAATTTTACCGTATTTTCGTCACACCTAAATCATCTGAGATGCTGGAACAGAGCAAAGTCACCAGGACCCTGGTACGATCGGACTTGTCCCGGGACTTTTCTGTCATCGCTAATAAGAAAACGGCACTTTTAAAATCGTAATATTGTGTAAGTATTAGGTTTAACTTACCTGAAGAAGATAAAATAAACCAGATAAGTCTTGACAGAGTCCAAAGTGAACACTTATAAAAAGACAAAACACTTAAATCCGAACTAAAACCAGGTTAGAAATGAAACGCAACACCGAAACACAAAGGCACAGAACACTACATAAAAAACCATAAAACCGATTGAGAATATAACAAAATATCAAAAAATAATGCAGAAAACGGCAATAAACTAAAACGATCTCGCGCAAAAATTCGAAATTCAAAATTCTAAGATCCGAATCTGATAATTTTATATGTCAAATCGAAATGTCATGTATCATTATTTGATGGTTGACAGAAAAAGGGACAGATCTAGGGATTTTATTTACTTTCAACTGGTGAAAATAACGGTCAAAATTTAAACTCTATCGTGAATACGACTATATATATAATATGTATAACGATTTTCAGCTTTAGTAAATTCGTTGCATTACCCAAGTTATCTCGACACCTTTAACAAGACACCCTAGGTCCTTGTCCCAAGTTTCGCTTGACTGACCGCGGTATGTTTATGTACGTAAATACTGTAATCAACTGTCCAAAAACTAGCTTTAGTAAATTCAGAGAATTTTTTCGGCGCTGGCTCTTAGACTATAAGTCTAGTTAGACAAGGAGGTTTCTTGACTTATATTAAATTAAAAATGTAATAATATTTGTTGTTAACGACGCGCTATAAAGCCCTCTATACTTCTATATACATACTCACAAATAAAGTTTCTGCGTTTCTTATATTAAATTTATAGTCAAAAATTTAGTAACTATGTTGGCAACACAAGCCTTTCCTACATAAAAAATTTGAAAGCATTGACAATTTTACATTGTATTGCCAACATAATGTCATTTTGACTTTTATCTTTAATTATCCAGACCAACTTTGTTTTTTCAAATGAAACACCCTGTATGTGATTGCATTTGTGAATTCTACGTAAAATTATGAGCAGATTTCATGTGATATACCATACCCTATACCTAAGTTCAACTGTTTTCGAAATATTGACAATTGAAAATAGACCGATCTCCTATTACTTGTACTGCGCGCGACGCTTGTAGGCTGCAGGTGAGCGTCCAATGAGAAGCAAGTTTGTGACAGGCTGGCGTCATATTCTTATTCAGGGGCCAGTTCAGAATGAATCGTTCCTTCTTTCTTTGTAACGCGTAATTTGACAAAGAGCAAACTAATACTTTACATATTACTTGAACTCACCGCAGTTTCGTTTAAGGTTATGTTAGATTATACTTGACATATTCCTTTACAATTTCATTGAGCGATGTTGCCGGATGAAACATTTATCAAAATAAAAGTGCAATCGATGTTCATCCACTTTAAAGCTCTTCTTTTGTCTGATTTAAGGCGTTGTAAAACACTTGACACTATATCACTTCTTTAATGTTATAATGTTCGATTTGTATTGTATACATTTGTTCTGCAACAATATACAATCTGGCTACACTGCAGCCTACGAGTTGCGCGCGCAGGTCATCTTTTATTGCTTTCTAACTTGTATTTTTTACAATTAAGCTCTCTTTTTCTAATTATGCGAGACAGGTCTATTGACTTTTTTGCAACTTTGACAGGCTGTGAAACCTAAACGAATGATTTATACATTCTTATCTTAGATTTTCATAAACTATCATCTGACAACCGCACTCCGGTTAAATTCAAAGTTGGTGTCAAATGATAGTTTATGAAAATCTAAGATAAGAATGTACGATCGGTTTTACTCTAAAATTAATCGCTGTGATTACAGCCTGTCGAAGTTGAAAAAAAGTCAATTTTCAACTGTCAATATTTCCAAAACAGTTGAACTTAGGTATAGGGTATATCACATGAAATCTGCTCAGAATTTTACGTAGAATCCAAATATGCAATCACATACAGGGTGTTTTATTTGAAAAAACAAAGTTGGTCTGGATAGCAAATAAACCAGAAGTGAAGCAATTCGTCTAGGTAGAAATGTGGGAAATAATTTACTGAGCAACTTTCATAAAGGTCTTTTTTTCGTATACGAGGTATGTAATTAAAAAGATACAGGTATTATGCGCGACTTTTTTGCCACTCTGTATAATATGCATCACGCGCCACAAAAGTACATGCTCGACTCGAGTCGGAGGCTCAAATTTTTAAAAACCTAGTGACAGAAGAAATGTATAACACTAAAAACAGTTTATTTTTCAAAAGTTTGACAAAAAGACTCTGTAATTATACTCCCTGGAAGAAAAAAAAAATATTAGAAAAAGTTCTCGAAGCGCGAAGTTGACAACCCAGTATTGCTTACCCATGTATTCTGTATCCTAATACTAAATATTATTTAGAACTAGAAACTAGAACTGGTTTCCCTATTTCTACCGAAAACTGATGCTTGAAACTGTTTCTATTAAATCTAATAAAGGGTCCAACATTGGATCTAACTTTAATAATTCATCCAATTCAAGCTCAGAATTACCTGAATGTACTTTTTCCTAAAAAAATCCAATAAATAATAATTTATTCGAATATTTCACTTACAGAAACACAACTGCATTCCTCCCAAGTAATTTCTTCGGCCTTATTTATGTCATAAATTAAATAGTTAGTCATAAAGAAAAAAGCTGGATTAAGTATGCATTTCCTAGCACATTCCGGTTCATAGTTGTTCCACATTGCAAATAGTCTCTTGGCTAGGGTCAGATAGGTTTCTGTGATAGGGTTTAGCTCGTCATTATTGAAAAACCCTGTCAATTGAGACTATTTCAAAGGAAAACATTAGGTAATGAAACGTTTCATCAAACTGTCAAGAATTCAATTTACCGGTCCATGTCTTAAATCCACTTTTATATCAAAATCCAATATTTCTTCAGCGGTTTGTGATAGTAGCCAGCAGAATGTTGTGGAGATATTTGTTAATCTGCCGCTAAAATATTAACTATATTGGATTGGATAACAACAAAACAAAATATGTTCTACTCACTGGTAAGATCCAGTACCATAAACAGGGTATTTATCAATAATAGCAACATCAGCAAAATACTCAAATGTTAAATTGAAACTAGGAAATGTGACACTGTTGATACAAGCTTTGAAGTTTCCATCAGCGTCTGCAACGACTGAGGCAAATTTGAAAGTTTCATAGGGTCCCATGACCAGTGAAACTTGAGCGTTATCGATAGTCAAAACTCCTCTTAAAAACAATTACATTGGAATTTAAAATACACATAGGTGCATGGCCCATGGGGCATTTCTTACGCCATATCATCACGTTGGTTGAAATCGAAAGTTCTAGTCTCCCATGCTTTGTATATTCCATTGTTGACAAAATTTAGGGTTTGAACAAACATTATTATGTTTGTTAGGATTTGAGCAGCTAAAAAACAAGTTTTTAATAATAATATGTGAAAGATATCCTAAAACTCACGAACAATGGCCATAATGTTTTAAGAAACTACACGATTTTACTAAATACCAGAAGCAATTATTCAATATATTTTAGGATCTATTTGAGAAGATTTTGTTAATCAGTTAATCCTCCAATCTAAGAAAATGATTTAATAGAAAGATAAAAAAGTAGATAGGTAGTCAAAATTTGATGGATTTTATTTACTGTTCGAAATAAATATATCAATGAAGAATGGATTAAACCGAATAAACATAGTTTTCTATTGATAAATAGATATAACTATGTAGGTAAATACCTACATGTTGTAGTGATCCAGAAAACTGGAGCATAGACTTGCAGGGACTTAAAATGCAAAAGAAGAGTTTCCTGAAAATTAAAGTAAATTAAATCTAATAACGTAGTCAATTTTTTTCACATGGTCCCGATTTCGAGGTATTGACCAAAGTCCTATTTTTTTAATAGGAGGCCCTATACCAACCCGCTCACCCCTATAACTTTTTTATTTTTCCAAATAAACAAATCAAATTTGGTGTGTTTATTTATGACCCGGATGCGCATTATTTGACGTATTCAATTATACATTATCACTTCCGGTTTGACCAGAAGTGACCGTAACTTTCTTATTTTAAATGAGACGCCAGGTATATTTTCCCCTATTTCAATAGAAAACTACATTGAGACTATTACGAGTATAATGACACCTCATTTGTCACTTTTTGACAATTCATCTCCAAATTATTTAAATTTTTACTTTTTAATCTAGAGCGCCATGAATTAGTTAAAATGCTTAATTTTGCTCTAAGGAACATGGGAAAATTTGTTTTGATCTTATTTTGTATTTTATATCCTCAACAGACTCATTTAAAGATAGTAGAAGCGCATTTTTGGAATTATATAAATTTTTTCAAATGGAAAGGATATGGCTCATCAGCATATTCCGAGAGAGCATTTTCTAACGAACAATTTAGTACCACACCATCGCTAGTTTATTCAAATATTGAACTAAAGTTTACCAAAAATATTTAGAATGCTAGGAAAATTCTTCATATGAGTGATTGTGTGGTACTGAATTGCTCGTTAGAAAACGCTCTTTTGGAATATTGTAATGAGCCACACCCTTTCCGTTTGAAAAAATTGAGATAATCACAAAAATGCACTTCTACTATTTTGTAATGACTCTGTAGAGGATATGAAATACAAAATAAAATCAAAACAAACTTTTCCAGGTTCCTAAGAGCAAAATTAAACATTTTAACTAATTCATGGCGCTCTAGATTCAAAAGTAAAAATTTAAATAATTTGGAGATGAAAATATCAAAAACTGACAAATGAAGTGTCATTGTACTCGTAATGTAGTTTTCTATTGAAATGAGGAAAAACATACCTGCTGGCGTCTCATTTAAAATAAGAAAGTTCTGGTCACTTCCGGTGATAAAAAATAATTGAAGACGTCAAAAAATGCACATTCGGGTCATAAATAAACACACCAAATTTATAAAAAAGTATAGGTATTAATAACTCATTGGATAGCTCTGTTTGTGCTTATTCTAAAGCCCACATTACATCTGTGTATTTTTTCGGTGTATTTCTACATATTTATGTTATATGGCTTTCACTACTACAATGACCTCCAGACGCGTCTCAGTACCACAGTCGTACCAGGTATCGCATAGTCTAGACGCTTCTTCAGCAATAGTTATCCTGTCTGAGCATGTCATACCAAGAACTACTTCCTCGTCGCCACACTCCAACACTCCCATAGAAACAGCAAGATCAATTTATTTTCGAAATATTTTTTTGTTTTTGAATATTTCTATTTAAATCAACAAAATGCCTAATGAAACCAATGAAACCACTGTGGAAGTTGAACCATACAAACTTTCCGAAATATTTCGATAATTCCTGAATTTGAAGGAAATCAAATCTTTTTAGGAAACTTTATTAATGCATGCGATTGTGCCTACAATATGGCAACCACGCAGCAAAAAGTTTTACTTGTTATTCACATTAAAAATAAGCTCAGAGGTAGAGCAGGTCAACTGATAAGTTCTCGAAACACCATTCTTATTTGGAGATCAAACAACTTCTGAATTTACACTTTGGAGATTCTAGAGACCTTTATTCATCTCTTATCCGTGACCTCCAATGACTCAAACAACTACCTGGCGAGTCCCACCTTACTTTCTACAACAGACTCCAAGTACTGAATGCACAAATGCATTCTTCTATCCGAAAGTCACCATACCTTGAAACAGTTGATCAAAAAGAAGCACAGTCCTTCCTTGTGGAATCTATGGCCCTAAACACTCTTCTTACAGGCCTAGAACCTAGCCTTGGCCAGATTATCAGAGCTGGAAACCCACACTCTCTTTTAGATGCTCAATGTAGAATCGCGAAAGAAATCCAACTTTACTATTTTGAGAATCAGAAGACTCCAAAACCTCCTATTCAAAAAGTTTTGATCAACAAACCACAATCATCCATAAAATTCCTTTTTTGCGGAAAAATTGGCACAAAGCCAATCAACAAGCTTCCAGTCGTTCAAACTTCACTCAATACCCAAATCAAAATTTCCAAAAAACGACGACAGCTAACTACTCAGGCTCCGCAAACCAACAACCAACAACCATTGTTCTGCAAAATAGAACCCAAAATGCATCGACACTTCGAAACAATTCGTACCAAGATACGCTTCGACTACCCCTCAAAGAAACCCCAATTTCTACCCTAACCAGCAAAAAACTTATCTTTTGAATGATTCCTCTAATAAAACATAATATGCCAACGAATTTGAGTACGCTGGAAGCCCTCATTATGAACAAGATGCTAGTTAAATATGAAGAAAACGAATACGCTGAAAAATTCACTACTGATCCGAACGCTGAAAATTATCCGGATTTTCTGGTACCTTTCACCAATCACCATCCACCAGAGAATACCCCTCAAGATCACACTTAAAATATCGAAACTCAAATACAACTTCTGAATCTAGACAACATGAATCCGAACCTAAATTTTCCGGAACAAGCATTTCTTTAAACCCACTTCTTACTGTTAATTCGAAAAATCTGTACTACATTTATGATGCTTCCAATAAATTCAGAATACTTATTGATACAGGTGCAGGCATTTTAATTTTTAAAGAAAATACTATCCATAAATTCCCCTATCGTTCCGAAGAAAACGTAACCATTCAAGGTATCACCGATCAAAAACTCAAGATCTGTGAATCAACACTTGTACCGTTCAACCTCCAAGATCCTCACAAAGTGTATATTTACAACTTAAATATTGATTTTGATAAAATTTTAGGGTTGGATTTCCTAGAACATTATCAATGTGTGATAGATTGAAAAGCTAAAGAACTTGTAACTAATTTCAAAACTATTCCTCTTCATAAAGTTACTGGAGATGACTACCCTAATAATGCAAAACCAAGCAACACTCAAACAATTCTTAACAAAATATCTATAAAAGTTAGAAGGGAAAAGATCTTTATTAAACTCAAGTGTAATCTATCCAACACAGATGCTCTACTCTTTTCTCAAAAAAAAAGAAAAATTCAAATTACCTATTGCTTTAGTAAAAGTTAATGAACAAGTTGAATTTTTAACCCCAATTGTAAATATTAACGCTATGGAAAAAACCGTGGAGTTTTCGCACTGGTCTATCGAACCATTTGTCTCAGAAAGTGAAACTCAAAAAACCATTCTAAGTTTTAACAACTCTAACCTCGAATATGACGATACTTATGATAGGCAAATGTCCATACAACATGAACTTCGTACAGAACATCTAAACGACGAAGAAAAAGAACTAATTACCAACTTCTGCCTGAACTTTTCCGACATTTTCTACCTGGAAAGTGACACGCTCGCATTTACTAGTGAGATTAAACACCCTATTGACACCAATAATGCAAAGCCTGTGTATACCAAATCTTACAGGTACCTACCCCCAAATCCACAAAGAAGTCAAATCCCAAGTTACCAAAATGCTAGACCAAAGCATAATTCGCCATTCTGTATCTCCAAGGTCTTCTCCCGTCTGGGTCGTTCCTAAAAAAAACTTGATGCTTCTGGCAAACCAAATGGCGCGTCGTAATCGACTATACCGTAAAGTCAACGAACTTACTGTAGACGAAAAATACCCGCTGCCTAATATTTTCCGATCTTCTGGATCATTTGGGAAAATGTCAATATTTTACCACCCTTGACCTAGCCTCAGGTTTTCACCAAATAGAAGTGAACCCTAACGATGTTTCGAAAACCGCATTTTCCGTAGAAAATGGCCATTACGAATTCGCACGTATGCCATTTGGATTGAAAAATGCCTCGTTCACAGTTCACATTCCAAAGAGTCATGGACAATATTCTCCTCGGCATTCAAAACGAAAGAAGCTTAGTCTACGTGGACGAATTTCTTCGAAAAGAAGTAGCTTACGTGGGACACCTTATCACTCAAGACGGTGTAAAACGAACCCTGCAAAAATTAGTTGTATTCAGAACTTCGCCACACCCAAAAATCCAAAAGACATTAAATCCTTTCTAGGATTAGCAGGATATTATCGTCGATTTATCCCCAATTTTGCTAAAACATCAAAGCCCTTGACAAAACTCCTCCAGGGTCCCTATTCTTGATTTGAGAGACAATTGTACTCCCCGGGGAGCTCCCTAATTTTTCTACTCCTTCATCATTTCTCTCGATTTCAAAAAGCTTTATCTTGAAAATAGGGAGTAGGAAGTAGTAAGAGAAATAGCGAACACTGCTGCCAGATTTTAGTACAACATTCTGACCAATAACAAATGATGAAAATTGTCCACTGACAGCTTTTTGACAAATGCACTTTTTGTTGTTGTAAATTATTGACCTTTTTAAATTTATCTGTGGCTTATCTGACAATTCTTAGGCAGGCCATATACGCGAATAGACCACAAGTGTGCAGTGGGTATAGTGGGTGAGAAAACCCTCCCTTTATTTAGATTATTTCAAAGGTGAGTTTATAGTGTTTATGCATTTATACTATAGATACTAATAAATACCATCATTCAATGTTTTTCGGAAAGTAGAAGTTAAGAACAAGAATGGCACACACACATATATTATAATAATAATAATAAATCGTTTATTTGGAAAACCCATTAATACAATTTGTTACAAAAAATTACTTGAAACTAAATCTAAAATCTAAATAGGTATAGGCTCTGTGTTATCACAAATAACAACCAACAAAAGGAACTTTATGTCCGATTGACCAATAAAGTGCTATTTATAGAACAGTTTTGCGTCAATAAAGTAGCACTTTATTGTACTAGTAAAATAAAGTGCTACTTTATTTTACTAGTAAAATAAAGTGCTAGTTTATTGCCTACCTAGACTACCTTACAAGGTAAAACAGGTCCTGACAACCTGCCAAGGTGAAACAGGTCTTGACAACCTGCCAAGGTGAAACAGGTATACCTACGCGAATTTTACTTTTTTCATTAGATTTTTTTAATTTTTAACAAAAACTAGTCGCAATCGTACATAAAATCATGTATATAACGCATACATAAACAGGCTTTATTGACTCATTATTTAATAGCCTCGCTCGCAAGCTCGCTCGGCCATAAAATTATTGGTACAATAAAGCCTTACTTTATGTAGTTGGTATATAAATAGCTATTATTTTGATTCATTCATAATATATTCTTTTAATGCTTTTTTTGTTTTATTTAAGGACCCAGTTTTCAACTCGTTAGGCAGCAAGTTATACAATGACAAACCCATATCAAATAAACCAAAGGAGGTTGAATAATTTTTTATTGTACATGGATGAAAATTGTACTGATTTCTTGTATGAGAACTATGAATTTCATTATTTCTTTTAAGACATCTTGTAAATATGGAGGCTGCAGTGCATGTTCTATCTTATAAATGAAAAGTAAAAGTTGATATTTGAAACTACAATTAACGTCAAGCCAATTTAAAGAAGTTAACATATTTTTAATTGGTTCAAAATGATATCATCAATGGTATCATCTGCGAACTGGTGAATCTGACAAAGATCCATGCTTGATGTTATGTCATTAATGTACAAAGCAAAAAGCAGCGGTCCAAGGACACTTCCTTGAGGGACGCCATACACAGTTTTACGTTTTTCAGAGCAAACATTGTTACACTTTACTATTTGATATCTATTTAATAAATAAGATTCAAAAAATGATAAAACCATTCCACCAATTGATATGAAACAAGAACAAAAGGAAATCATGTTGAATTTCATCAAAGCCAGACCAAAATCATTTGCTGCAAACTTTTCACCTGATTTTACAATGGCACACTCAAGAGCTTAATGGCAAGAGCTTGCGACCATTCTAAATGCTCATCCCAATGGAGCCCTAAAAAGTGGAATGCTTGGCGCAAGGGTACTTTTCATAAAATTTGGTTAATATATGCTTTGGAACCTTTTCCTCATTTTTTTTTTGTGTTAGACCTAGATCGACATAAAAAAATAGCAAATCAAAATTGGCTAGAAAAAAAAAATACCAAAAAGGTACAGGAGGGGGGCCTCCTGAACCAGTTACTACAGATTATGTTGACACTAAAGTTATGGAGCTTACAAGTTCAGTGTGTATTACAGGCAATATGAAGGTGCCTGAGCCAGGCATCATCCTTGATGAAGAGGTAATATTTGATGAGATGTTCCCTGCCAACAATCTACCAGCAATGGTAGGATCTATACCGAATATAAAGGTGAACATAGTTTGAGAAAGGGTTGTAAAATAGGTAGGTACATTATTATTATTATTAGAAACATTTACAAGAACTTAAACTTTTTGCTTGCTTGGTAACAACAGCAACGTAATAAACATCTTTGTCTTACAGCTTGACCATGTCTGCATTACACCTCCAGCAAAAGCAAATGAAAACTTAGATTTTTCCACTGAGCTTAAGAAAAATTAAACTGAAAATACAAGGAAGAATCTTGCTCCTGAAATAAAGAATCATGCTATACCCAGAGGCAAACCAGAGTGACAAAAACCATGAGACTGAATGAATCTATCAAAAACCACAGTAAAATGGTGAACATTTTAGGACATGCTCAGAATGGAACAGATATACACCGTTCTGGAAAAAATCAAGTTTTGAAAGAGCAACGAGTTGAGCTAAGAAAACAAACCCATATAATGGAGAATAATATTTCTGTTTATTTACTTAACATTGTAGATATCATGAGAGAGTCAAGAAGTTGTTGGATAAAACATTGTTGGATAAACAATGTTGGATAAGCACTTGCTGGATAAAACATTGTATGCCACTCGTGTGTTATGTTTCGTAAGTCACTTGAGAATTTATACCACTCGGCCTGACGGCCTCGTGGTATAAATCTTTCTCGCGTGACTTATTTTCAACATAACACGCTAGTACCATAAATAACTATGAATCCATTGTCCAAAAAAAAAAAAACACTCACTTTCACTTTTAAAAAAACTTCTCCGTCAATTTTTTAACGTTTTGTTCTTTATTTATCTTTATTTCCATTCCCATTTTCATTTTCTCTCACTTGGGACCAGTAGAAAATGAAATACCCTTAGGGAGAAATCTGTCTATCAATTCACGAGAGAAATTTTTTCAAGAATACAGTATTCTCAATTCTAGGAAAAGACTCCCACTTTCTCTCACATTTTCTACTCCCTAAGATTCAAGAATAAGGAAAGATGTTCCATTTCACTTTAACCCAAAATGCATACCCGCGTTCAACGAATTGAAAAATGTACTAGTTTCTGACCCGATTCTGATCCATACCAATTTTGAATAGACATTTCTATTAACCACCGACGCAAGCGATTTTGCCATCAGTGCAGTTTTGTCACAAGGCCCTATGGGAAAAGATCATCAGGCAAAAACTTATGCCTCTCGAACGATATGCAATGCCGAAACTAAATACTCTATCATAGAGAGAAAATTACTGGCCATTGTATTGGCAGTTAAACATTTTAGACCTTATCTCTTTGGTCAAAGATTTGTCCTTATCATAGACCATCGCCCTTGGCTTTTCTCAATTAAAGGCTCTTGAAGTCGTTTAGCTCGCTGGCGCTTGAACTCGAAGAATATGACTATCGAATCGAGTATAAACCTGGGAAATCAATAAGAACGCTGATGCCCTATCTCGAATAAAAGTAAATCACTTTGAAAATTGTTCAGATTCAAGCTCCAAAATTCACATACTAGCTTCTAACAAAGGAGAACCTTATATTGAAGATATAAGAAACCGCCCCTCTACAAGTCAACATCAACAAGAAATTCCAATTGTCGAAATTGAAAACAATGATGAAACAACCCTAATTGAGGAAGAATACAACTCCTTCGTAAATCTCTACAAAACCAGATCAATTATTGACTACTCAAAGATAGAGATTTCCAACCTACAACTTCTGGACAAGTCTCACAAAAATATTGTAACATTCTTTTGGCAAACCAAACTGACAGACTTGCATTACAAAATTATAGTTGATCTATTCGAGGAAAAATTCAATTTTCAACCTGATCAGGTCAACATTTTATCCAGCAAATCTGTGAAGGCACGCAAATACTTCATAATTTCCATTCCTACCTTCTTTTACTCGCTTTTCAAGTATCAAAATTAATTTGAAACTGAAAAAACCTCTTGCATAGAAAACATTCTAGAATTACCTATCCTTGAAATATTTTCCTTTATATTTCCCGAAAAAGACATGGAGCTTAAGATATGCCAAACTATCGTCAAAACCCCAGATCAAGACCAAATCCCAATTATCCTGATGGACCAATCATACTGGAAAAACAAATTTACATCGTGGAATCAATGAAACCGTTAGAAGGATTAAAGACAAATACTCCTGGCAAGGTTCAACCAAAGATGTTGAGAAATTCATCAGAGCCTGTGAAATCTGCCAAAAACTCAAAATCTGTAGGAAAAATCTCAGTTCTCCTCTCGTTATCACTGAAACTCCCAAAATTCAATTTGGATAAACATTGACCTTTTTGAATTCCCAGTTCGTAACTACGCCCTAACAGTTAGGGATGAACTCACTAAATTAACTCAAACCTACCCAATCTCAGACAAAATCTTTTTAACGGACCTTTCGAAATAATTGAAGTTTATAGAAACTCAGCGAAAGTGAAAAACCTCAAAACAAATAACAAATCAATTTTCGAAATTTAACTTTGATAGACTGTCGTTCTATGACTAGTCTATTCTTTTCCAGACTCGTCGGGCTGATTCCAGTCGTCACCCCTCAATTTCTTCTAACTCCAATTAACAACACAGTTGGAATATTCTATCACGAAGAATAAAGCAGTCTTAGAGTCTCAAATGATAAATGGACCTCAGTTCCAAAGGGTTATTCTTTTTGGCTATTGGCATAACATTGGCAGCCTGCCACTGCCACTGGTCAGGAACTTTTTTGTCTTGCCTACACTTAATAATAATAAAGGTTATGTAGGGAATCCAATATGGAATTAAGAGTAAAATCATCTTTAAATTTATACCATCTAACCATCATAACCTGTGGCGTTTGACCTAATTTGCAAGATAATTTTTTTTATTATCTGCTCATTAACTTCAAAGAAATTTAGTTCATTCAAACTAGAGAAGTACCTTTGCCTTTGGTATATTGTTAAATAAAAATTACCTGGATCTGATTGTGGGACAGCATTTCATTTACAAAAAACTTACTAAAATCTTCGACACTATCAACTTTCTCAGGGGCTTTATTCTGTAAGAACGAACCGTTCGATTCGGTAGAATTTCTTCGATTGTGACGTCATTTTTGGTTTGGTTTTCGCGCTACCAAACCGAAAATGACGTCACAATCGAAGAAATTCTACCGAATCGAACGGTTCGTTTCTTACAGAATAAGGCCCCAGGGCTAGACTCAGGTTTGGAATTAATATTTAAGTATTGTGTTTTCTAAAAATTTTTGCGATCAGTTTGAAATTTAAAATTTAAGAAGGCTTTTTTTTTCGTTCCGTTATGTGCGAGCTCTAACTAATCAAAAGATTTATTTTATTAGAATAATTTAGTGAAATTAAGGGATAATTGTAAGTACACGTAGAAAAATTGAAACTCTATAAAACAATTTATCGCAATGATTATGTTGTAAAGTGGATTGAATATTATGAAACATTATTGAAAATTTATATTTTCTGAAGAGTTCTAAATTGAAATTGACTGTGGGAATATTTTGGGCGGTAACTAATTAAAGAGATTTAAAAGAAAGAAAGAAAGAAAGACAGAAGCATATATTTGACATCGTTACATATTACATGTTTGATGCAAGTCAAAAAAAAATGTCTTATGTCATTTGAAATAAATTTTTGAGTAAATGTTTTAATAATTAGAAGTATTGGAAATAATTAATTAATAGTTATTTATGCAACAAGTGTGTAAAGTGAACCTTTTTTCACGAATGTGAGTTTTGACGCACGAGCCAAAGGCGAGTGCGACAATCACATACACGCACGTATTGCATACAAATTTTTTTCTACTTCCAATCAAATATGTGTAAAAAAATAGATTTAGACAAATACTTTACGCACTAGTGCGTGAAATAATTCACCAGAAAAATACTAAATTGACAGTGTCAACATCTGTCATTGACATTACTTTACGCACTAGTATGTGAAGTGAATTACTTTACGCACTAGTGCACATGTCTTCTGAATAGTGCGTAAAGTGAGTACTTTACGCACGGTAGTAGAAAAAATGTATAATGATCATAACATAATATTGTTTTGGCTCCCTAAAAATTTATTTATGTTTTCAAAATTTTTAGAATTATTAATTAGTGAAATTTTTATTGAATATCATGGCTCAGTCAAATTAAAGAGAAATCTTTAAAGACGATTTCGCCCCAGATTTTCATCTGCTGTTTGGTAAGCGAATGGTTAACCAATTGGTACGTGAGTGACGTAGCTCAACAATCTCATCCGAATTCAGTGGGTAGGGCGTTTGGCACATTTTTACTTTGACATGTTTATTTAGACATGAGACAGAAAGAGACGAAAAGCTACCAAACCTCCACTACCCAGTCACAAACCGCAGTTAACCGCGGTATAGCATTTGACAGACCAAAGCGCCTACCAAAGTTGTTGTGACGCCATCATTCTCCCATCCGAAATTGATTGGTGCCTGTTTGATGAACTAAACTGGGGTACCAAACTGAGGCGAAATCGTCTTAAGGTTGTTGGATATTGAAACGAGATAAAAGAATTGATTTTACTCTGGAGTTGTCAAGTAAAAAGAGGTGGCTGTAACGTGACGATTGGAAAATTAGGAATTTGTAGCTACTCAAGGAAATAAACACCATCAATAAAACCGCTCGCCATTTATTGCTAGTTATTCCAATGATAATAACGTGAAATATTTTTACTATTTAATTTGAATTATTGCCAATTGGCAAGATGAAGGGTTACTGAGCAAACTGACTTGAAAGCCAAAAGATTAATTACCTTTTTGTTGTTATTTCAGAAGAGGAAAATTTAATGAAAATCTAACAGGGTACGTACTGCTAAGGCGAATGAACACTTCATTTAATTGTTTTATTCATGTGACAATCTAAACAATTTTGTTGGAATAAAGGCGACCAAGAAAAAACTGTTTTGTTGGACAGAAGTAGAACAGGGCATTATTGTAAAATGATCGCATAAGAAGCACAAAAAGAGGCCAGAAGACTTCAAAAATGGTGTCAAATTTTGGATATTTATTATACATGGTATAATTATAGGTTTATACCGCTCTACGTCTTCCGACTCCTTATCTCAAACCATCTCTTTCAATCCAGGCATCCTTCTCCAAGCCTCCGTCTCTCAAATCCCTGTCTACTATACTTTACCAGTTTCTTATCGGATTGCCGCGTTTTCTTCTTCCCCTGGCTTCGACTCAGATTTGCTTGTGTATTCTCGTATCTGTTGTTTATTCAACATCATCTACTATTGTGTCCACTCGTCCATAATTGCTGTAATTCTCTGGTTTGTTATATCTTATATCCTTTCGATTTTTGACCTGCCTACCGGCGCTTTCCTCCAAAAGTTGATTTTAGTTAAAACAAGTAAGAATAGGCTCTATAAACTTTTGCAATAAACGAAGAGACAGAAGACGACCTAAAAAAGTAAGAAGAGCAGGACCAATTTCAGAAAATTTGGCACGAATGAGAGGAGACTGAGGAGAGGCAAGAAAAAGAAAAACAAGAAGGTTAGTTTTTCTTAAAACGAGTAGGTACAATGAGAACTGCGGCAAAAAGTTGCTGAAAAACAGGGGAAGTTGTTGAACATTATAGAAAGCCAAAATAACAAATTCGAATCTACATTATAGAATGTCCGGGGTTCAGATTCCAGGGAGTGTGGGACGAGAAACTAAGACCATTGGATAAAAAATAAGGAAGTTGAAATTAGAAGTATAGAAGTTGACTATATCATTAGCAAGGCGATAAAAGTGCGGCTTCGTAACCCTCCAAAGTTAGTGCTAGCATGTGAAAGACTTTATTTTACTTCTAAAATAACCATCGATATGGTCCATGCATAACCTGAACATTTATTTGTGGACTCAAAACGGGACAAAGGGGAATGTGGGACAATGTGTATTCCTTTCACACCTAGGAAGTTACGTTACGCGCTTAATCCTTTCGAAAAGTGTTTGTTGCACCACACATCTCTTCCTTTCAAATCGGAGTCGACTAACACCGGACCGGAGTAGCTCGAGTGTTCCAAACTCTTGAAAGAAATACAACTATTGGAACACTTAAATTCTGTGCGGCACTTTTCGCATTTGACATCCGAGGGAGTATTTCTTTGCTTGTAAACGGGTATTTAGCTTGTTAACTTAACATTGAACGTAAACAAAATATTTCGTGAGTATCAAACAACTGAAATAAATAATTTTCAAAAAAAAAGACAATAAACAAATTGCGCGCGAAGTCGCTTCTTGAGGTTTCCTCACATCATAAGGAGGCCTTGAATGTTTAGAATTGACATAACTAACTTTTCAAATAGTCTCTGTCTCACCAAAGTTGAACGTTGAAGGTCACTATTACTCATCCTTGTAACCATAGGATTCACACGTTCGAACCTATTTTGGTTTGATAAACACAGTACGCGTGCAATAAAGACAGCATCAGCAAAAAGCAATAAACGTCTGTGATATATTCGAGTAAGTGACCTTCAACGTTCAACTTTAGTTAGACCGAGTTTAGTAGCAAGTGTCGATTCTAAATTCACGACCTTCAAGGAAGACCCATGATGCAGGAATACGTTTGAGAACCAGGTGAGCCGTTGACCGAACACTCTAGTTCTGGAGTGAAATTTGAGCATCTAACATATAATAATATGATATTTTGTTTTTGTACGCAATTTTGTTTTTTTTTTTTTTTCGCGAGGTTTGGGAAAACGGGACAATTTTGCGTCCCGCAGCGTTTCTCGGGGACACCGAGACAGAGTGCCGAAATAAGGGACGGTCCCATTGAAAACGGGACGTATGGTCACGTTATCCATGCAGTCCCAAATACGAGTGGCTTACATGGACATCGATTTACGGAAACCAGCTTCCGCTACTCGCGTTTCGGTATAAGATGCTCTTCTATATCCATCCACCAGGAATCGTATCCACGAGCAATGTACTCGTACAGCTCCCTCAGATTCCAACGCCCTGACTGAAGAGACATTGGCGTGGGCGTAGGATACCGGTGGGACCTATATACCATTGCATATACCCATGAGTACCTACTCATGATAGTAAGATTCGTCTGTAGCCAATTTCTGAAAACAAGGGAACGTGTTCTCGAGTTCTATCATTTTCATTCATTTTATCACCATAGCCCAGAAGCCTGATTATATCAGATCAGTGATGAGAATTTTCACCGGTTTGGTCAAATCTATGCCGTATTTCCTTGCTCGGGAACTACTTAGGTGGTTCCCCTTCTATTTGAGAAGCTATGATTCAATGATCCCTACTAGATTTATGAGTTACTTATTCCTTGTCGCTCAGTAGCCCAAAAACTGGGAAACGGGTAAACATCGGGGTTCCTTCACCCGGACCAACTAGACAGACTGGGGTTCTCGTTTGAACCGGACGAGTTACGGTTAAAACATGAGTTCTTTGATTTTTATAAGGAGGGCTCGTGATTTCTGCCGGCTGAAACTGGTGTCGTTTCCTCCTCTATGTCTCTCTCGGGATTGTCCATTCAGCAGGCACAGGTTTACATGGACATTTGAAGCACAACTTGTGGAACTACGCTATAGCTACCCGCCCTTCAACATTGGGGATCGCATCTTGATATTTGTATTACCCCCACAGAGACTAACGCCTTGAGTGGAGAGACACCGGCGTAGATACAGAATCTGGTATCAGATCAGGTATTGAGCACTTTTACCGGTTTCCGGTGTGGCGGAATGGTTAAATCCGCACCGCACTTCCTTGTGTCCAGGGACTCGCTAAATAAATTTCCCTTCTTTCAACAAGGTGCAGTTCAGGTTTGACCCCTTGTACCTACTAGTTGCCCGTTGCCCAATGGCTTGAGATTGGGTAGACATCAGAAACGTGTACCTCCTACAGACATATGCCTCTGAGTGGGATTCTCGTTCCAACCGTACGAGTTGCGGTTCGAGTCTAGGCTCTTTCTGCTAAGGGAGAGCTCGCGAACTCTTCAATCAAGACTGGGGGCGTTTCCGCTCAGCTATCAAAGGTTTACATGCATAGACAGACCCAGAAGAAACATAGAAAATATTCTAGACATTCTAAGCAAATTATCCTAATCGATAATTTGTTCTTGAAATTAGATATTGGTAATGATTTCAGGATTGCAATAAAAGTTGAAGTGGAAAAGTGTTGCTTGTTGGAAATTATGGTGAAATCCTGATAGCAGGTATGTATAATTAAATGGTTAATATGGTTATTTTGGTTTGGCAGAGCAAAGAAATATGTATTGCTAAAAAGGCATCAAATATCATAGACCAAGGAAATTCCTGGATTTCTCCCTAGTTTTTCTGGCTAGATACTATCCATCTAAGAAAGGAGACGAAGTAGAATAAGGCAATTTTTGGCAATTCTGAATAATCAAAAACGCACAATGAGGAATGACGAACTCCGTCTCCTTGGAGGTCAACAAAAATGATTGAATCCACTCATAAATATATATATTTCAAATATTTATTATTCTATAAACTTATCAAGATATTGTTGAACTTTCGCCAAACCAGCAGGACTTGCCAAATAATTTGCAAGGTCCAAAGGATTTTCAGTCCTAAACAATGTCTCAACAATGGCGTTATCGCTTGGTGTACAAATAGTCTGAAATAAAAATAAAACAATTAAAACTGAATTGGAAAATACTTTTTTTAATTTACCTTACAGTCAGCTTGAAGACTATTCAAAATAGCCATAGGATCTACCTGATTGTTAAGAACAGCTCTTACTATTGTAGACAAAGCACATGAGCAACAATTAACGTGTATGTCCCAAAAAGCTGCAACTACGTTTGCTATAGCTGTGAGGGCAGCTGATATCCCTAAATTAAGTGTACGGTCAGGGTTGTTGAAAAATCCTGTTAAGCTTATCTAAAAAATAAACTGTACTTTGTGCTCAAGCAACAATACCTACAAACTATATTCTTACCTCAACGAAACCTAAGGTTGGCTTTAAGATAAGTTCATTTAAAGTAGTTGAGTTGGAGCCATTTAATAGTATATTCACATGGACGTAAGTTTCCAAGTTTATTGTACTTGCTCTATAAAAATAAAATTAATGTTAAATGGGTAGCCTATTAAAATTTTAATCAAAATTATTACCGTACATTTCCTTTGCCATAAAGTGGAATATCACTGGGTAAGGCTACATCGGCCTTATATTCTAGGACTTTTATACCAACAGTTTTGGGTATAGTTATATTTAAGTTCAGAGTAACATTACGAGCACCACCAGCTAACTCTTCAATTGTAGGTTGAATTTTATCTAAATCAACATCTAGGCTTTCCAGGCCATACACTGATAGTTTGCTGCATGCTAAAGAACCATTTGCAATAGCATTATTGAAATGAATATCCCGACTTTTCAATAAATCTAGTGTCCCGAGGTTTTTTAATCCGTACTCTGCGGCCCAGATTAGCAGTTTTAGTGTTGACCCTTGAAACATAATTATTTTTTTTTAGTGAAACAATAATGCATTACAAAGTTCTGCTTACCTGATATGGCAGCTGATGTTTGAAACAAACAGAAACTTACAAATATGGCCACAATTAACCGCATTTTGGATTTTTTCTCTCTTAATTATGGATTGTGACAACAAAAATATAAATGAATGGAATGTGGCAACACAAAAAATAAAATCACTTGAATTTCTAAAAAGTTTTTATCTACGAGTATCTACTCATTAGAAACGATTGTTCTGGGCACTTAACTATTTATTATTTTTGTTATGTCGTTATTACTTCTCAATACTTATCTGCTCTGCAGGTGCACACACAATTGCCAATATGTGTGAAGTGATTTGATAATAGGCAATAAAAAATGTGAGGTTTTGTTTGCGAACTTATATCTTATTCTTGTCGAATGGCGATGGGCGGGAATTATAAATAAATTATATTTTCGAATCTGTTGGATCCTTTATATTTATGTCAAATGATAAACAATCCTTTTCACACACAAAAATCACATAATCTCATAAAGATATATAGTAATACGGAAGCATGGTGTGTCCCGTAGGAAAGTTAATGAAGGGCAGATGCCACTGGTGTCGTTTTATCAGAAAAATTATGTAGTTCAATCATTTGTATTGTAACGTTTTCAATTTCTTGGCTAATAAGCTACCTTGTTTTGCTTTAGTAGATATGATTCCATATAGAGCTACAATGAAATAAATGAATAAACAACTATCTTTTTTGTGCCCAGATTTTGTTACCTTGAGTGCTGCCTTCTACTAGAAGTTTTTTTGGTTCAGGTTTGCAAGTTTTGTTGATTGATCTAGGAAGGTTTGATTCAGTACGGCAGGGCCCGCTGTTATTGATTAGAATCTTAGGAAAAGGAGGTAGTACCATCATCATCTCTGTTTGCAAATCCAATCAGTAATCTGAGGTTATGATAATAATTGTTGTTTAATCTTTACATTAAGAACAGCTGTTTTGTCTAGGCGTTTTCTTTAGACCTGTTCTACCTTTTGATATATGTTCTATAGGCACTTTTCAACATTCACCAGTCATTTTTTACACAACCGATTCTCAGTTCGTACTTTTGGGGTGAAACTGAACACGTCCTTTTCTATAATTTTCTTCAATGTCAAAATTAGAAGTTTGACAGATGAAAGTCTTCTTCCGAAATCTAAATTCGAAATGAAGAATCTGCCCTTTTGATCTGCGACCTCACGCTGAGTAGTCGTCCGGTCTCGGGCCTCGGCCCTAATTATTTTTGGGGCGAGACTTTTTGGAATTTTGTGCCAGGGAGCTCAAGTAGACTAATTTCTTGCTGATAATTGTCTAGAGTCGTCCCTTGGTCATTTTTGGATTCTGTTTCGGACTGTTCCGAGCAGCATTTGGAAGTTTAAGACTTCACCTTTGGTCTAGAGTATCCCTCGATTTGAGGGTCCTAGTCTCGGGCTATAGTTGGACAATCCTAGTCTCGGGCAATAGTTGGACAATCCTAGTCTCAGGCTATAGTTGGACAATCCTAGTCTCAGGCTATAGTTGGACAATCCTACTCCTACTCTCAGGTTATAGTTGGACAATCCTAGTCTCAGACTATAGTTGGACAGTTGCTAAGCTGTATTTAGAGAGATTCTAGACTGGATCTAGATTGCTCTCAGTTGGGGCTTTGGTAGCCATTCTTCAGCAACTCTCTTGGTGCTACTCTGGCAGAACCACGTCGAGTTCTACGTTGAACGGATACAACGTGGATAGGACTCATGACTCACTTACCATACCTTAGCCTATCTATAGTGAGACCAAACCTGTAGATAATCTCACTTTGGAAACTTCTGGATTTTCACATACATTTCACTTGTATACATGTAAGTTGCACCTTTACTATTTAGGCAAATCTTATATAAATCACTTGATACTGATTTACGTTCGGTAAGTGCCCCTTAAATAAAATTCTAGAATTTTACCCTGAGGTTGCCCTAACTATAACTTTCACCTTTCTGTGTTTAATTTGCCTGATGGTAAAGTGTAACCCATACTGAATTTTTCTTATCTCTCACAAGTGTAAATACCAAAAGGTTTTTAGTCATGTTTATTTAAAATTCATATTTATATATGCATTATTTACATTCATTCTTTTGATAATCAAATATTTATAAATTGGTACAAGCCATAATGTATACACATTTTTAACAACGTCCTGGCTATCCCTATTCATTATTGTTATTATTTTTTTAATAAAGAAGCCAGATACATTATTGTACCTAATTAGTTGTTTTATTGTTAAGCGCTCCAATTGTACAAGTTTTGTTATAACATCAATAAGTAATCTTCCTAGTTAAGTCACAATTAACTTGGTGGCGCCCAAGGGTGAGATGTATACAAGGAACCCATGGACCCATGGCCTCCGGACTGATGCTGACTAGCCGTATGCAGTATAATTAGGCAGTTGCCAAAATAAGTACGTTATAGTATGGTCACAGGTGGTCACAGGTATGGTGACACCTGACACCGTCACAGATGTTGCCTTTGTTTGGAGTGCGTCAAACAAGATGGCCGCTATAGTAATATAAATAATGTGCAGTATCGGCGTAAAGTATTGCGAAAACACAATATTTCTGTTGCTGATTGAATTTAAAATGAACACATTGAAAAATATTGCAGGTGTACCTCATTTTTATCAAATAAGAAAATATGGTCTACGCTACGTTATATTAGCTTATGTATTCAATGAAATTTAAGTAATATAATTTGCACATACATTTTAATAAAATTACAAATCGGCCTTATCACTATCATCTTCATCACTAGGGTGAATGTGCCTGTTTACGACCAGCTAACAGAAAATTTGATTTTGAGATGTGATACCTAAATGCCGAAAAATTAAGTCGAATTTCAACTGAAATATATTTTTTAAAATTTTTGACGTCTTAAGATAGGTTTACAATTGCATTTTTTGGGATTTTATTTCAAATTAGTAAATAAATTGAATAAATGTTGAAAAAGTGCATTTTATTCTATTTACGACCACCGGTCACAATTCTCGACCACTTTAGGGTTGGTTCTCGACCGCTCAAAAGTCACTCCTTCATATATCTTTATAAGGTGATCGATAAAAGAAAAAGATCGATCTGGTTTTCGACCGCCAATTTTCTAGGGTGGAACGTGGTCGAGAATAGACTAAGATCAATTTGGTTTTCGACCACCAATTTTCAGCAATTCTTAGAACATTTTCATAATTTTTCAATTTAAAATAGTGGTCGCAAACCAAAATTTAGGTTCTTGAAGGCAGTTTATAAACAATAAACAAAAATTAATTTTTTTAAAGTCCTTCCTTAACATATTTTTTCAAATAAAAGCAATAGCTTCTGCATTTTTGTTTTCGACCAAGGCGGTCGGAAACCAAAAATCGTCAATTTTTAAAAGCTGGTTCTCGACCACCAAAGGCACCAAATAATAACGTGAGAAAAATCATTAAATGCAGTTTCTTCATGATAATTTCAACATTTAACCTTTCCTCTACCCTAAAGAAAATATTTCATCCATTAGTTTAAAATAAATAGTACAGCCGAGGTCTAACTGAAATCTTGAGACAGAAATGAAACTTTTCACCGAGGTATGTATACTTTCGACCCGTGGGCCGAAAGTAAAACTCAAAAAAGTGACATTTTCGAACTTTTTAAAAATCAGTAAAGTCAACATTACATGTATGATTGTAAATAAACATAAGTTATTCACTATTTTCAGATACGATGCCACTAAGCAGTGCAACAAATTTAGATTACACGTGGGTTATCCGTACAACAAGCAAGACTTTACTGATTTTTCGCGGGAAAACTGATACGTGTTTTTCAGTAATGCCGCCTATTTTGAATGGGTCAAAGTGATTGAAAACTAATTCAACATTCCATAGCAAGGTTTGCCGGTTATTCTATTTATTATTGGCCCCTAAATAGCTGAATGGTCGAGATCTAGAGCAGGTCGGTGAACAGGCACATTCACCCTATCTCCGTCGGAAAAATGTGGATACAAATTATCACAAGTTGAATGGTTCGCAATACAACTACCTATATATTTCTGTGCAAGGTATATTGTTTGCTAAACATTTAAATGGTGATGAACATCGATTTTTTAGGCACGAACATTTAATTAGTTAAAGCAGAGACTCTGGAGCACATGGCTCTTCCGGTCTTCCCACATAACAGGGGTGTCCAACTGAATTAGGGATGATTGCATTTTGTTCATGATCTTTTGACCACACAAATGCTTGAAGGTTAGCTCTCTTAATTGCGGGTACAAGGGAACCTCTAGTAGGAGGGCTTGTTTGGCAGTAAACATTTACCACCGTAATTGTGTGATTTTGTTTTAGTGCTTGCTTTATAAACCCGGCAAATAAATATTTCCAGCTGATATACAACATCATCAGGTAGGTACTAATTCACTGGTACCAAGTTTCTGCAAGGCAGTGAGTTCTTCTTCACCAGAGGCGCCGATTTTTGAAAGCCCTCATGGGTGCAGTATAATAACTTTATAAATTTGTTTATAGGGGGAGGGGAAAGCTCGCCGCAGGCGCCGCTGGAGGCGAACAATCTTTTCTACGAGCGTACGAAAGGTGCTTTTTTCTGCACGCATTTTAGGCCATGGAAATATCATCATAATGATTATGCTATGTTAAGTCACTTTGGTAATTTCATGTTCTAAAATGCGTGCGGAAAAGTACTTTTCCGCACGGTCGTAAAAAAAAAACCTCAGTTAATTTCTACGCACACGCCCTAACTGACGTTTTGTTCTATTTTAGCCGCCTTTGTCAATTGTCAGACTGTCACTGTCAACCAATGAACTATGCGCACGAGCGAAAGCAAAATGGGTTCGTTTACCAGCACTCAACTGTTGCCAACAGTCGAGGAGTTGGGAAAACAATCGCGTTCAGCGGCATTCAGCAAAAGCTGCTTTTTGTCAGCTGCTCTAAGCGGTAAAAATATGCGCTTACTAACTCAACTTATGCTTTAGACATGCGCAGAAGTATCGGGCGTTAATGGTCCTCATTCTTGAAATAGAGGAGCAGCGCTCCCAGGAGAACGAATGGTTTGTCTTTGTTACTTATATTATCGTTTGCATATCATTGAGAAAGACGGATCCTTCGTTCTCTTGGGAACGCTGCTCCCTTGTTTCAAGAATAAGGACCCAGAAATTTACATCCGCTGTATCTCAACTGTCCTCAACTGATTTTCGCTGCATGTTAGCAGTTGAGTACTGGTAAACGTACCCAATATTCAATACTATAAAAGTTCCGACATATAGAAAAGAGCACTAGCACAGCCTGAATCGCAAGCATTCCATTGAGGTCTGCGGGTGATGTCATCACTATAAGCTGCTGATAGTGACGTCACTCGCAGGCCCAGAATTGGATAGAGACTGGAGCCACTTTCCAGCTGACCATTTTGAGCACGCAATCGAGCTTTTGCGCGCGCAAATGCTTCAAGCGCGTGTTCGTGTTCCAGCCGTACTGCGCTTCCAGAAATGCTAGCTTTTGCTGCACCATGCTTGAAGCACGAGATTCCTACAAAAAATGATTTTTTTTGTCAGCGATTCCCGGATAAACAAAAACCGCAGCAAAAACTCTACAGATAAGGGTTGAGAATAAATTTAGTCCAAGAGCATCAATTAAATTCATTTTGCTTATAGTAGAGGAAAGTCGCCTAATATTGGATACTTTTTTTTAAACTGTGAAATTATATCAAAAAAACATCCCTACATTTGTGCCAGTTTAATGGAGTTATAGCATAACTATATATTATCAGTTAATATGGTCGGCAAAAGAATAAAAAATTATTTCAGAAAGTAATTGAATATTTTTAAAAAATTGCTGATTTTGTCAATTTAGAAAATAGTAGCCTAATATTGGATAGGGTATCCAATATTAGGTAACCATTTTTTTATTCAAATGCTATTGACAATTTGAAAACTTTAAAGCATTAGTCATATTTGCTTTATCCCATTGCTGTCTTCTCTAAGTAGCTATTTCTGTAAACAACATATTATTGAAGTTGATCTCAAAGCATTGCCTAATATCGGATATCCAAAATTGGGAACCTGTAACTATCAATTATTAGCTATCCAATATTAGGCACATCATAAATTTTTTAGGTTATAATAATTTTGGACAAAAAAAATAAGATTTTATTAATGAAAACTCTAGAAAAATTTACTCTATAACATGCACTAGCCATCCCATTTATAAATATTTAAAATGTTTATCTTTCAACTGATAATTCAGCTCCTAAAATAGGGAGCAAATAATTTTCATACACACACGTTTTATTTAAATGTCGTTTATGTCAACATAGTCTATTATAGAACTCTGCAAACCCATTAGTGGGGCTTTAAGATGTAACGCAGCTTCTGGTTACTAGAAAGAAGCACATATACAGTTACGTTATTAAAATAGGTAGGTATCCAATATTAGGCAGTATCCTCATATTAGGCGCCTTTCCTCTATTATTGTATTGTTCTGGATTCGATTGAGTACTTAATTTCTTGCATTAAATATTGAAATAGTACATTAAAATACAAGTTTCATAAGACGTCATTTCATCGCACGAGCCCTGAGCCCTATATTAGAAAACGAGCCAAAGGCGAGTTTTCTAAAGGGCGAGTGCGATAAAATGTCTTATGAAACGAGTATTTTATACTATTTTTTCTATTTTGGTATTATTTAACACTTTCACGACCACGCTTCACACATATGTGACAAGCAGTTTTTGCCAGGAACTGATGTCACATAAGAGTGACAATGACCCTACAATGATTCAATGCTAATAACTCCCGAGCGGTTCAACGGCGACAGATGTGTTTTGGCATCAGTTTCTAGGACTGTTTGGCACACATTTGTGTCGCATGGTTTCAGGATTGGATAATCTGTTTCAGTCATAAGCTTGTGGCAGCTGTGGTTCATATCTCGATTCATATCGTCTCCCAACTAATGCGGATTTCTGTTGTTTCTAGACTCTCCTACTGGAGTTTGACGTTATAAGGTAACACTCACTGGATATTGAACAATAATTATCGCCTATACAGCGTAGCCGGGAGTCTAGAACAGCTAACAGTCTATGTCACACATGTGTGTCTCACGGTTTGCCATCATGACAGTTGGTAAATTTTATTGGAAAACTTATCGGAAACCGATGTCACATATATGTGACATTGAATGTTATTACAAAAAATATATAACAAAACACATATAACCTGTAAAAAATATATAATTTCTGTCAAAAGTTATGCTACCCAAAAAAACGCGGTTGGTTCGAGCATCGTCAAATTTCATAATAGCGGTCGCGTGAAAGTGTTAATTATTAATTATTAATTAATTAATTTTAAACATTATTCACAATAATTTAAACCCAATAATTTCAAACCAATATATCTTGTACTCTAGCGGTTTCTGACACGTGCTCCCTGACTAAATGCAGTAGGCCGGCTGATAATATGAAGATACTTTTTTGTACGAATTTCGAATATCTTTGGCGGATACTATAGGTACCTGTCGTTTAAATTACTATTTATCAAAATGAATGCACACAACTGTGACGGTGTCACCATACAAATTATTGAACAATGAACAGCATAATTTTTCTGATAAAACGACACCACTGGCACCTTCCCTTCATTAAGATTGCCACGGGGAGATATTTGTATACATTATGCTTCTGTACTCTGTACTAATATGGAATTGGAAAAAAAATTAAAATAACTTGGTTTTCACCCCCCTCTAGCTTTTTCATTTGACATTTCAGAAAGAAGTGTCCCAATTAGTTTTATGGTTAAAATTATTTTGTTCAAAAAACTAATTTTCGCACATATAAGGTGTTTCTCTAAATCAGTGGCAACATCCCTATTTTAAATGGAACACCCTGTATGTGATATTCCGATTTTAGATAAAGTTTTGAGCAGATTTCATGTGATATAGGTACCATATACCTGAGTTAAACTGTATTGGAAATATTGACAGTTGAAAATTGACTTTTTTGCAACTTTGACAGGTTGTAAAACCTAAAAGGTTAATTTTAGAGATATAAATATCTGTTTACGGAAATTATGATCGGATTAACCCGATCACAAGGATCATCAATCTCGACGTACGGAAAGGGATCTAGGATCAGTTCACTCGTGCACGGAAAGTGATCGGGTTGTTTGGTTCAGTATCATATGTTTGGATCTCATCGACCCGATAAAATGCGGGGTAAATAGGGCTCCGTCAAGTTAGCCCGCACATTCGGATTTTCTAAAAAAAATTGCAACCACTTAGTGTGCTTTACTGTGCCGATGATATTATGAACTGTGCCGTTTTGATAACAAAGTTATAGGAAAAAATAGATGAGGGGCTAACTTGACGCTCAGCCCCCCCAAAATTTCGGAAATTAGATGAAATCAAAAAGGATTCTTATGCAATCTAAAGTGTGCTGAACTGTGCTGTATCAGGTTTTTCTCAAAATTTCCATATTCGATCACTTTCCAACAAAATCCTACTGGGGGGCAAACTTGACGCTCAGCCCTCCCAAAATTTTGGAAATCAGATGAAACTAAAAAGGATTCTCATCCAATGTGAAGTGGCGCCTATATCAGTCAATTGCTTGGGATTGCCTCTCTGATGACATTGATAGTGCATTTTCTACATTTGCAAATACACTTTCTGGTTTGGCTTCCAAGGCATTTCCTCTTAGGCCTAAAAAAAGCAACATAAACCTTGGACTACTAAAGGCTTGCGCATATCGGCAAAGAACATGCGCTCGTTGGCAGACCTTAAAAAAAATTCGGACAATCCCTTCTTCCAAAACAACGTCAAATGTTATAGAAAAACTTATCATAAAACAATTAAAGCCGCCAAAAACCTCTATTATGACAACCGGTTCGCTCAAACCGAAAATATTGCCAAGGAAATTTCCCTTGTGCATATTTAACTGGAAATTTACCTCGTAATTTTCAAAAATTGATAAGTGGAAATATCCCTGGTGAGCGGGATATTTCCGGGTGCAATTTCCAATGCGACAATGCCGCGCGGCGTCCGTCGGAAACCCACCTTTAGGTTGTCATTTTTGGCATTGAGACCAACTTTTCCATTTAAAAAGCATTGATGTCAGAGATCTGTCAAAGTGTATATTTTTTGACAAACGCAATTTAAATAGGGAAGATCAATAAAAATCACCATCACAGAACATCATCATATTCAAAATATTCGAAACAACTTATAGTAAATAAACTTCAAACTCGGGAAATTTCCTATCAAAATATAACACGTGCATAAAATATTTCCTAAAGGAAATTTTTAAAAATTCCGTCTTTAGTCAATTTTTTAAGGGTGAGGGATTTTTTCTTTGGCGCTATGCACGAATGGTTTTGTTAAAAAATTGGCTTCAGACAAAATTTTCAAAATTTTCCGGAAATATTTTATGCACTAGTTATATTACTACTGGAAACATGGTCTATTGTCAATGATTTGAGAAATAAGGCTTCCTCATCCAGTATAACCTCTACCTCACCTGAGAACCTGAACAATTACTTCGTTAATGTCGCAAAAAATTTTGTGACTACTGTAGTTCCGTCCCGCGATCCACTTTCGTATCTTTCGAATACCAATATGAATTTACACAGTTTTTTTTTTAGCACCCGTGGAAACATCAGAGCTTTGCAGTACAATTAAAGACATCAAAAACAAATTGTCATCTGGGACTGATGGGCTCACTTTAAAAATGTTTCTCAATTTATCAGAATGTTCATTGAATCTCCTCACCACTTTAATAAATAAATCATTCCAACAGGGTGTTTTCCCAAATTGCCTTAGGGTGGGGATAAAGATCTAGCTTCGAACTATCGTCCAATTGCACTTCTTCCCACTTTGTCAAAAATCATTGAAAGATTGGTTAAGAAAAGGCTCCTATCATTTCTGCATAAATATAAGATACTAACTACTCACCAATTTGGATTTCTAACCAACAGATGTACTATTGATGCTATGTACTCTGTCTTCAATAATGTCCACTCTAGCCTGAACAATTTGCACTTTACAGCATCAATTTTCTGTGATTTTTCTAAAGCATTTGACTGTGTAAGTCATAATATCCTAATCAACAAGTTGCAGTACTACGGAATTCGAGGCTTTCCTCTGGAATGGTTCAAGTCGTATCTTAACAACAGAAAACAACTTGTGAGGGTAGATACGTCGATGTCTTCATGCAGGCCAATTGAATGTGGAGTTCCGCAGGGTTCCGAGTTAGGTCCAATATTATTTTTGCTGTTCATCAACGACATTGCTAGTCTAGACATCAGCGGTAGAATCTGCCTCTTTGCTGATGATACTAGTTCCACTTGGAGCAATCCGGATATTGTGGCACTTCATAGAACCATGTCCAATGATTTGTTTACCATTAAATCATGGTGCGACCTTCTCTGTTTCAACGCCGCGAAAACCAAAGTTCTGTCATACAAAAGTACGTTGCAACCTATTGCACTTAATAACACCACTATTATTGTCGTCGTTGATTCTGTGAAGTTTTTGGGCCTTATTATAGACAAGTCTCTGAAATGGCACATCGCTTGAACCAATGAAAGAGAATTCAGTTTTCTCCATTGTCTTACAAAGCAAAACCACCAAGTGTTGCGTAAATCTGACCGTATCAGAGCAATACAAAACTCATAGTATGAGTAATTAACAGTGGGTTAGAGCTTTGGCGAAACACTTGTGTTTTCCCAAAAAATCCTCTAACTTGGTTCGCCACACTGTCAAGAATTTTTCTATTTTCGAAAATTTATTTTCGAAAATCTGACAAAATTGAATTCTTTTCCAATCTGAAGTTTGCTTGCAGCCGTCACGCGTCGGCGCCTGAGGCTGAGGCCCGGATACGTATGGTACTCCCAATCAAACGTGTTGTTAGAGCAACATGAACTTATGCCGATTCCACAAAATACATGGTCGTATACGGTAATGATATTGCCATGGGCGTCGTTTGGGGGGGGGGGGGGCAAGGGGGGGGCATTTGTGTTTTGGGACGTAACCTCCCAAACAACACAGTACGTTTTAAAAACGTCCATTTTAGGTCATATTTACGTACGTACGTCTTGAGATCAAAATAATATGTACTAAGTACGTACTGCTTGGTACGTTCATTGTATGTAAGCTTCAAAAAAAAAACAAAAATTAACACAAAAACTCGTGATGATAATCTCCTATAAAATTATTTGAATCCTATTTTGCATCTACCTATACCTGCAAATGGTAATTCTAATTAGTGAATTGCAACCTATAAGTATTTTTCAAATTTCCGCCAGCAATGAATGATGATTGTGCAGCATTGCCAAATTTAATATGATTGCAAATAGAAGTTCAATGAAGGGTGAGTTTTAATTATTAAACGTGCCGTATAACTAAATAATTATCACGCCAAAATGCTGTTTTTAATTGTAGACATAATTTATCTTGATTGTCCAGATCCTTTGCACTTTTTAATTTTTCTTGAACAGAACACTGTGACCAAACAAGGGAATAAACAGAGGCCTTGGCAATGTCGCATTTCAACTGTCAAATCAACTTCATGTTCTCCCTCCATCCCAAGCCAAGTACAAGGCGCCAGCCAGCAACGAGAAGACAACAAAAGACCGCGTCCTGCGCCATTTTCTTTCTCCGCTATGGTTCTAATTTCTCATGTTTCCTTATATCCTTATTTTATTCTACCGATTTCGGAATAGTGATTCGTGAAATTTGATTACTTTTTTGTGTTAATTTCTTTTATGTAAGAATAAGTACGACTTGGACTTGGGTGAGATCGATACCGAATCCCTAACCTAAATTGTCTACAAGAGTGCATTAAAGTGTGTTTTTAGAAATAAATGTGAAGTGAAAATGTGGAAAAATCAATGATATAATTGTTAATTTTTTATTTAATTCGTTCAATTGTGTCCATTTTGATAAAAATATGTAATCTAATAATGTGCAATGTACAATAAATAAATATATTATTATTATTTTAAATGATTTAATTGAAATTATTTTAATTTTCAGACCCTGGCTGTGTTCGTTTTTGTCACCTTTTTCGTCGATTTGCTCCGAAATTTTGACAGGCACGTGATTTGTAAAGAAACTGTCTGATCCAGTCACGTGCCTATCAAAAATTTTGGAGCAAATCGACGAAAAAGAATGACAAAAACGAACCCGGCTCCTGTAAAAAGGGATATGAAAAGTAGGTACGTTTTATATACGTCCATGAGACGTTCCAAATACTTCAATAATGTACGTACATAAAACGTTTTATCCGGTGGAAATTGGACGTACTGATTTTAGAGTACGTACATAAGACGTAAGTTACGTCGACGGTCGACGTATTATGTACGTACTTAAAACGTAAACTGGTTGTTTGGGCTCATTATTTGAAAGAAATGCTCATTGAATTTGTAAGGCAAAATGAGAAACTTCAAAGTGGAAAATTTACCTCCGATTTTACCATAGTTTTTAATGATGAAGTTCTAGTTGGAGCATGTATAAAAGGTGTCAATAAATCAATTAAATTTCGAGCAGGATCTTTCAACCACTGAAAAATATGTCAGTGCTGAGCTTAAAAACTGAAAATTTAGCAGCCGGACGTCTGCTAGGCATATGGAAAATTATTTTCCTCTTGCAGAATAAAATAGGTTATTTTTTCAATTTCTCTTCCATGGCATTTTAACACATTAACATTGTAGAACAATCTAATAGTGAAAAACCAAAGCCATAAGGTTTGCACGTACTGGAAGGGTTGAAATAAGGGCGGTCGCTAAATTTTAATTTTTTGAGCTCAGCACTGACATAATTTTCAGTGGTTGAAATCCCCGAAGAGAGTCAGCAAAATATGTTAGCTGACGGTCTATTATAGGCCTCTCTTCTTGCTCTTCTGCATCTAGTAGATCATTCAGTACAAGAATTCTTCCTATAACCCCAGCTTCCATGGTTTTCCACGTTCGTATTTACCCAATTGGCAATTGCGGATAAATGATTTGCAAAACAAACAAAAAAATACCATGGATGATGACTGTAGAATTGACAAAAAGCGCATGTTTGACGTTTGGTTCTCCTGAGAACAGACGTTCTCTTCAAAAAAGGTAGTAGAATAAAATTCTCCCAACTTTCATAGGAAGTGAACGGTCCCTAATTTCGAGAATACATCGTAACAGATTTTAATAGAAACCACGCGTACTTTTCCTATGAGAACAGGGATCACACGATTCGAGAATCGCCGTCCAGGAGTTTTGGGTAATTATTATAATAATTTAAAATGACATTTAAACCTTCTTACCCTTCGACCTACAAGCTTTTTTTTTGTACTTATTTTGATAACCTGGGTACATTTTGTCCCCACAATTAAAGTTAATGTTTAAGTGGATTAGGTTATGCCATCATCAAATAAATAAAAATAATAAATATCCATTTGAGAAACATTTAAAAAAAAAAAAAAAAATGTATAAAAACATAATTTTGAGAAACAAAAGTTTGGGCGCCATCTTTGGTGTGTAAGCTCCAAACCCTTCCATAGCACACACAACTGTCCTAGAATTTATTATTTGTTATTTATTATTATTATTATTATTATGTGTTGTTAAATATGTATTATAATTTGATCCAAAGTATCAACACCCCCTTTTGTAAAGTTGTAATCAGGGACGTAGCAACAGGGCGTGCAAGTCGTGCCGCGCACAAGGGCCCGGGCCCCGAAGGGGCCCGGCTGCATATTCATTGTCTGCCAACGTAATAGCAAAGAAGTTCTACTCCTCCACTACCTATTCTACCAAGTTTACGTTATCCTAGCAGAAAAATTAGGAGGCGTTCATCCAATAATATATGCCTTACTGCCAAACAAACAGACTGGAACATACAGACGTCTCTTGGATATGTTGGTTGGACTGGAAGCAGGCCTAAATCCACAGCGAGTTTCCTGTGATTTTGAATTGGCTGCAATAAATGCTTTCCAAGCCTTGTCACCAGTATCATGCAGCAGATTGCAGATTTCAACCAAAACCTTAAACCTTTGTATCATCCAGCTTCTTATCCTAAAGAAAGGAGAATCAAAATCCACTTAAAATACTCAATTGTCCAAGTAGTTCTAGGTCTTTTTGGTCTCTTGCAAAAGCTGTTGGATCTAACTTCACCAAGTCATCCATACCACCACTTACAGATAAAAATAATCACTTAGCCACAACATCAGAGGAAAAAGCCAATATGCTTGCCCAAATGTTTTCCTCCAACTCCAACCTAACAGTGCCAAACGGAAAAACTCCACCGTTCATTGAAAGGGTTTCCCATAGTATGCCAGACGTACCCTTTTGTCACAGAGAAATACGAAAATCCCTAAAAAAGCTGGATACAAACAAAGCAATGGGTCCGGATGGCATTCCCGCAATAGTACTCAAAAATTGCGCCAACGAACTCACCCCAACTTTCGCAAAATTATTCAATTTGTCTTACAGGCAAGGAGTATATCCATCATCATGGAAGTCTGCCGCAGTACAACCCATTCCAAAGAAAGGAAAAAAGACAGATCCGTTAAACTATAGACCAATTGCTCTACTTCCGGTGATATCAAAAGTAATGGAAAGAGTTGTGAACAATCACCTAACCAAGTACTTGGAAAAGTACAAAATTATCAACGATAAGCAATACGGATTTCGAAAATATAGATCAACTGGCGATTTACTTACATACGTCACTAACTTATGGCAAAAAGCGATTGAGTTGCGGGGTGAAACAAGAACAATTGCCTTAGATATATCTAAAGCATTCGACAAAGTTTGGCATGAAAATCTTCTCAACAAGCTCAAATCAATGGGATTATCGCCGAAACTTTGCACTTGGTTTGAAAGTTACCTAAAGGACAGATCCATTTATGTTGCACTGGATGGCCAGAACTCCAACTCTTACCAAATAAATGCTGGTGTGCCACAGGGAGCAATCCTTTCGCCAACTCTTTTCCTAATTTACATAAATGACCTCATAGATAAAACAGTAAATCCACTTTATTGCTTTGCAGACGATGGTAATGTAGTCTCCTCACTCATACCACCCACAGGTCTTTCCGCACGTGAATTCCATCATCTTAGACTAACTCAAATATCGCAGATAAATAACGACCTGGAGATAATAGAGGACTGGGGTAACAAAAACCTTGTACAGTTCAATGCGCAGAAAACCCAAGCAGCTCTGTTTTCAAAAAAGACCATCACCGGTGAGCCAAACATCATGCTATCTGGAAGTGCTGTCACATTACAGAGTCAGTTGAACATCTTGGGGGTTACTGCAGAGACCAACATGTCTTGGCACAGTCACGTGGCAGATATTGCTAAAAGGGCCTCCCAAAAGCTGGGGGTGCTATTTCGTACAAGACATCTGTACACACGAAGCCAATTGCTGACACTCTACAAAGCCCAGATTCGACCAACTATGGAGTACTGCTCACATATATGGAGTGCTGCACCCAAACATACCTTAATGCTTTTGAATACCGTGCAAAAACGAGCTATCAAGCTGATCAATGACCCCGCACTTACTCGTAACTTGGATGGTCTCGAACATCGCAGATCTGTGGGCGATTTATCTCTCTTCTACAGGTACTATCACGGAAAATGCTCTGAAGAGTTGGCACGTATGATTCCACCGAGAGTAGCACCTACCAGGCGAACGCGTCAAACAGACGGTAACCATGAATTTACTGTCAAACTAGAGGCACCAAGAACCTCACTATATCAGAATTCATATCTCTGGAGAACAGCATCGCTGTGGAATAAACTCCCTGCGACGGTTTTCCCTGCAGGTTACAACCTGAACCGTTTCAAGACCAACATACACCGACATTTCCGCGCACTTGCCGCTTCTCGAGCGTGATAGGACATTGTCCTTGCGAGTGCGCATATCCGTAAAAAAAAAAAAAAAAAAAAAAAAAAAAAAAAAAAAAAAAAATTGTGGAAACGGATCATACAAGATAGAAATAGGCCTTGCCTTTGGTAAGATTTGCAATAAACTCTGCTAATAGCCTGTCTACTAGTAACAACCAATAATTAGCCGTATGAATAAAAATATGTAGATCATTTGCTTCCGAGTTTACTTCTAAGCAAAAGGTATAAGCAAAAGATTCAAGTGAAAGGTAGAAGTAGGAGCCTTTACTTGATATATGAATAACGACGCAGATCTTTCACTTGCGAGCATATGCTTCAAAGAAATGAAGTAAAAGATGCTACCTGTTGTTTCAATCTAAGCAGTGGCGTATATAGCTTTTCGCGTTGGGGGGAGGGGGGAAATTGAATGGATAAGAAATATATGAATATATGGATGAAGAGCCTTTATTACGATTTTTTCCGGATTTTAGTAGACTTATGGGGGGGATTGATTCCTTCGATCTCCCCTATCTTCGCCACTGAATCTAAGGCTCGAGTGCTAAAGTAAACCAACAGATTAACTTTGAACTCTGCTTAGAATGGGTAATAAAATGCCCACAAAATTTCAAGCTGAGGTACCCCAACAAACCAAACGCAATCGGCTAATAAGCGGCCGCCAGTCGGCACGCTCGGTACTCTAGTGGTTGATGTAGCCATTATCTGGACCTCCATCGATCCAGTTCAGGTATACCGGGAACGGTTTTTATGCTTTCAGGCCGAAGGTGGCTACTACTCGGTAACTCGCTATTGGGAGGCCCTATTTCGTGCCACAGCAGATCCGCAGGATGCTTTGCCAGTTACGTAGTCCATCTTCCGGACAACATACGGTTAGGAAGCGGTTTACCGCTCTGGGACTGCGTGTCATGCGCAATTGAATTTCGCGCCCTCTCATGAACAACTCGGACCGGAGACAGAGCATTCGTGTCCCTCTCCACCACCGAATTTAACCGAATCACTACCTATTGCCTGTTGTCATCGCGGCGTCCATTGTGTTGTGTGTTTGCTTTCAGTTTAGCTTGCCTTTTCTTTGGTTTGTTTTTCTTCGTAGATAATAATATATTTTATAGGACTTTTTTGAGGATTTTTTTTATTCTCTTAGCATCATCCCCGTTGTTCTTAAGTTTGTTTTGTGCCGTCGGAGTGATTCTAATTATCAATTTATTAATGATTTTTGTGTTTTGCTTCCAAAGCTTGCTGCGTCGTGTTCACCTGTTCTAGTTGTTGTTCATTGTGCGCCTATTTAAGCCAGAAATATTAATTTTATTCATAAATTATTGTTTACAATTTTCATTTCTTTAGCTTGATAGAAAAGTTTGTCATAGAGAAAAAAAGTCGCAATCTGAAATACAAATATTTCGGGGCGCCTGCGCCTCCTTCTGGCAGATAATAATGGCGGTTTATAAGAGGATAGTTCCTTGCGAGCCGTGCCTCTACCGGCCCGGTTATCTACCATCGGCCCGTCGTCGGTTATTCTAAGCTTCGCCACGGCTAAATGGTTGGCTAGCCGACTTTTACCCACCTTACGGCCTGGCGGTAGGGCATTACCTACACGCCGAGCCGGCTGACGTTGGCGGGCCGCACATGGCAGTTCGGCAAATCACTTTCGTCCCGTTGTCGGACCCGCCAGTTTGTGTTTGTTGGGACTGGCCATAAACATCGGTGCCCAAGGGTGCTTTGAAAGGGGCCTTTTAAGAGAGCAGATCTCATACTGTCCGAGAGTCAAGCGGTTCTGCTCTAAAGTCATCAAGTGCAATTCTCAGCTAGTTTGGGAGGGTAAAAGTATCCTAGGAGGGAAAAAGTAACCCTGATGGAAATACCAAGACGCCAGGGCAACCATTTCACAAAGCAAGGCGCTTTAACACTTTTTCAAGGCCCGGAACCTCTTTGTGGACTAATGAAAAGCCACGTCTCCGAAGAAATGAACAGATGGGAAAAGGACCGAATGCTACCTCATTGGAGATCCATTCCGGGTCTGACAGGTTCATATCCATCTCAGCAAGGAGATCTGAACAACTTCTTGACATGAACAGAAGAGACATTAGAACAGTCGTTGGTCTAATCACTGGACATTGCCTTGTAAAATATCACCTTAAAATAATAGGCAAATCAGACAACGATCACTACAGATCTTGCGAACAAGCAACAAAAGCTACAGAACACTCAATCTGTGAGTGCCCTGCTCACTTCTGCAAACGGCTGAAATACCTTGCTGTGTTATCAGTACCCCGCTAACATCCCAAGAGTTGGGCACTTTACGACCCAGGAAGTGGCCTCCTTTGAGAGAAGCCTACAAATCTTGGATCTAGAGAGGCTGGAACAAGCGCTGTAACGACTCCTAATGTAATCTACAATCTACTACCTCATCATCAAATAACGCATGACGCGAGGACTTCTGCTACAGGAAGTCTTTCAAAGGCCGAATGTATAAGAAAATTCCCAGAAGCTCACAGCAAAGGAGGCGAAGGCAGAATGTATAGAGGAGATATTTGAACGATATGGAAAAATGATCGGAAAAAAAAATCTCAAGAATCCGGTGTTTATTAAGCGGTTTTTTTTTATTGCGTAATATAATTGGTAATATGAATCTAATAATCTACATGCATTTTCAGGAGACCCGTGTTTTTTTATTTTGTTCAAATGTTATCACTAACTTTTAAAAAAAAGGTATTAAAATTCATAACTTGAATTTTAATATAAGGAAGCTCGTGACGTCATCGCCCGCAAGAGGCGCACTACCACACAATACCACGAGATGGCGCACTGTCCTATGTGAAGTTTAATGTAAAGTTCACTGTAGCATTTGGCATCTGTTCTGTCAATGTGATTCACGTCAAGGCAATGTTATTATTCGCCGAGTTCGTTTTTGTCATCTTTTTCGTCGGTTTGCTCCGAAATTTTGACAGGCACGTGATTGGTAAATTGAAACTGTTTAACCCAGTCACATGCCTGTCAAAATTTCAGAGCAAATCGACGAAAAAGATTACAAAAACGAGCTCGGCCATTGTTGGCATTACTCCATGCCTGTAGAAGGATACCCCGACTGCAGGAACTATTATTTTTGTTAACAAAAATAAGGTTGATAGATTCTCTCCAAACACCACCACCACGTTTAACTATGCTAAGACACCGGATTGAAAACCCGGCTAAAGAAGAAAACAGACAAGAAAAAAAACGGGATGTAAGAATATTCGAAAATAATTTACCAAAATAGTAAATATACATCTGCTCTGGAGCAGATGCATTTTGCAAGTAGTAAATGCTTTCAATTTGAAGCAAAGAGTATTTGCTTTTTCCAGGAGCATTTGCTTCCGACTTTTGCTTGAACTTTTATTCATACTGGATGAAGCATTTGCTTTAGATTTTAAGAGAAAAAGCAAATGCTATTTTTTATTCATACAGTAGATTGTCACAGTGCTGCCTATAAAACAAATTATATGGTCGAACTTGATCTCCGAGCTATCGCTGACAACGAGAACCGGAACCGGAACCGGAGATCACAACAAAATTAGAGAATGTTGCGAGTATTTTGACCAACGTTATAGAAACAAATAATCCGTGCTGACAAATGTCGACGCCTAAATCTATTCACTATAGTAAAAAAGGTATTGGTCATCTCGCATATGCTGAACAAAGGATCGCATCGTAGTCCTACATATCCTAATTGACTCCTTATGGATGGTCTCTATCTATTATCCTATCGCCTATCACACATTCTTACCTTAGTTTTCCATAAACATCATTTGACAGCAACTTTCAATTTAGTCCATGGTTAAAAATTCCGGCTAAATTTAATCTCCGGTTAAATTCAAAGTTGGTGTCAAATGATAGTTTAAGGAAAACTAAGATAAAAATGTATGATCGGTTTTGCTCTAAAATTAACCGTTTAGGTTTTACAGCCTATCAAAGTTGCAGAAAAGTCAATTTTCAACTGTCAATTTTTCCGAAACAGTTGAAGATAGGTATAGGACATGATGCAAGAAATATGTTCAGAATTTAACGTAGAATTTAAAAATGGAATGAAAAATTGGTATTTCATTTAAAAAAATAAAGTTAGCTGTCATAACTTGCCTTTGAGTCACCTTGTATACATGGTTTTATCATCAAAAGAACGGCCACTAAAATCAAAAATTGACGTGTCCGAGGTTTTTTGAAAAATATCAACCCTGTATATTTTATAGCTTTTATTCCAAATAATATACGTGATCACTGTATAATTTACAGTGTGTTCAGTTTTAATGGTACGCAGACGTTTCAATTGAAATTAATGAAAAATTTTCTTTCCTCGGCTAGGATTCGAACCCAGGACCCTCACATATCCAGTGCAACGCTCTACCAACTCAGCTACCGAGACCTGTTTCATCTCTTCCTAGTCGATTATGTCTTTCATCAATTTTGGGGTGTTAGTTGTGAAGACCAACGGCAACCTTCGGTGGTTATCTACCGTTGGTATGGGAGTCAGTTAGAAGGTGTAAGGAGAACACATTCACAATTGATGGTTGTTTGGAATCCATTATCCCTTCAACCACGGATGCGTCGTCGACATATAGCGACATCAGCAGGCATCGGGATGGGACGCCCAACCATCAATATCAAGCCAATAATTTTACAATTTTTATAAGTTTTATCGTCTGTTATAAAATTCACAATGTGTTTAATTTTAATGGCATGCAGACGTTTCAATTAAAATTGATGAAAAATTTTCTTGTCTCGCGAGGATTTGAACCCAGGATCCTCGCATATCCAGTGCAACGCTCTACCAACTGAGCTACCGGGACCTGTTTCATTTCTACCTTGTCGATCAAGTCTTTCATCAATTTTAAGGTATTAGTTGTGAAGACCAACCGCAATCTTCGGCGGTTACCGTTGGCATTTTTCCGTTTCCTATACAGCTAGCGCGATTGATCGCTCTCACCTGCTAGGAAACGGAAGGCTACATAATGTGCTCCGATTCCTAGCAGGTATGCGCGACTCGCTGCGCTAACGAAGAAGAAATGTTCATCCAGAATTTTTTTCCAAAAAATCTTGATCGTCAAACAGACACACATCGACGAAATTGGGGAAATATATTAATTTGTCTTTATAACCCCCAAAACGGATATTTAGATAAAAATCTCAAAACATTTTTTCACGATTACATTTTCCATAAACGTTTAGTATGTCGCAAGACGTTTTGTTTTTGCCCAAACGATGCCTCATAAGCTCAGTTTGTTAAAGTGATACAGACAAAATTTTACTATACTTACCACAATCAGAGCATCTAATCCTTCTTTTAGATACGCATTTCTGTACCTGGTATCTTTATAGTTTTTTTTTTTTTACTTTTATAACGATTTTCGCTGTGTAGTACGTTTATTTCGATTTCTTGTCATGCCCTTCTTGCGCATCTTATTTTTTTCACTGTGTTGGCAAACATAATCTTTTCTATATTCTAACTGCTTTAACTTATTGTAGGTTCTTTCTACTATCCAGTCCGTGGATGTTAATTTCGAAAATGTTTTGATCCACCTCGTACAACTATCGTCCCATGTCTCGTCATCATTTCGAATGAAGCAGGTTCTGACAGTCACTTCTGAGTTATTAGTTTTATTGGATATTACTTTATAATTTACATCAACTTTGTCTAACGCATTTTTTATCTGTTCAAGGTTCATTTTTATCACCTTTTTAAACATAGCACAAATCAAATACCTATTACCTTCTGGTCTTCACTGACTACGCATTACATAGACAAAAACAAATAAAACAATGCCGTCAAAGTAGCTCTAAATATAGAACAGAAGAACGCATTTTTCCTACAACCAATCACAACACAAGAACAGTGACGGCGCAGGGAGTCGTGCATGCAGACTGCAGAGACTCGCGCATACCTGCTAGAAAATGGAGTGCTTAATGTAGCATTCCGTTTCCTAGCAGGTGAGAGCGATCAATCGTGCTGGCTGTATAGGAAACGGAAAAATGCTTACCGTTGGCATGGGAGTGAGTTAGAAGGAATGAGGAGAACACCCTCACAATTAATGGTTGATTGGAATACATTATCCCTTCAACTACGGATGCGTCGTCGACATATAGCAACATCAGCAGGCATCATCAATTTTAATTGAAATTGAAACGTCTGCATGCCATTAAAAATCAATAATTCTGTTGAAACTTTGGCAAGACTCTGCAAGTTTTTGAAGGAGGAGAATGTATAACGCTACACTTGCAATGCGTTAGCCATTAACAGTGTCAACAGTCAGTCGTTTCAGATGGGGGACAGTATAGTTAGACAAAGATGAAGACTTGAAACATAAATCGAGAGCTCATTCTAATTATTTGTTGAAAAGGAATAATTTAAAAAGGATGAGTAGTGAAAAATGTTGAGTTTCCTTTGGATTAGCGCCATACAAACTATAAATCAAAAATCTTGATGTCATCCTTGCAAAATATTCACGTCTATATTATGCCTAATCCAGCGAAATCATAAAAGCTAAGCTAAAAAAATCACGGTACATTATTCTTCGCTTTTCGCAATTGTACCCGATTGTGTAATAATACGTTAATTGAGGCTTAACCAGGCTTAGCTTTAGAGCTTAATTATTGTTTGCATTTTTATTGAAAAATCTGAATAGTAAAGCGGAACAAGGTACCTATGAAAGATGTTTAAAATAGATTTCGACTCGCAAAACGGTGTAATTAGAGAGTTTTGGTTTTGTCAATAACAAAAAAATATTTCAAAAGCCAATATTTTCAAATATTTTTTTTCTATTTTAAGTTTGTTAATTCCTAATCTCAAGTTAAAAAAAAATAGTAAATTAAATCATACAGACTTAAGGAATTCGCTTTTTAATGTTTCTTACATTAATAATTTTATAACTTAATGTTTTAAAATTTTCAAAGAGCTTTCTATCCATGTATGGAATATATAAGTTTAATTACAATGTTGCCCCTTTTATAACTTTAAAGTAATAAAGAAAGACCAAAATAGTGAAACGTGTACAAACAAAAACAAATACAAATATTTTATTAACAGTGTTTATTTAAACATAAGCTGAAAAGATAGTCTATAGGCAAACCAAAAATAGCATACAAATTGAGTCAAAAAATGCTGGTGCCATATTTGCTCAAGATTTATTTTTTGAATACTTTTTCATTGTTCAACGATTAAAAATAAAAGTTTGACAAAATGGGGAAACAATGAAAGACAAGAAAAGCTATTATAATAAGTATAATATGAAAGTTTGGAAACCTTTCATTTAGGTTCAGTTTGTGTGTGTTGCAAGTGTTGGTGTACTGAACATACCTACGTGAAAATGGACGGAGCGCTTATGTTAAAAAAGGACAATCCCAAATTAAAGGCCAATATTTTTTCCAAATTGTTTTTTGCGTAAGTAATGTGTTTATTTAAAAACAATGTAAGAATGTTCTTTCGAAATGACGTATTTTTAACTTTAAGCATCACTATTAGGAACAATCTGAGACTGACTGAGACACATGATTATTGGTCTTGCTTTAAGATCCGCCTTCACAAATTTTTCATATTCAGTTGTTTGTGAATTGTGAAGCATCATTTCTGCTTCTTTCTTCTTCCTCAACATTTCTGTTTCTTTCTTCTCACTTCTTCCTCTCCTTTTTCTCCCTTTCTCCTTCATCCAGCATCTGCGTCATTTGATCATCTTTTTCGGCGATCTGAAGTCCTCTAACAAGCATGTTCAAGTTAAGTGGCTAATTCAAGGAAACTTTCAATAATCACATTACATCTGTTCGATAATGAGAAACTCGATAAAATGTTAATGATTGAAGCCTATTCGAACAATTTTCGACATTGTAGGTAGGTACCTATTCATTCAAGATGCAATCATATATGAAGCCATTTTTCTCCAGTTTAGAGTACCTACATCAAATATTAAAGAATAATATCGTTGTGCATACGAATGGGCATAGAGCAGCACGTAGGTTCTCGCCAAAAAATGATTTTTTCATTTCATACAATACACAAAAACAATACCACGTGTAAACTACACAAAAAAATATTGCGTTTCTTTCCGATTTCTTTGACGAGCATCCTGCTAAGTTTTGCAAAGAGACACGTTTTGCAAAATGCAAAATGTCACGGGATAACATCCCTAAAGAATACTGTGAAGTTGTCTCTAGTAGTACAAATAAACAAAAATTATAAAATTTTTAGTTGGACAATCCCACTTTTTTACATAGGAAGCAAACGAAGTATCAGAATAAGTGACCTGTACAAAACCTTAACAGCAGACAAATCGGAAAAACTGGGAGATAAACTAGAAGAAAACTGGAACAAACAAGTGAACAATGCAAAAACTAGCTTGAAAAAGAAACCCAGCTTACTTAAAGCTCTAATAAAGACATTTATATGGGAATATCTACTTTATGGCTTAATGTACATGTTACTTCATGTCGTTTTTAGGTAACACTTATACTAATACCGGCAGTATTACCTCAAACTTCTTTATTCCAGATCGCCTCAACCATTAGTCCTGGCATGGCTTGTAAAGGAATTCGAATCGACCAACGAATCACCCGATCAAACTTATAGGTACATTATGGCCAGCATTTTGTGTCTCATTTCTGTAATAACAATTTTCATGATGCACCATGCCAATTTTGGTGCCTCATTAATCGGTATGAGAATCCGAATCGCTGCTTCGTCTTTGATCTACAGAAAAATAATGAAAATCAATAAAAGATCGCAAGGACAAACAGCCACAGGTCAAGTAATCAATATTTTATCAAACGACGTACAAAGATTTGATCAAGTTGTGGTGTATTTGCATTTTATCTGGATAGCTCCCATTCAAGTTGCACTTGTGACCTATTTTATGTGGAATATTATTGGGATATATTGTCTGGTTGGAGTTGTTTCCATGTTTATTCTTACTATACCTTTGCAAAGTATGCATTTGCTTGTAATGTTGTTTAATTGTCTAATTTGTTATTTTTTTTGTAGCATATCTTGGTAAATTAGCAACAACTTTGCGTCTTAAAGTAGCAACAAGATGCGATAGCAGAGTTAAGCACATGAGCGAAATTATCAGTGGCATTCAAGTGATTAAAATGTACGCTTGGGAAAAGCCTTTTGAGAAACTAATTGAGCATTTAAGAGCTAGAGAAATTAGCGCTCTAACTACATCGTCTTATCTGAGAGGATTTTATTCAAGTTGCAACGTGTTTATTGAAAGGCTTACGTTGTTTCTGACTGTGGTAACTTATTCGCTGGCCGGGTATAGGATTACTGCCGATATTGTATTTTCCATGGCACAATTTTTCAATATTTTGCAACGTAAGTACAAAAAATAGGTACCTACTCAAATATTTCCAAAATAATTGTAAGTTGAATGCACAATGCACTATTCAAAAAAAATATCCACGCGTCACTACTACCAAGCCACATCGTTATTGGTTTCGGTTTCCGCGAACTGTTCGAAGTGACAGTTTCTTATAGTCTAAGAGCCAGCGCTGAAAAAATTCTCTGAATTTACTAAAGCCAGTTTTTGGACAGTTGATTACAATAGTTATGTACATAAATATAGCGCGGTCAGTCAAGCGAAACTTAGGACAAGGACCTAGGGTATCTTGTTAAAGTTGTCGAGATAACTTGAGTAATACAACGAATTTACTGAAGCTGAAAATCGTTATACATATTATATATAACATATAACTAACAGTAATGTTATTCGGTCAGTTGAATAGCGGAAACGTGCTGGTCAGTCAGCCCCGATAAATGTAAAAATCTACAAGAAATAGTAATATTACTGAATAAACCTATTAATTTATACTTAAACCTACAATTTCGAGTTATTGTAACTGTCGCGCTGTCACTCTAAAAAAAATAGACCTATTATATTTTTTTTTACATAAATTGGGGCTGAGCTACCTCAATAGGGCTGACTGACCAGCACAGTTCGGCTATTCAACTGACTGACTAACATCACTGTTATTTATGTGTAATATATAATATTGTCACGACTTTGGTGTGCGTGACAGAAATGTTGGGTTCGTTCGTTTATTCCAAAATCCAATTAACACAGCAATAATTTATTCCTCGTAACTATACTCTGACACTAATAATTACTTTATTAACTAACTCAACAACTAAACTCTTTACAGCTCTCAACAATAATCACTATTTAAATTGTATCACAGTCAAACTTAACCTTAAACTTACAAACTAATGCCGACCTTTATATATCCCTACATCTATTCATGAAAAATCCATAATAACCGCGATATTTCGATGCCCGAATAAGCTGGAATTTTGGCATGTATTCTAGATACCGTGGCGCAAACGTTCGGAAATTCGTGACATGCTGGCGAACGCGACACTGCCCTCCTCTTAAGGTTGATCGTCCCGATCAACTGCGCGCCCATGATATTCCGTCAATCTGTCCAAATGTACAACTTTCATCTTACTCCTGGTCTCGATAAACCAAATCATTGATCCTCTTGATTATTCTGTAAGGTTCTTCCCATGCTGAAGACAATTTCGGCGACACTCCTTTCTTTCTTGTTGGATTATACAGCCACACCAAATCACCTTCTTGAAATCCGGTTGAATTGGCTTTCAAGTCGTATCTGGTCTTCATCCGTCACTGGCCACTTGAATATGCTCCCGAGCAAAATCATGGATACCCAGAAGGGCCAGAAGTCGTGCCCTGACTTCGTCGGCATACTCTCAAATTTCTTTTCGTTCTTCCTCAGGTATTCTAAACATCAGATCGCAAGGTAGCCTGAGTTCTCTTCCAAAAACGATTCTAGCTGGACTTTCACCTGTTGATTCGTGAACAGCTGCTCTGTAAACCATTAAAAATAGAGGCAAGTATTTGTCCCAATCTCGCTGGTTCTTTGCGGCCATTTTTGTCAGGTCTTCCTCTATGGTCTTATTGAATCGTTCTACCATGCCATCAGATTGTGGATGTGAAGGTGTTGTCCTTGTCTTCCGAATACCCATGATCTCACAAATTTTCATAAAGATTGCAGATTCGAAGTTTCGTCCCTGATCTGAGTGTAACTCTAGTGGCACACCATGACGACTAAAAACTTCGTCCATCAGCACCTGGGCAACAGTGATGGCTTCTTGATTGGGAATAGCGAAAACTTCTGGCCATTTACTGAAGTAATCCATGATAACCAAGATGTATTTGTTACCACGCTCTAACTCAGGGAACGGTCCGGCAACATCTATCGCTATTCTTTCAAATGGGAGACCGTCATTGTACTGTTTCATGGGCCCCCGAGATCTTAGTTTAGGGCCTTTACTGGTGGCACAGATGTCGCATTTTCGGCACCAGCTTTTAACGTCTTCGCGATAGTCAATCCAGTAAAAACGTTCCCGAATTTTGTCCAAAGTCTTGTCAACTCCAAAATGTACCCCTGAATTTCCGTCATGTATTTCTTTTAATACATCTTTCACTCGGTCTTTTGGGATAACCAGTTGGCTTTTAGTGGATTTCCCATCGACACTTTCCCAAACTCTTTTAAGTAAACCATTTTCTACGGCCAGAGAGTTCCACTGGGCCCACTGCGCCTTGTAAATCAAGCTTTTGTTCGAAACTTCCCTCCATTCTGACCTGCATTCATCATTTTCTTTAAGATGTAGAATTTGTCCGATGTCCTGGTCTGCCTCCTGATCTTCTCTCATTTGTTTGGTAGTCCATTCGTCATCAACGATCAGGCCCGTTCTTCTCATAGCTGGACTAGTGTTTTTCTCATGCATATCGATTCTCTGACAATGCTTTCAATCTTCTTTACATGGACGTCTAGACAGAGCGTCAGCATTTTTATGCAGGTTTCCAGGTCGATGTTTAATTTGGAAATTGTATTGATGCAATTTCTCAATCCATCCAGCAAGCTGTCCTTCAGGAGTTTTCATTTCTAAAGGCCATTTTAGAGCTGAGTGATCCGTTCGAATTAGAAACTTACGTCCGTAGAGATATTTATGGAAATGGTCGACTTCTTTCACTATGGCAAGCAACTCTCTTCTGGTGACACAATAATTTCGTTCCGGCTTTGATGAGGTTCTGCTGTAATACTCTACACTCTACGACATGTTCTTGTGAATTTTGGATTTGTGGAAGGACAGCTCCAATACTGGTGTTACTTGCATCTGTGTCCAAAATCAACATGCCTTTCTGATCGGGATAGGACAACACTGGGCTCGTACATAAAGCTCCTTTCAATTTTCTGAAAGCGGAATCGCATTCTTGGGTCCAATTAAATGTTGATTTTTCTTCCGTTAATGGATGAAGCCGAGCAGCGATTAGGCATTCCAGGTCACGTGACTTTTGACAGGTCCGCCATATTAGCTGAGGGGCAAACAAAGCCTATAGATCATTATTTACAATGTTTTTTGAGTTTGTGCTTTGGAATTTTTGCGTTTTTTGATTTAGGTATTTCATAAATTTTAAGTTGTTTTTAGTTTTTGTGAATGGATGGAATGAATGAATGAATCTTTATTTACAGACATGCCACTTTACATTTCAATTCAACAATAGTAAACAAACAATTTATTAACAAAAATAATGCTTAAGAATCTAAATTGTTTAAAAAATAAAAAAGTTTGATACTAACAGCCTTACAAATAAACTTTAGCAAAATAAATTTGTGGTAGAATGACTCCTCAAACGTTTTGACTGTTCTGATCGGTGCACAGATCTGGCATGTAGCTTAGCTTACTGGCTTGTTCATTCTGGGCTTCTATCAATTATCGTAGTATATCCTATATTTGTACTGGGGACCCAATCCGGATTGTTTGTATCCTTAAATTCTGCTGGACTACCTAAAAGGTATTAAAAGTTACCTAAGATACTTGTAGAAACATAAACAACTTTTTTGATGTACCGAGATGAAGTGTTGGCTGCTGGAATCATAAAATACCTCACTTTATTCCTTTCAGCTCTATTGGAGCACCCAAAAACGCCACAAAACGAAGGCATCTTCACAAAATAATACTTCAAAAATTCTCGGTTTGCATTGAAAATAACATTAAATCAGGTTATGTTTGGCTTTTGTTTGCCCCTCAGCTAAAATGGCGGATCGGTTATGACGTCAACCTGGAATGCCTAATATTGGCAAAACCTTCCACAAATCTTCGATAATAAGAACATAATCCTAGAAAACTCCTTAGTTCATGTTTGTCACGTGGTTTTGGCCAATCCCTGACGGCATCTATTTTTCCTTCTATAACTTGTATGCCATCTTCAGATACCACGTGACCTGAGAATTCCACTCTCTTTTAAAATAGAAAACACTTGTTCGGGGTGAGTTTCAAGTTGGGACAGTGGCGGCTCGTGGAGGAACTATTTGGGTAGGCGGACATGTGAGGAGGTGCCAGAAGTAGAATAAAATATTAAGGTGAAAAAGCTCGCCGCGGGCGCCGCCGAAGGCGAAATTTTTTTTTCGGGTGCCACACCCAAAAACGTTTACTTCAAGAGCCTTTGCGTCAAGCCTTAAAAGTTTGTGAAATTTCACATGACACGGCAATTATTAAATGTCATAGATTTCATTGGACAGGTAGTCCAACAGTGTTAGAAATTTTGATTACCTATTTGCGATATCATTATCAAGAATTTTTAGCTTGGCGTTCATCAGAATAAAATAAGACTATTGAAGAACTAAGACAATATATTTAGAAATCGCGAAAACCTTTGTCCTCCCTTTTTGTCAATTTTTAAAATATTTAGAATCGTCCTAGGTCGTCCAATAACTACAATTTCACGTCGATCGTCGTTAGCACACCTAGCAGGCTAGCTCTGCTATACTGGTACACGGCCCGTTTTTGTGTTTTAGGTTTATTTAAGTCAATGAAGGAATTTATGTATATTCAAAATTATAATATCAAATTAAGATTTTCATTATTTTGTTGTGACTTTGTGACTCAAGATGATTGAAAAAACACCAATATTTAAGGGTAGGCGGCGCCTACCTTGCCTACTCTGACGAGCCGCCACTGAGTTGGGATTCCGGAAGCGGTCAAAAACTTCTTTCAGGTTATTGAGATGTTCTTGGAATGAGTTTCCCATGATCATGACATCATCTAAATATACCAGGTAAGTTCTCCATGTAAGGCCTCGCAAAACAAGATGCATCTGTAGCTCAAACGTAGCTGGAGCGTTACACAATCCGAAAGGCATTATGTTAAACTGGTATAGCCCGCTTCCGGTACTGAAGGCAGTTTTCCGCTTGTCATTTTCGTGTATTGCCACTTGCCAGTATCCACTTTTCCAAGGTGAAAAACCATTTTGAGCCCGATAGAGTTGTTGATGTATCGTCTATTCTCGGGAGAGGGAAGCTGTCCTTCTTGGTGACGTCATTAAGCTTTTGGTAGTCCACACAAAATCTAAAACTCCCATCTTTCTTTGTTAACAATACTACTGGCGAAGACCATGGACCTATTTGACTCTTCAATGATTCCCTCTTGAAGCATTTTATCAATTTGGTTTTCTACTTCCTGTTGTTTAGCTACTGGCATTCGTCGAGGTGGTTGTCTAATTGGGTGTGCCAATCAATCCAGTATCAATTTTGTGTTGAATTAGACTGATCCGTCAAGTTTGATTATCCATCAAAAATACGTGTGCTTCTTTCAGGATGAAATCTATGGCTTTCTGAAGTCTATCTGGATCAAGGTGTTTCCATGATTTCCCCAAAGTTTGCATCAAGGTGTCTGCATCCAATTTCGATTTTTCAACATGTCGCTTAAATGGTAGGTCACAGTTCGATATCTGCTTAACTGGTTCGAGAGTTTCAATAATATCTCCTTCTTTTATTCTTACTGTTTCAGAAGAAACATTGGCAATTCTTATCATTATGTCTCCATTTATTCTTACAAGAGTCTTTCCAACGAGAAATCTTTCTGGTTTATCTCCAATAAAATTATGTATTAGTCCAACACAGTATCCAGGATTTGTTTCTAATTTTCCGCAAATGATCTTCTTAGTACTCTCAGGAATCCTTACTGGGGTTGTGGCCAGGATCCTAACGGCTTGGGACTCTTCTTGTGTAGTTAGGAAAAATTCTTCATTACCAAATTTAAGGATGTTTATAGAAGGATCGAAAGAGAAACCATGTTGGCTGATCAAAACCATTCCCAAAATAAAATCATCTTCAATGTCGGCGACTAATGTTCTGTGCCTGAAGGTGGTAGATCCAAAAGTAAGCTCAATCATAGCTTCTCCTTGAACTGGTGCTGATTCGCCCGTAACTGTTCGTAGTGACAGGTTTTAGTGAGTGGTTGGATTGCCCGAGTTGACTAATCCTTTTCTAATTACAGAAACTTCAGCACCCGTATCAAAAGTGATGGTTTTACATTCTCCATTAATTTGTCCTTCAAATTCTAATCCTCTATAATGACTACCCAATGATTTTATGTAAACCACCCTGGGGGCTTCTTCATTACCAGCCAGCATTCGCCCCTCCGTACTAGTTGATGCCTGCCTGTTGTTAGGGCTGGCGTCTCCAGATCTCGAAAAGCGTTGGGTACGATCCCTACATGGAGAGGACATATCCTTAGTCTACAATCCCATTGCATGTGTCCGAGCTTTTGGCACCGGTAAAATTTTACTTGGTTTCTCGGTGTTGGTGTTTGTTTGGAGTCGTTTTCCATTTGTCTAATTTCTAGTACTAGTTGCTCCATTCTCTCCATGAACTTACTCATAACATTCTTGAGACTACCATCCTCTTTTGTCGATTGTTTATCCTTTGGATCTTCAATGGACACTGCTCGTGTTCTAGGTCGTGAGGCACCAAAGATTGCCTCCAGTTCCAATACTCGGACAAGGGCTTAGCTACTTTGTCTGAACTTAAACATTCTCAAGTTTTCCTGGATTTTGGAATCTCTGATACCATCAATTAACGCAGATACTGCCATCCATTCTTGCATCCTTCCCAGCTGCGGGAAACGCCAAACTCACTAGCCTTTTAACTTCTGATTCGAATTCTTGTAAACTCTCGCCGGGTTTTTGAATTCTTGATTTGACTTGAGTTCTGAATACTTCTTACCTGTAATGGTCTCCGAAGCGCAATTCTAACGACGGGAAACTTCATTGCTGCTCGAGGTTCAGTTTATCTCGACGCTACGCGTCTCGATAAACTATAAAACCTCTCGACCAGTAATGAAGCATTTCCCGTCTCGGATTGTAATATACTATTACTTTGTAAAACTACCACATTATTGATTTGAAATTAAAAGTTAAATTAACCTTTTAAAGGTTAATGAACCCACTTATATTATATCGATCAGTACTCGATATAAAGGAAATAAAATTTATAATAATTGTAATAATGATACATAATTATTAGATACTAGATAATGATGAAGAAAACGATAATAAAGGTAAATATCTGATTATGATAACGATTAATTAATTAAATTAATAATTATATTTGAACTGTAGTTAGCTATTCTAGCCAAATACTACTATACGGTAAACGAGTCGGTAATTGATTTTACAAAGACATTAATTAGCTAATGGAGCTAAACGATAGGAGGCAATAGAAAAAAGGTAATAATAAGTAACGGTAATTAATATTTACAAAGATATTAATTAGCTAATAAAGCTAATCGATAGGGGGCGATAAAGAAAAAAGGTAAGTTACGGTAATTAATATGGCACATTTAAGAGACCCATAGGTAAATAATTATACAAGCCTGGACGGAGTCCTTGGAAGTTTTCACAAATTTGAGATATAGAAGTACCAAACTGACTGGAGGCAACCAAATAATGGTTGGGGATCAACTTCTTATAGGACACCAACCTTCCTTGAAAAGGGGGCCCAGATTTACTCTGAGATGTAGAACAGCATGGTCTCAAATTGGTCAATTTTCACTTGGATAAGTGCAGTCACGGATTTTCGCCCTGCCCAAAGTTGCCTGGATGAATTGAAGAAATATAAGGACTCATTCATCAGAGAGAAAAAGGGATTTACATACCTGAACGGCCGATAGTTAACCTCACTTTCAAAAATCTTCACAAAATCAACAATCGGTTGATTTTCCAGGAAACTCTCTAGCAGACACGATTAATCACTCTTCTGGCTAGTCAATTTACAAAACTATGGGCTGGATGGCCAAAAATAAAGACAAAATTTAAAGATTTTTAAGATTAAAAATTTGGACGACCTTTTCGGTCCCAAGGCATAAGAGAAAGGCCCAGTCAAAAGTACCCAAATTGGTTCTGTCTTTTCTTTTCTTCGTCTGTCAAGCTTGTCGAAATTATAAAAATGACAGCGCTACAGGTTTCTCGGAAATAACCTTAATAACAGAATTTTCGGTATTAGGTTAGGAAAACTAGTCAGAAGAATCATAGATGTTGCTAGGTGTACGAAATAGTACTTTTAAATGATTCCAAAATATATGAAAATAATTAAGAACATAATTATATTGTTGTGACATTTCAAATGTTACAAATTCTGTTGGTATACTGAAGGAATGGACTGAAGAAGGTCTAAGGCAGGTCCTCGTAGTGCTACTATCGGTGCTGTAGCTTTTTCTTGGTCGTTCCATCCGTTGGTATTTGCAACAGCTTCAAATTGTCGGATATATATGGTCCAGGATGTAGAACCGTCAAAAGTTGGTGGTTTTATCTTCATACTAGAGAATGTCCCAACACTAACTGGATTGATGGACTGTATTTCTAATTTATTCACTTTATCTTCAAGTGCTTGAACTTGGTCCTCAACTTCTTGTCTTAATTGTTGAACGTCGTTTTCAACTTCTTGAACATCGTCTTTAACTTCTTGAACATCTTCTTTAACTTCGGCTTTAACTTCCTTAATCTTTTATTCCAGGTTAATGACATATCCTTGTATGGTTTGTAATATTCTCTGCAGTTGTCCAATGTCTTCTTGCCGTTCTTGTTGTCGTCTAGCTTCTTCTTCTTGTTTTTCTTTTTGTCGTTTAGCCTCTTCTTGTTGTCTAGCTTCTTCTTCTTGTTTTTCTTTTTGTCGCCTGGCTTCTTCATCTTGTTTTCTTTTTGTCGTCTGGCCTCTTCGTCTTGTTTCTTTTGTTGTCGTTTAGCTTTTTCTTCTTGTTTTTCTTTTTGTCGCTTGGCCTCTTCGTTTTGTTTTTGTTGTCGTTTAGCTTCTTCGTCTTGTTTTTCTTTTTCTCGCCTGTCCTGTTCGTCTTGTTTTTCTTGTTGTTGCGACAATATGTATAATGATTTTTAGCCTTAGTAAATTCGTTGCATTACCTAAGTTATCTCGACCAAAAACTAGCTTTAGTAAATTCATAGAATTTTTTCGGCGCTGGCCCTCCGTCTATTATCTATTGACTATTGTTCCTATTCATTAAACTCAAACGTCATTCATATTATTCTATTGTTTGGACAAGTTTTAGTAGTTGACAGCTATTGTCACAGAAAGTGGCGCTTTCGCCACGGTGTACAGAATTAGACAACTGATTCTAGATTTTACGCTGCTCTTCGGGAAAAAGGTTTATCGCGTTTATTCTGGATTTTGCAGGAATAGATTGCGGATATCTAAAGGCTGGTATTAGTAGTAGTAGTTTTTAAGTTTAAGATTGACTGTGATATGATTTAGATAGTGATTATTGGTGAGAGTTGTAAAGAGTTTTAGTTGTTTGAGTTACCTAATCAGTGAAGTAATTAGTGTCAGAGTCTGGAGACCCAAACCATAAGCAATCGTCAAAAGAGGATGGTGGCTTCGAGAATGTTATGAGTAAGTTCTTGGAGAAAATAAAGAAACTATTACTATTATTAGTAGAAGGTAGACAACTGGGAAACGACTCCAAACAAACACCAACACCGAAAAACCGAGTGAAATGTTACCGGTTAAAGAAAATGATGAATGTAGGCCAGAATGGAAGGAAGTGTCGAACAAGAGTTTGATTTACAAGGCGTTATCGGCGCAGGGGAACTCCCTGGCCGTAGAAAATGGGTTACTGAAGAGAATTTGGGAAAGTGCCGATGGAAAATCTACTAAGAGCCAACTGGTTATTCCAAAAGAGTAAAAGATGTATTAAAAGAAATACATGACGGAACTTCAGGGGTACATTTTGGAGTTAACAAGACTTTGGACAAAATTCTGGAACGTTTTTACTGGGTCCACTATCATGAAGACGTTAAAAACTTGTGTTGAAAATGCGACACTTGTGCTACTAGTAAAGGCCTTAAACTAAGATCTCGGGGGCACATGAAACAGTACAACGTCAGTCTTCCATTTGAAAGAATAGCGATAGATGTAGCCGGACCGTTTCCTGGGTCAGAGCGTGGTAACAAATACATATTGGTTATCATGGATTACTTCAGTGAATAGCCAGAAGTTTCCGCTATTCCCAATCAAGAAGCCATCACTATTGCCCAGGGGTTAGTGGACGAAGTTTTCAGTCGTCATATAGTGCCACTACAGTTGCATTCAGATCAGGGACGAAACTTTGAATCTGCCATCTTTAAGAAGATTTATGAGATCATGGGCATTCATAAGACAAGCTTTACATCCACAGTCTGATGGCATGGTAAAACGATTCAATAAGATCATGGAGGAACACCTGACAAAAGTGGTCGCAAAGAACCAGCGAGATTGGGACAAATACTTGCCTGTATTTTTAATGACTTCCAGAGCAGCTATTCACGAGTCAGCAGGTGAAAGGCCAGCTGGAATTGTTTTTGGAAGGGACTCAGGTTACCTTGCGATCTGATGTTTGGAAAACCTGAAGGAGAACGGAAAGAAATTCGGGATTATGCCGACGAGGTAAGGGCAAGACTTCTGGGGATACATGATTTTGCTCGAGAGCATATTCAGCTGGCCAGTGACCGAATGAAGATCAGATACGACTTGAAAGCCAATTCAGCCGGATTTCAAGAAAGTGATTTGGTGTGTCTGTATAATCCAACAGGAAAGTGTCACCGAAATTGTCTTCAGCATGGGAAGGATCCTACAGAATAATCAAGAGGATTATTGATTTGGTTTATCGAGTTCGGCGCAACACCAGCGGTAAGATGAAAGTTGTACATTTGAATAGATTAACGAAATATCATAGGCGCGAAGTTGATCTTAAGAGGACGGCAGTGTCATAGAAAGTGGCGCTTCCGCCAGGGTGACCAGAATTGAACAACTGATTCTAGATTTTACGTTGCTCTTCGGCAGAAAGGTGTATCGCGTTTATTCTGGATTTTGCAGGAATAGGTTACGGATATATAAAGGCTGGTATTAGTTAGTAGTTTTTAGGTTTAACCCGGGAGTACACGCGTGCCGGTCAAAAGGACCGACCATTGATAAAATCAGTAATTACGCCACTGGTACAAGGGTGACAGTTTTGTCCATCCAGGAATGCCTGATGCAGGTTTTCCACTACCCATTGGCCCAAAGATATTTTGGTTTTTGGTTGAAGAAGGGTTCGTTATTTTCATAGTCGGTGCTTTTGACTAGACGCGTGAACCTGAGTATCGGAAATATTTGTGTTCAAAATTGGCATTTTCTGATATTGGGAGTACTTTTGGCTGTCGATAATACGGTAACTGTACTGCATAATATAATTCCCTTTGTAATAATTATGAATTCTAGGAATTATAGTGCTTGTACACTTTTTTCGCGGAGACGGTCCCAAACGTATCCTGAACGCTAAGGCATGACTTACCAAGCTAATATTTGAAAGTTTCATGGCTCTATTGATTAGTAAACTTGCGTAGGTCATGCCTTAGCGTTCAGGATACGTTTGGGATCATTTCCGCGAGAAAAGCTAACAATTCATATAAACTTTTGGGCAGTCGGTCGATTTGACCGAACGCGTGTAACGACGTAAGTTTTTTGGCGCGTGTAATGCCGGGTTAAGATTGACTGTGATATGATTTAGATAGTAATTATTGTTGAGAGATGTAAAGAGGTTTAGCTGTTTGAGTTACTTAGTGAAGTAATTACTGTCAGAGTGTGTAGTAACGTGGAATAAATTATTGTTGTGTTAATTGGACTTTGATTTAGGAATAAACGAACCACAGATTTCTGTCACTTACCAGAGAGCCGTGACAGTATAATTCAAAATTCGTTGCTTCTACATTTCTTGTAGCAGTTATCGACCTTCTCACTAATATAACCTTTGTTTTACATTTCGTGCAATTAAGTATGTATTACCTACAAGATATAGGCTCATGCATCTAATACTTTAAATGACCATCAATCAATCAAAAACCAACCATTTGTTTAACAAAAAAGTATTATTTTAGTCGCAATGGCAATCATCTACCCATTGGCTGTGAGTCTAGGTGCCGAATCATGGGTAGCAATTAAACGTCTAGAAGAAATTTTAATGTTAGACGAAAAAGAAGAATCTGTAATAGAAAAAAATCCAAATAGCGAAATTATTGTCGATAAACTCACTGCAGCCTGGGTGCCTGGAAATCCTATTTTAAAAGATATAGAGCTCAAAGTACCTAAAGGCAAATTATGTGCTGTGGTTGGACCAGTTGGTGCTGGCAAAAGTTCCATATTACAGCTACTCCTTGGAGAATTACCGCCAACTTCCGGCAATATCAGCGTTGGTGGCAGCATTTCATATTCCTCACAGGAGCCTTGGCTTTTTGCAGCATCGGTGAGAAAAAATATACTTTTCGGAAAACCCTATGAACCCCGTTTGTACCATAAAGTAGCCAAAGTATGCGCATTAGAAAAGGATTTTCAACAGTTTCCCTACGGTGACAAAACCATGGTAGGCGAAAGAGGAGTATCGTTAAGCGGAGGCCAAAGGGCTAGAATAAATTTAGCAAGAGCCATCTACAGACAAGCTGATATATACCTTTTAGACGATCCACTATCAGCTGTAGATACCCATGTGGGCAAACACCTGTTTGAAGAATGTATAGTGCAATATTTAAGCGAAAAAACTAGGATTTTAGTCACTCATCAACTGCAGTATCTCAAAAAAGCTGACTTAATTGTGGTGCTGAATGAAGGCAAAATAGAAGCTCAAGGAACCTTTGAGGAACTTAGCAATAGTAAACTTGATTTTACCAAATTGCTGGCTGCAGCTGACGAAAGCCAAGAGGATAGTAAAACAGACCAGGACCTCCATGTAGCAACTGTACAGGAAATTAAAAATGGTCACGTAAATAGGAAAGTATCAATAAGGGTATGTCGGCTTTTTTAATGGTCCATTAAAGTGGTGAAGATTTTTTTTTTTATAGAGTTTGCCGGAATCAAATTTTGACCAAACAATTAGAGACGATGATAATGATGAAAAAATGGACTATGAAGGATCCACCCCATTAAGAGACTATTTTAAAGCCGTGAGAAGTATCTGTTTAATTATTTTGGTTGGAATTTTATTTTTACTGTCCTTAATCGCTTGTACTTCTGCGGATTATTGGGTGGCATATTGGTGAGTAGTACTTACTTAAAATAATATCCTTTCATATCCAAGTCCCAAAAATGCAATGATGCGCTTTCGCTTTCGGATTCTTAAACCTCTTGCTGTAGATGCGGTTGGATGTTAGTTGATCCAACACTCAGTCTCTCAAATAGGAACGCAATAGATACGTTTCATCTAATATTCATGTGATGGTCATAAATACATATATCTAATTATATTTTAGGTCAAGTCAAGAAGAAATCCGTTACGTGGCTCAAATGAATCGCTCACACGAATCAACAAATCTGTTTGCATGTTTTTCCACTAGGCTCACTCTGGATGATATTTTTGACGATGTTATCGACAGTAACGACAAATATTATCGCCTATTTAAAAATGACGTTTCGATTTACATTTACGTCTTTCTCATTGTTAGTGTGATCATTTCCACGATAAGCAGAGCCATGTTCTTTTATAAAATGGCAATGCGATCATCGACAAATATTCACAGAAATATGTTTGGTCGTTTATTGGAGGCTCCGATGAGGTTTTTTGATACAAACCCCAGCGGAAGAGTGCTCAATAGGTTCAGCAAAGACATGGGAGCTATCGATGAAGTCTTGCCAAGAGTTTTGATGGATGCAGTGACTGTAAATATAACGAAACACTTAGTAATATTTTGAAGTTATTATTTTTTTTCTTCTACAGATAGTATTAGTCATGACTGGTATCCTAATAAATATAATTATCTCTAACTATTATATGGTAATAGCCATTGTTGTTCTGGGAGCTATTTTTATAAAACTACGTAATTGGTACATTGCAAGTGCAAAGGATATCAAGCATTTGGAAGGGATTGCAAAAAGTCCAGTTTTTTCTCATATTAGTTCCACTTTGAATGGCTTAACTACTATAAGGGCTTCACAAGCTGAGATAGCACTTATAGGAGAGTTTGATGATCACCAGGTATATAAGCTAACTGCTTAAATAACGTAGGTTTGCGTTGCATCGCTCAATGTTTAATTTCAAAGCGAACCTAGACGTAGAGGGATGTGACATCTTTCCAGGTTAATTTCAAATCAAAATAAGCTATATTTTCCAAAAAAAAAAAACGTTGTTTTTCTTGGACAAAGCAAATATTTGGATTAGTTAACGTTATATTTTTTTTTTAGAATATCCATACTTCAGCTTGGTTTTTCACTATAATGTGCGTAGTATCTTTTGGACTCTGGCTCGATATAATATGTGTAATTTTCACTTGTATCGTAACTTTTGGGTTTGTTGTTGCTGCTGAATGTGAGTATTTTTTTTTTTAATCTATTTTTATTTATCTGACTACGATCGTACAGAAAGGTATGATGGAAATTAATTTCATTTTTAGTTGGCTACATTGAAAATGGTAGTTTAGTAGGTTTAGCCATATCCCAATGTCTAATTTTGACAGGAATGCTTCAGCATGGTATGCGCCAAACTGCCGAAGTTATTAGTCAATTGACCAGTGTGGATAGAGTTATGCAATATACTAAATTGGAGACTGAAGGTCCTTTCATTACACCAAAAGGTAACTTTTTATTTTTCCAGTAGGTGCAACCATTGAAGTTTATTTAATTTCAGACAAAGTTCCTAAGGAACCTTTTCCACCTAAAGGAAATGTGGAATTCAGAAACATGAACCTTATCTATGTCCGAGGTGAACCACCAGTTTTAAAAAATCTTAATATTAAAATAAAATCTGGAGAGAAGGTAGGTTCCCAATTATGACAATTATTTATCACATTCAAAAATGTAAAATACATATATTTTTAGATTGGTATTGTTGGTAGAACAGGTGCAGGTAAATCCTCCCTTATTTCTGCCCTATTCCACCTAGCACCGATTGAAGGTAGCATTCTCATCGATGAAGTAGACACCAAGACTTTGGGCCTCAATGATTTACGAAAGAAAATATCCATTATCCCCCAGGAACCTGTTTTATTCAGCGCCAGTCTTCGATACAACTTAGACCCTTTCGATGAATTTGAAGATCGTCGTCTATGGGAAGTTTTACAGGAAGTCGAACTCAAAGACGTGGCAAACTCCTTGGATTTTCAAGTGTCTGAAGGAGGTGGTAATTTTAGTGTAGGCCAAAGACAGCTTCTATGTCTAGCAAGAGCCCTTTTACGTAACAATAAAATCTTAGTTTTGGATGAAGCCACCGCAAATGTAGACGCAAGAACTGACGGACTCATTCAAACGACTATTAGGCGAAAATTCAAAGACTGCACAGTTTTAACTATAGCTCATCGGTTAAATACCATCATGGACTCTGACAAGGTCCTAGTAATGGGTTCTGGACAAGTCTTGGAATTTGATCATCCTCATCTCCTTTTACAAAAGTCTGACGGTCACTTTTTGAAAATGGTCCAAGAAACTGGAGCTTCGATGACTGAGCAGTTGAAGCAGGTTGCTTTACAGGTTTGGAAAGGGAAATACTCTGAAGCCAGCTCGTAGAAATTTCGATTTATTTATTTTGTTGATATTAAATGGTGTTTTTGTTTTCACCTATATTGTCTTATCTATTTGGCTCCTTGCTCTCCTTCTCCACAATTTTGACCACGTATAGGTATACTGAAATGTAGGGCATCGACCTCGATCAATAAGTAGATAAACTTTTTTTTCTGTACCAGCAATTTAAATCAATTTTGTTTGTTTTGCATTAAATTAAACCTGTCAATTGGACAAAAGATTCTACTTTGATGTGTCGTAAAGTTAAAATCAGAGAAAGGGGATTGGCTCACATCAATGACAGAATGTTTCCCATAAAGGCTAGCCATCAAGAGTAATCAAGACTCGGCAGGAATGATAATTTACTTGTTTGTGAAGGTTTGAGCTAGCAAACCAATCGGATTCTGATGCTATGGTCGACGATCGTGATGCTAAATTTATTGAATAACTACGAAAAATAGACACAATAGTAATTTTAGGTCCATTGGACCTCTTGCACTCAATTAAAATTAGGTATATAATTTATCTGTAACGAAAGTGTATTTGATGTACTACATAAAAGTATGGTTGGTTAATTTTTTAAAAAATCTTGGAGTCAAAAATTGAAAGAAAAAAAATCAGATTATTTGAATTTTGCGGTATAATTTTGCACCAATCAAAAATCACTGTTTGTCTAAGGTTTGCCAAATTTCCATGTTCCAAACGAATATTTTTTTTTTCTTTTTGAACACATCGGACAAAAAAGAAGGCATATATTTATCAAAATCGCTTTGCGTATCGACTTTGGTATACAGCTCTACCTTCGCCTTGAAACTTGAGGAGAACGACATCTATTAATTGAAGTATCGACTAGTATCGACAATTTTCTTTCCTTGTCTATAAATGCGAATTAAACAAAGAGATCGATATCTGCACATCTGCACTAATCCGGCACAGCATAGAGTACGAAAACGATAAAAGCGATTTTTGTTTACCGACTTTAACGTAGGTCAGTGACCCCTGGCTGGCCAATTTACTTATAATCACAAAATAAACAATAATTAACAACAAAAAACAGCAGGCTGGGGCTGGAGGCAGTGTAATTTGAAGAAAAAAAAAATGATGTTTTTGCCTGGGAAAATTTGAAAAGGTCTTTAGGGAAACTGGAAGGTATGGAATACAGACACATAAAAATTATACTCCTGTTTTATTTCCCATAAACCACTAAGATTACAGGGCCGTAGCGATATGACTTTCCCTAGGGAGGGAGACTTCTATCCGGCGCCCCCTAAGCGCCGCTAAGGCAATCCAAAAGCGAAGAAAAATATATTTGGTGACCAAAATTTTGCCAATTTTAAGCACATGTGGGTATAAATTTTTTTCAATAAAAAATAGATCAATCCAATGACATCTCAACACAGATAGACATCACATCTCATTCATAAATCGATGGTTGTTGTGATGACAAGACCCCCATGAGCCGGGAGAGGTCAGCTGCTCGAGGAAGGGTCATGGTAGGGCTGCATCAGTGGTGTAAACAAGACCCGTATTCCCCTCTGAAATCTTCATTTACTTGACCAAAATAATCAAGAAATGTGCACCGGTGCAACTCATTCATCTATCTGTCTGCCTCTAACGATATTCCAGGGTCCTTATTCTTAAAACAGGGGAGCAGCGTTCCCAGGAGAACGAATGTTCCGTCTTTCTCAATGATAATATGCAAATAACAATATAACTTACAAAGACGGAACACTCGTTCTCCTGGGAACGCTGCTCCCCGGTTTCAAGAATAAGGCCCCATAAGTTGAATTTTAGTTATTCTGTCAAAATCAGGGGCGGATGGACTCAGGCGGGACTCCGGGACGATTCCCGGTGGGCTAGAGAGCCAAGTGGGCCGGTTTAGGAAAAAATAAAATACGATAACAAACAATGCTTGATTGAAAGAAAATCACTCAAGGCGCAGAAAGCGGTTTTGGTTTTTTACCGATTTGCACAAGGCGTAGAGCTGCCATCTAATATTGGAAAATATTTTCAGTAAAATTTACACTTTTTCTGTAAACACACTTTCTCTGTTTAATCAGACATTACCGGGGAGTCTTCCAAATTCACCGATAATAACCCGTTAAGTACGAAATTTTAATCAGACATAATCAAACTTTTCAATAATAACTCGGTTAGTTTGTGTTAGTTTGCAATTGTAATCAGACACATTACCAATAATAACCCGGTTAGTTTGCAATTTTACTAAGATATTTTCAAACTTACCAATACTAACCGCGGTTAGTATGGGTTAGTTTGCAATTGTAATCAAACGTACCGATAAATAACCCGATTAGTTTGGGCAACTTTGCTATTTTGATCGAACATAACCATCATGTTTTCAAAATTTGTGTTAGTTTGCAATTTATTGTAATCAAACATTACCAAACTCAAACTTACCAAGAATAACCCGGTTAATTTAGGTTAATTTGGAATTTTAATCAGACATTACCAAACTTAAAAATGTCTGAATAAAATTGCGAACCAACCCCAATTGCGGTAAATATGGTAATGTCTGATTATAAACAGAAAAAGTGTAAACTTGAACATATTGAAAATATTTTACAATATCTGGATGGCTATACGCTATACGCTTTCGTATTTTTGAGTAATAAAGGTAGGTTTTTTATTTCTTTAAAAATAGACTATTTAATACCCTATTTTTAAACACTTTTTTGCAAAGGAAAAATGTTTGGGTATCTTCGCCTCCAGCGTTACACATCCCCCCACGGGGCTGCTTCAGCAAAAACTGTCCCGGGCTGATTTAGGGCGGGTATTATAAAACTTCTTTGAAAGTTAACTTAAAGTTAACTTCTGAAATTACATGTAATTCAAAAAGTTAACTTCAAGTTAACTGTCAAAGCAGTTTTATAATACCCGCCCTTAAAGTTGCCCATCCACCCCTGGTCAAAATAGTTTTATAATGCCCGCATTACCCGCCCTGAAAACCTAACTTATGTATTGAGTGAGACTATAGCTCTGTTCCAAACACGACATGAGGACCGTTCTAGAACGGTAATTTCCAGTGGCCCACCTATTTTTCAATGAGTTGAACGTTTATCCTAATCAATGAGGTAGAAATAATGAGAAGCTGTTATCATTTGAATAGTGCACTAGATACGGGAATCGGTAGGCGTGGCTAAGTGTAGGAACAATATGGCTACTGGAACAGAGCCGAACTAAAGTCTGTCGATTTTAATCTGATACTCCAAAGGAATATGAGCTGGTGGCTCTTTACATTAGAACGCCTATGGCCACCTGACGTCACACTTGTTTTTGCCATAAGCTTTACCCCCTCGCTCCTCATACGAAAACTGTCAGATTAAAAACGACGGACAATAAATGGATTCTTTATAATTTTAATCTAAAAACGTGAAAAAATCGAGATTACACCAAGAAACAAAAAGTTGCTACAGAAACTTCAACATACTGAAACAGGAGATCCTCCCAAGACCCAAAATAGGAATTCTGGATCTTCGGATGGAAAATGCGGCCCTGATGCAATTCTGACACGTTTCTATGACAAAAGTGACAGAATCTCAGACAGAAGTGTAGTAATAATATGGCGGAAGTGGATACGTTTTTTTCTTGCGATAATCTATCTCGAAAACGACGCGTTTTTGAAAAAAAAAAAAACAAATAGAAGCTATGGTGTCACGGGGAAAAGAAAATGATGGCAATGATTTTTGACTCTTTCAACTTTTATTTGAACTCTTTTTTTTAAACGCGCCTTTTTCGACATATTAGACTGTCTCAGGCTAAATGGACCACCCTGTATATTAATATTGGCATTGCGACCCCTCCAAAAACCCTATGCGACCCCCTTAGGGGTCGCGACCCACCGGTTAGGAACCGCTGTTATAGAAGGAAACAAGTCAAATTGCAAGGTGTAAAACGATGTGCAAGAAATCTTGAATGCAATTTTTTTGCATGCAACAAATTGCATTCAAGTTTTCTTGCAAGCTGTAAAACGGCCTTTAGACCATGCATGTGCAACTCTTATTAGGCAATTTAATCCATCTGTCAAAAAGGAAAATTCGATATGGCGTGGCGGCCAAGCAAGCTTGTTTTGAATATGTTTTTATGTGTATTTTAAATTATTTTGCTTATAGTTTTGCTTGTAACTTTGATTTTGATTATTTAATACGATATTTGTTGACTAGGAACCTAAACTAATGAATCGGGCAGAAACTAGATATTTTTTTGGCCCATGTGTGGCCGCCTCGCCATCTTGAGTGTCACGTGGTTTGAATTGCCTAATGGCGCAATTTGTTCCGCTAAAAGCTTGCGACTACAGACGGCAGAGGCGCTGTCGTCCAATGCTGTTGTCAGATTTATAGATAAAAAGTCCAGATTATTCTTTATTTGTTTTAAAAAGCTTCCAACAATATGAAAAAAAAGCCGTGTACCTCGCTAACATATAATTGCTAATAGTAAGATTTGAAATTACATTTCTTTTTCAAAACAAATATCCCATGCTTTTGACATGTGGCAGCGTCGCTTCACTTTTACTTTTTCATTATATTTTGACAAATTTTGAGATATTCCATTTTTATTCAATAATTTGAATCAGGGATTGCAAACACAGAATACATATCCTTACGGATAGAAGGCAAACTGCCTAATAAAATTTTGGGGAACAATGCGCCGTCACGGGCGGTGGATGCGATCCGAACTATTTATAATAAAGGTTTCTGTAATCAAATCAGCTTTCAGAATAGTGCTTCCAATGTCAATATTTTCAATATTAGATTTGTTCGGACTTCGGTTCAGAATTGAACTACGCTTTCGCATTTCTTAATATAGGTTTGATATGACCAAATGCGCAAGCGCAGTCCAATTTAGAACTGATTTTGAACTGAAGTCCAAACAAACCTTTTTCCTCCTTATTGAATATTGACGGATTTTTCTTCCGAGTAGAGCAAAAACGGCCAAACTTCTGTGAGGGAAGGTCCTGGTTAAATTGGATAATAATTAACTCCACTTCTCAATGCAGGACTCTATTAAACATGGTAAAGATACAGCAAGATAGAAATCGTAATGACAACAACATAATGACAATTATAATAATAATCAACAACCTTTGATAACCATAGGTAACGACTGATAACCATTGTTTCTCCCTTGGCTGCTGACATCTTGTCATTTCCTGGGACAGCAGGTTGGGTTCACAGTGGTTTAGTATCCCAATATTGTACAGTGGTTCCCACAATCGGCCATCCTGGAACGCGATTGTCCTCGATCGCATCACTGGAACAAAAGCAAAATTAAACAGTATTTATTTTTTTGTATTGTATGTATTTTTTTTTGTCAACAGGTGTATGAATGTATTTGTAGCTAGTCTAACATTTATTGCCAGTGATATTGGGTACAATTGCCATCAATCGGGCAGTCTTTACTTTACAGTTGCCAGCAATCGGGCAGTCTGAGTTACATTTGCCAGCAATCGGGCACTCTTAGTTACTATTGCCAGCAATCGGGCAGTCTTAGTAGTTGCAGTTGCCAGCAATCGGGCAATCTTAGTAGTTACAGTTGCCAGCATTCGGGCAGTCTTAGTAGTTACAGTTGCCAGCATTCGGGCAGTCTTAGTAGTTACAGTTGCCAGCAAACGGGCGGTCTTAGAAGTTACAGTTGCCAGCAAACGGGCGGTCTTAGAAGTTACAGTTGCCAGCAAACGGGCAGTCTTACTTACTTTGTATCTAAGGTCTTATTTTAAATAGCTTCATGTGCTCAAGGCACACCGTTGCTTCGTATGGAATTCTGCATCTAGTAGCATGGATATCTTCTTTAACCTTGTAGCGGTCATTAGGTAGTACTTCTATTACTCGAAACGGACCTTTGTATGTCTCAACTAGTTTCTTGCTCTCGTTATCGTTGCATGGTAGACTTGCTATTTTTGTTAAAACAAGATCTCCCACCATAAATCCGTTTGATTCTTTTCGTTTGGTGTTGAAACGTTCATCTTGTTTCTCCCGATTGATCTCCATTTTTCTATTTGCATTTTCGCGAAGTTTGGTCACATCTATAATTTCGTCTTCACTATCTACGAAGCGATCTCCATCCATTCTAAGTCTTGTACCAAACAGTAGCGTAGCAGGGGCGGTTCCTGTGATTTTATGACTAGCACTATTTATACCTTGTTGAACAGCAGTTAAATTGTGATCCCAGTTGTTGGCGGCAATATCAGCCCCCAATGTAGCAAGAGAGTCGATAATCGTTTTATTAGCTCTCTCAACCTGTCCGTTACCTCTTGGCATTCCTACAGCAGTATTGAATAGTCTTATTCCTTTTTCTTGGGCGAATTTGGAGAATTCTGAAGAAGTAAACGCTGACCCAGCATCACAAATAACTCTTCTTGGATTCCCAAAAATTTTAAATATTTCATTAAGCTCTTGAATGACGTAATATGACATTGTACTGGGAACTGCTCTTACAAACACAAACTTGGTAAATGCATCTATAACCACTAGTAAATGCTTGTTTCCATTCATTGTTTTAACAAAAGGTCCTATATGGTCCATATGTAGGGTGTGGAATGGCTTTGCGTGTTTGGGAATAGAGTGTAGCAACCCTGGTTTTTTTCCACTTATACTTTTATGGTGAAGCCAATTTAAACATGAGGCGATATACTTTTTTCATGAAACGCTTCATTTTAGGAAACCAGTATTGTTCTCGTAACCTCTCAAGCGTCATTTTTAGGGCAAAGTATCCAAAATCATCCTGTTTTAGATTTACCACCTACCATCTGCATTTCTTTGGGAAAACCCACTTTCGACCTCTATCTGTTATCCTATAAATTCTATTCGCTCGAAGATCGTATTCTTTGAAAACGGATTTGTTTTCATCGTAATCTCCTGAAAGAAGGATTTCCTTTATACCGCGAATTTCATGATCTTGATCTTGAGCCTCTTTAAGCCAGTCCGCCTCTGATATCATTAAGACATTGAAGTCATCAGTTGTCGTCGTAGCATTAGAATTACGACTTAATGCGTCGACGTGTTGCATTTGTGTGCCTGCTCTGTGTTGTATATCGAAATTGTACTCTTGCAAGCTCAACATCCATCTTGATACTCTCGGAATTATCGTTTTTTTTGACATAGCATTTTTCACCGCACTACAGTCCGTTATTATAGTAAATTGCATACCTAACAAATAATGTCGAAATTTTTCTACAGACTTTACAATTGCAAGTAACTCTAATTCAAACGAGTGGTATTTTTTTTCATCGGGTGTAGTCTGTTTACTGAAGTATGCTACTGGTTTTTCACCATGTTTTGTACTTTGCATAAGTATACCCCCTATACCATCCTGACACGCGTCCGTATAAAGAAAAGTGTTCTGTAATGGATCAAAAATTGTTAAGATTGGTTTTGAGCTTATAACTTGTTTTAGATCATTAACGATATCGGTATGAGTGTCTTCCCATTTCCATTTACAATCCTTTTTTAATAGTGATGTAAGCGAACGTGTCTTGGAAGCATAGTTGGGTATAAATTTGCGAAAATAACCCACAAGTCCTAAAAATTGTCGCAATTGATGTACTGTCTTAGGCACGGGAAAATGTTGAACTGCTTGGATTTTGTCATTATTTACACTTACATTTCCTTTGGAAATGATATATCCCAAGTATGGAATTTGTTCTTTCAAAAATATAGATTTTGACAGCTTAATGGTTAAACCGTACTCCTGGACAATTTGTAGGACCTTTTCTAATAGTTCCAAACCTTCCTGTATTGAATTCGACGGCATGATGATGTCATCTAAATATGGGACTACACCAAATTCCCGTAACGGCTCAAATATTTCAGTCATCATTTTTTGAAAAATGGCTGGTGCATTACTCAAGCCAAACGGAACCCTTAGGTATTCATAGAGTCCTTCGGGTGTGATAAATGCTGTTTTATGAGTTGATTCTGGACTTACAGGAATTTGGTGGTATCCTGCGGCAAGGTCGAGTGTTGAAAAATACCTATATTTTCCTACCGAATCAATAAGATCTTCAATCAAGGGCAGAGGAAATTTAATTTGTTTTTCCGTTATTTTATTAAGGGCCCTATAGTCAACTACCAGCCGTTTACTACCATCTTTCTTATTCACTAACAAGGCGGGACTTGCATATCCTGATTTACTTTTTTGAATAATACCTGCTGACAACAATTCTTGAATTTGTTCCCTCATAATTCCCTTGTCACTTTCTGAAAGTCTATAAGGGCGTGAACATACAGGTTTCGAATCTTTGAGTTCTATTTTAAGTAAAGCAGAATGTGTTTTTCCCAGTTTGTCCATTGATACGTACATGCATGATTCGAACTTGTTAATTATCTCGTACAATTTGTTTTTATCGGTATGAGTTAGGTCCCCATGGCGTATATCAAGACGGCACGTAGTTTCCGGCGCAGGCTCTGTTGAAGAGAGATTTTGGAAAGAAAAATTATCTCCTATTCTCTTATAGCAAATTCTTTCATTTTCAGTGAAGTTACGACCAATTATTAGGTCGGTATCTTTACTTAACTTATTAATAACATAAATCTGTATATCAAGGCAACAATTATCTATTAAAACTTTAGCAGTGACACATTCATAAACCTGGACTCGCTGGCCTGTAAATCCTGAGAGAGAAACATTGTAATCTAATTTTTTGATGGGTAATTTTAATCTTAATGCCAAATCACGATTTATTACTGAACAATCACTCCCCAAGTCTATAAATGCCTCAATTTCTATATCATTAATTTTAATAGATTTATGAAATTTTTTTGATGAGGTTTCTTTGATCATTTTTATATTTTCAGTTTTTGTGTTATCAAACTTCGTATTTTTTTCTGAATTCTTTTTTCTACAAGCTGTTTCAATGTGTCCTAATGTTTTGCAATAGTTGCAGACTTTGCGTTTATGGAGACACTGATCCCGTAAATGACCTGGCTTACCACAAGAATTACAATTGCCAAGAATTTTGGGTTTGAAAATACTTTTATTATGATTATCCCTGAAGTTGTTTTGGAAATCCAAGCGATTACTACTACTTGGTCCAGGCTTTGACAGATTTTCAGTAGAGTACGTCTTATTGCGCAAATAGCAAGCCAGCTCATTCACGGTTTTAATTTGTGCGGCCTCTACTGCAGTCTTAATATATTGATCGCCAATTGAACCCAAAATTAAGGAAATTTTATCATTTTCTGAAATATTTAGTCTCATATTATCTATTTTTGCTAAATGAAGGAACAAAAACTCGTAAAGAGATTGATTTTTAGTTGGTTTATGACTCATAAGCTCTTGAAACAATGAATGTAAATCTCGCTTGCTTTGGAAAGTTTCTAATAGTTTTTCACGCCACGTGTCCCATGAATACTGGGCCCAATTAAGGTCGTTCGATATTAAACTGTGGTACCAAATTTGAGCCGTACCTTTTAACTTACTTGTGGCTTGAAAAATAGTATCATTTGACGACCAACCGTAAATATGTGCATTATGGTCGATAACTTGAATCCAGTGCAAAATATCGTCTTTCAATGGATTAAATTCTGGTATTAAAGTTGATACACTCATTTGCTGTTGGGTCATAGAAAGTGAACTTAATGAAACTGCCTCAGTTACCCCTGCTACATGGCTACTTTTGTTTCGAATTTTTTTATTTTTATCTTTTTTGTGGCTTCTCTTGGACTTGCGACGGCCTCTACGATTGTTACTGCTTGAACTAGATGAATTCGAATCCATCGTAGATGAGGGCGATGTGGATGAACGTTTTCTTTTGTTATGCGGTATAATTTCCTGCAATATACACGCAAAAATACAAAAAAAAGACAAATTCTTATCCCACTTCTGATGTGAGGGAAGGTCCTGGTTAAATTGGATAATAATTAACTCCACTTCTCAATGCAGGACTCTATTAAACATGGTAAAGATATAGCAAGATAGAAATCGTAATGACAACAACATAATGACAATTATAATAATAATCAACAACCTTTGATAACCATAGGTAACGACCTCAGACTAATAATAAAACTAGAGACCAAACATGCCATTTAGAAATCGCCCAATGTTTACAATCAATCATCTTTTAGTCCCTGACATGAGTAGGAGAGAGATAGACCTATAAAATGGCAACACTGTTCAGTGGCGGTGTATTCAGTTTCCTCTCAATTTTGCCATTCACAATAAATTACCATAAATATCCTGTATCTACGCCAATGTCAAGCGTAAAATGATGTCAAATTTCTTACCGCCGAAATATTAAAATGTGCTTGGAATCAATAAAGATAATACATCGATTTACCATTTTAACGTTCTCCACCACACTTTCCACATATTTAAATCCAAAAATACCACTGATTAACACTCAAATCACAAAATTTATCTCTATCACTTCACAGCAACAGTGCGAAATCCATTATGGCGGCCATAAGTCACCTAAAATCCTCTGATTGGCTGCTCGTAGATGCAACGTTGCCGATGTGCTGTTTTTCGAGCCATATATTCCTGGTTCTTCCCGAATTTTCACCAATTTAAATTATAAAAAGAATAATTATTTTTTTCAAAAAGGCGTTCAAGTTATGCTTCAACAAAGATTGATATAAAAAAAACATTTATATTATGTTAAAACATATTTTGAAATAATGATTATCCGTAAAAACATTTAATATTGAAAATCACATCGGATTATTGGCAACCAGGCTTTTCATGCAAAAATCGACCTTATGGATGTTGGATCGCGAATTGTTTGTTTACTGTTGTATCTGTCGTTTTTAGTTGTTAATCTGAGGTAACGACTGATAACCATTGTTTCTCCCTTGGCTGCTGACATCTTGTCATTTCCTGGGACAGCAGGTTGGGTTCACAGTGGTTTAGTATCCCAATATTGTACAGTGGTTTCCACACTTCTTGTGTTTTGTGTAAAATCTGATTTTTTTTTTTTGAATTTAGGAAACATTTTAATCTGGATTTGGAATGCACACTAACACCAAGACGAATTCTCATTCAGAACTATTATGACATATTTTTTTTAAACATATTATGTAACAGGTAAATGGCCAAAGTAAACTGTGACATATTTTCTGGTGGCGTTCATTCCGCACCTGTACTTCTGGTTGCGTTCATTCCGCACCTGTACTTCTGGTTCACTCCAGCGTCCCCAAGCGGATGCGATCCGAAGCTTTTTTTTTAGGCCCCGCCCTCCATTGAGCTTTTTTTTCTATCCGTGATATGTGTTCTGTGATTGCAAATTTTCTCCGTTCAAAGCAAAATAGTTTTATCTTGTTAGGTAGCAATGTGTGAAAGCTGAGGGAACAGAAAAAATTCATCGAATTCCGAAAAATGATGAACAGGTATATTTCAATCCCTACCTATATTATACCGAAGTTGGGATTTCACCTCCTGTAATTTTACCACTGTAATTTTTTTTCTTTTTAGGTGTTCATTTTATGCCTGCAAAACATTTACAAACAAAAAATCTTTTTCATTTGTAGGTAGGTACCTATTATTGATTGGATTGATATTATACTGTAGTTAATAAAGTAATTCAAAATTGTTATTTTTGTATTTAATTCATGGATTAATTAGTATGTAACTCTTCGGTATGTGATCAAGAGACTGTTTATCATAATTTTATTTCCACTAGAAACATATTAAATTGTTCAGTGCTAGTGGCAATAAAAAATGATAAACGGGTTCTAAAGAAAAAAAAAATTAAATTTAGAAAGGAGCGCTTCCCGCGCTCTCAAGTTGCCGACTACACACGCGAAAGGGCGCAGTAATCAGGAACAAAATGTTTGTATTGAGTTGCCTATCTATATTATAGGTTCGAGAGAGTTTTGTATCCCTTATCTATGTCTTGGACTACTACGGGTGTTCCATTTGAAAAATGCAAGTGTTTGTCATTGTGACAGTTGGCACCTGTCATAAAACCCTACAACTTTCATATTCAAAGTTTTTTTCTACCTCGTATAGCTAAAGCTGTAGGTAGGGGTCAAAATATAAGGAAACACCTTATACATTTTTGAACGTATACAGGTTCAATATTATATGACTATTATGTACCTATACCTACCTGCAAAAGTACTAGGTTGTAACCATCCAACGTTCCAAGTTTTATACCATGATAGCGACGTAGCTATTATATAGTCTACAACCATTGTAATTAGGTTTTCTCCAGAAGTTGAATTTGTGTTTTTTTTTTCGCTCCTACCACCACACAAGACTGCCTTAAATCTATATTTGTATGCAAAAATATGGGAGAGTGTGACGCACTATACTCTCCGGCGGCGGTATATTAGCTGAAACACCTAATTGATAGAGGATTCGACCACTATGGGATATTGTAGTTCGAATAATTCAATCCGTTATCTGGAGAAGGTTGAATTCCATCCATCCTGAGATTTCCATAGTGAGTCTGCTCTTCGGAGAGATTCTCATACTACACACTACCATAGAACACGCTACTGAAGTGAAACTTCATCAAACACACAAATATACCAGGAAAGGGGTGCAGGAATTGGGAATAATGGTAAAAGATCTTCAAAAATAAACTAAATCAAAGAGGGCTTTGATTCGCGGCAATAGAGGGGATGCCTAGCGTTGCATGTTTTCGTCAGATAAAAACTCGAATGAAACGAACTTAGCCTACGTGCATAAAGAAGTTTCACTTGAAAATTCATTTTCGCTGATGACGCCTATACAATTTTAGTACGCTGATGAGATAATTAATTGATAACTGGATATAAGTGGAATCCCATCCCTCGATGGAATAGGAAAAATAATAAATACTTCTTTCTTTATACTTTGTTTCGGTTAACCGACGAATCAGAATCAGAGTTTTAGTTTCAGTTTCGTGGCGTCCATTAAACGTACTCTGGATATCCATTCAATTTTTCTCTAGAAACTCATTTATGTCTTATACTGTAACGTCAGTGGTCTAGTATGACGATTAGTATATACCATATTCAGATATCCGGATATAATGTCAGACATAGAAAAATATAATAGTAGTAAACTACGAGAGAAGTCATTCCCCTGTACTTAACTGGCACAATGTCGACGCTAGCGCCTCTGGTGGCTACGGACAGCAATAAAAGAGTGAACATTGTTTAAATGCAGGTTTCTTCTTTACCAACAGTGAAAAGGCGGCTTTTTTGAATAATTAAATTATTAACTTTGATTTTATTTAAGATTTATTAAAAATAAAGTACTGTAAACGCTCAAAACAGTTAATTGCAAAGCAAAACATTTTTTTAAAAAACTTGCTAAAATTTACCGAGCAACTGTTTAGAACGATAACAGAACTTATTTTTAAAAAATTCAAATTAGATGCAATGAGATTCCTTAAGGGGGTCAAGGAGGTAATTGAACAATACAAAAATTGAGATATCTTCAAACAAAATTATTTTTTTATTCCAATTTTATAAATATACAGTCACTAAAAATTTATGTATTATAAGCTTTGTGTTTACCTTTTTACTGCATCTCGCATCATCGCAAATTCGAAAACACACTATTATTGGTGTCGGTTTGGTCTAATTAATTAATATTTATGATCACAGAATGTTTTCTCATTTCTCTAATATAAATAATAGAAGAAATTTTAAGTTATGATGATGAGCATTCAGTTTTTGATTGATGGTCTTCGGAGTCAATCATAGAATAAGGTTTATAGTGGGGATAGAATGGACAGTTCCGTTATACGAGACGGACAACCATTTGTGGCGCCATCTGTTGTCTATGAAATGAGCTCATCCCATTGTAGCAGCTTGTAAAACAGTTTCCTTCTAATTTTTTTAGATTTGCTTTTTATTTATTTTATAATAAAGAAACAATTTGATACAAATTTAACAAATAACGGTTTATTACAAAGAAAGAAGAAAATTATGTTTGCTTTTCGAAACTTGTCAACAAAGTCAACACTTAACAAAACAGAATTAAATCCCAATAATAGTCTTTACACTAAACATAACACTGTGAAAGTTCACAAATACACACAGATAACGCTCTATCACTACGAAACACTTTTTCAACGAACAAAAATATTAGAGCAACAATTGAACTATCCAAGATGCTGTCACACTTGAATTAAAATGGCCGCCAAGAGGCACACAAACCATTTTTTTATGTGTCATTCAATGTCTCATGAAATTTTTTTCAAAAAAATAGTGCTGATTATTCATTTGCGTTTTGATACTCGTTCTTTTTCCTCGTATTTTTATTAATGTTAGAAATAGAATAGATCCCTAGGGCACTCCTGCAGCGATATCCAACCCCTCTGAAGTACTGCACCCCTAGAAGCAGTACTTCATGACAGACACAATCGAAAGCTTTTTTCAGGTCACAAAAAAAACTACCGCGGCCACTTCTTCGTCATTTATCTTCTAATATAGCTCATCCAGGAGATGAAATATGGCATCATCAGTGTTTTTTGACTGCTGAAACAGAGACAGAGAAAGCAATTTATGTCTATCAAGGAAGCTCACCATCCATCTTAATTAGCCACTCTACAATTTTAGTCTAAGTTGCCAGTAAGGATATTGGCCGGTAATAAGATGGTAAATTCTTATCCCCCCCCTATTAAACAAAGGTACTACCCAAGATTGCTTCAAAATGAGGGAAAACTTCCGGTAAGAAAAGAATTAATACTGGAATCCGCCAACACATCAACAGCAGAGTCAGGAAGATTCAAGATATCGTCCCATCCAGAAGATTTTCTATTTTTGATACTCAGTTCCTGAGCAATCGTACAGTAGTATGAATTAATATTATCTGCTTTCAAATTGGAAGCACATATGTATATTTCTTTTTTTTTTTCTTCGCGTATGTCGTTACTCTTTTTGTTTATTGGATGCGGATGCCCAACCTCTCATTGTAATAAATCTTCCTTGCCTGTTTCATCGTCTTTCTGTAGATGCACCTGTATCCATTATTTAAAGTAGGTAGCACAACACTGGACGGTGGAGTTGCAATAAATAAATATTTTCACATTTTAAGGGTAGGTGTCCAAGTGAAATGTAGGTAGAGCAATCTTGCCCAAACAATAGGGATTCCGGAATTGGGTAGAAACGGGCAAAAATTGAGACGCACACAATAGAAAATGAGTATTTGATTATGATCATGAATGACATAACCTAATGACGTTATGGTTTGTGTTTGTGTCAAATGTTTGTGGGCCTCTTGTCGGCCATATTTGTGTCACGTGTTTTGGATAGTCTAATAAGAAGCACAACGTTTTCCAGTTCGTTTTGTCATCATTTGTCATTTCATTAATTTATGTCGGTTCATGTCATAATTTAATGAAGAATCACGTCACCCTTCTTCTGAAGCGGAGATGGAGATACAATCAACAACGCATACGCAAATCAATTGGCAGCGCCTCTACCGGGCATGAAACAAGTTTATCATCGAACCAAGTGGTACATTTGAAGATCGCGGGGTATGGAGTCAATCATCAAGAATCGTAAACTCTACAGGATTGCTCAATCGGCTAAATTTGTTCACAATTGCTGTGACGTCACGCGCATGCCGGATTTTCAAGCCCTTCGTTTTTTTGACTTTTTGGCAATATGTTTGGCTAATTGATAAACAAAAGCAAACAAACTCGTCTTTCTAATTAGCCAACCACTCAAGCCTCAAGGATCAACACAAGCTTTTGAAGTCTGCTAATTTTAAAATCAATAAATTAATTACAAAATACAGTTTTCAAAGGAAATAACCTCAAAATAACAATTTTTCACGTTTGAAAATGCAAGGATAGTGCACTGTCATAAAAAACACAAACCGATCAAGGACTGCGTGACGTCATTCGCATACCGCCATCTTCGATGTTTTTATGAACGTTTGTCTTATGGGATTGAGCAATCCTGTAGAGTTTACGATTCTTGGTCAATCATACACGATTCAATAATTTGTCAAATTTTGACAATTTTTTATTTTGTATGTGTTAAAAAAAGATAGAATATTTTCGGGCAAGTTGCTGACAAAGACAAATTAAACCGAGTTGTCAGAAACGATCGAAGTAATTAGTTCAATAATCTGCCACACCATGCGAAATACGCTACGGGTATGTGCACAAACACACTTCCAGATTGTTACATTAAACAAACGTCTCTCGTAGTTTACTACTATTATATTTCTCTATGCTGTCAGACGCCAAAAGAGTATGAAAACAACGTTTGACAGCCGCTGACAGTGGTTTGTTGACAAGACTTTTGTACATGTGAAAACTGGAAACTATTATATTTTTTCGGTTTTTTCAAAGTTTTTTCCGAACAATGGTGATTGTGTAGTGTGCCTTTTTGTAAAAATAATTCCTATCTACCGGCGGACGTGTCTTTCCATAAGTTTCCATCAAATCCCACATTTATCAAACTTTGGATACATAAAATCAGAAAGAATACTCGCAAAAAAAATGGGAAATCCACGGCCTATCAAGTATACAAAGTAATCCACGTTCAAGTTCAGTTTGCGGGAGCTGTTTGCTTCCAAAATAATCCACCGCTTTCTCCATAGCGAAGTTCTGCAAATGAAATAGTGACGTTTCCCACATTTTCTTTCAAAGCACCCAATACACACTGGCATTGACAAGCAAGCAAATGTTGGCGGGAAAATAATTGTTTTCATACTTTATTGTCCATCGCCTTTAATTGAAAACGTCAACTGCAATAGGTACCTAATTCTCTCTCAGTCATTTGATAATTGACATTATTGACAATACTAAAATAGCGAACACTTCTGAGTTTACAAATGTATCGCTAAATAACAGACGGATCTCTGGAGATCAATCTGTCCATGCCTTCACTCTTTCGATTATCATCAGTTGTTTGTTTATTTCAACACTCTTGATTTCTGTTTATAATCTCAATGCAGCTGGTTTCGTAACCATATTGATCAACAATAATAATTAACGTTCTAATCATGTTAACACAGTTTAATTATCCTCATCTTCAACTTGGGGGTTGAAGAGCCGCTTTCAAAACTCGCCGTAAAACTTGAGGTTAAACCCTAGCCCAGGTTTTACAAGTGCTTGTTTGATGTTGACAAAGTTCAGGAGACTGGGAAATGTTCCCATAGTTAGTCGCAAAAAAGCAGAATCTTCCCCATCATCACTTTGAATTTCCCAATAATTATATATTGTCTTTCATTTTATTAACTTGTTTGCTAAAAAAAGTCAAAAACTGTCAATGACAGATGTCGACACTGTCCATAGACTGACAATTATTTTTCTGGTAAATTACACTTTAATGTTTAAAAAGTCACAAGGACAATTTGTTTGAAAAAAGGACAGGTGGCAACCCTAAAGTGTATGTGGCGTTATGGCGTTATTGTATATGAACAAGTTTTAATGCTTGCAAACAATGCAAACACATTTGATAAAACTGAAAATTTTAGATTTTGTATACCTAGGTGGGTTTTTTATGAGTTGAAAATTTGCGAGTGTGTTGTGAGGAATATTTGAAAATATTAGTAGTTCCTGTGCAAAGATTTGTCGACGTCGACGTCATTTCAAATTCAATTTTACTGTCTCTCTCGAGTTTTTATCCGTTTGTCCCAATAGTTTGTCCTAATAACTTAACCCAATAGGTAGGTATGTCTTTCTCACTACACATTTTCTTACAATAATACATAATAATATTATCATACGACACGATGAACCCACTATTCAAATAAAAACTGCAATTTTGTTTGCTCATTTATCTAAACGTGTGTGCTGAAATCGTCAAACAACTTTGCAAACATAATTATTTGCAAATAAAGACCGTGAACGGTTCGGGACCCTATGGCGTGACAGTGATAATAGAATATTGTTTTATTAGGAGCAGTGCCGGAACCAATTTTCCGCCTATTTAAAAATGCTGCCCTTGTTGGCAGGGGCGGCGCGTGCTTCAAAAAACTGGGGGGCCAAGAAGATGACACGAACAGGGGAACACTGGCGTATGTATAGCGGTGGGGCAAACTTATAATGTAGTGCTAGCGGTACACATTGATTTTTAGTAAAAAACGGCAAATAGTGTTAAAAGCATGAATTTTGGCAGGGTTGGATGGGACGACCGGGGAACCGGGCAAATGCCCGGTGGGCTGGTATAACCAAGGGCCGGTTGGGCCGCAGGCCCGACGCATCTCAAATTAATAATAGTATTTTAAAATGCATATATTTGACAAAAACATCATGAAAACTATCTAAAACAATATTTAAACCGAATATTATGCGTGAGGTCCGTCCGAAACCACTGGTGACGGTTTAGTTGAGAATCCTGACAAGACTATCTAAAGCTTAGAGCAGGAAAGCGCTGTCCTACGGACATAAGGAGTAGGAACGCGCCATTCTGCTTATGAAACTAAAGTGAAGCCAAATTTTTGGCAAGTGTTTGGCACCAAAGATACAGGTAAAGCATTGAATTGCCATAAGCGCCATTTTCTTGGTGCCAAAATACCTGGAAAAAAACGGCTACATTTTCCAAATCCAGGTTACTACTCCTCTTTACCTTTACCTGCTCTAAGAACTAAAGACAGATGATGACAGATGACCAACAATTAATTAGTGCGTTCTATAACTAATACAAGGAATCTAATGGCGTTTCCTGCCACAAAACCCGGGCCAGATCTCTGGTGGATCTTGTAATCCAAAGTTTAAACTAATGAACTACATTCGTCACGGAAATTCGGTTGCGTCATACACTCACAAAAACTAAACAACTTTAAACTAACAAAAACAAAATAGTTATTTACCTAACAAGTGTTAATAAGTGGGTAGTTATACTTTTCCACACGCAACGGGACGCACCAGCGGAGTTCGTGCAAAGCGTCCGTAAGTGCGGAAAATACTTTTCCTGCTGCCGTGCGGAAAAATCGATTTTCCGCACTGATATGCGTGTGGAAAATGAGTTTTCCCGCACAGTGCGGTAAAACTTTTCTTTTTGACATATCAGTGCGGAAAAAGTTTTTCCGCACGGCTGTCAGTGCGGAAAAAATTTTACCGCACTGATATGTCAAAAAAAAAAGAAAAATTTTACATTAGTTAACAAGTCAGCAACCGAGGGTTGGTTTTTAAAAAAATTACTTTATTAACAATTCGAAATTATTACTAGCGAAAGCACGTTACAATAAAAGTTATAAGTATAATAAATTCCAACTGACTAACTATCCTAAGAAAATACATATATTTATAATAAGCTGAAAAGCAGAATAAGCATTTTAAATGAGGACTCAGCAAATAGACGTGATATAACTCCTCCCTTCTTAGCTTCAACTTTCACGCTAGCGGGGGAGTTGAATACTCCGGTCTTCTTCTGGAACGGGGGTGGACCTCTTCTTCTTCATGGCAGCTTTTACATATTTCATGTAAACCAAGAAGATACAGGCAATAACGATGAGGACATATATAAGGATTGTCCCAAGGCTGGGCAATCTATTGATTTCGGTGAAGCTCAGTTGTGGGCGTATGTCCAATACTTCTTTGCTCAATTGGTGAAGGTCGTCCAACTTCAGATAATTTAGATGTCGACTTAGATTGAGGGTCGGCATCATGGCGAGTGTATTTGGTATGTCAGGAAACAGTATCGGTTGAATATCGGTCTTGATTGTCCTATTTTCATTGATGACTATTTTGGAAGCGGTGGCCACTTGGCAACCAATCGGTATTTGGAGCATAAATGTTCCAATGATGTTTTGTACTTCTTTTTGTTGAAAGCACTTGAGTTGGATGGCTTCTTTGACAGGAACAACCAATATCCATTGGTTGGAATCATCCAATCGATTGATGATAATTTGTGGGACTTCAACTTTGGTTTGTTCGCAGGTGGAGGTATTTTTGTCAGAGTGGAGTAGTTTAATTTCGCATGGGCTGCCTTCTTGAATTTTGTGAATGTCTTCTTTTCCACAAATATGGGACTTCGGAGTGACTTCTTGACATTCTTGGCCATAGTATGTGTAGTGCAATTTATTTTTCAGCAAGAATTTATTTCGCGGTAAGACAACCTTAAACTGACTCTGAGAAAGTACTGGAACCGAGTATAAATGAAAGTAATCAAAAATTTCCGAATACATTATTGGTATATGTATTAGGTATGTTATTCTATTATTGATGACAAAAGATTCCAGTTCAATTATTTTTTCAAAAAGTGAAGTATTTTCCAAAGTAACCGCTAGGGGCATTTGTTCAGAACTTAAACGCTGTTGAAGTTTGTTTAATTCATGATAGAGGTCTTCAGTTTTTATTATGCTTGGATGCATAATTTTCAATTTTGAAAAAGTTAAGGAATTTTCTATGTCTTGTAAAATAGAGTCAATTATCTCATAGATATTGACTATTTGATTTATTATGTCTTTGATATAGAGGGAATTTTCTCTATATGCTGCCTTCTGTACCATGTGTGCAATTTGGTTAATTTTTGATTCTAGAAGTTTTTCGTTGTGATTTATTTGTTTAATGGTTTGGTTAAATTTTTCGATTACTGTTAGAGAAAGCGACTTTTCTTTCAGAACACTTCCTTGTAAACTATTTTGATTGTTTTGTAATTCCCTAATGATATGCTCGTAACGTTCTCCGTCAGATGCGTCTAGGTTTCCAGTTACAGATTTGAATATTGATCCTAAGCCATTAATTAGTCCTCTTTTAATTCTTTGTGGCTGAGGAATAATCTCTGATATTTTTGTATCAATTCTATTCTGTGTTATTTTCAACAAATTTATGCAATTGCTAATGTCTTCAGAATAGTCTTGATGTCCATTAAGAATGTTTGTAATATTATTAGATTTTACGTGAAGCTTATTTATTTCACGTATTATTGGGTTCAAGTCATAATAATGTATCAGGGTGTAGGTGTAATCTTTGATTTTCGCGTTCCCTAATTTGACTGGAATTATGCCAGGATTGTCATCCAGTTTTCTGATGATTATTTGTTCTTGAGTCCCAAACGCGTAGGCAAAGAAACTGAAATATAATATTTATTGTTATAAAGCTAATAAGCAAGCGTATGATATAAAATGCATTTAAAATAGTTAATTAGAGTAATTGTAATATAATATTTTATTCTTAAAACTAGGTGTCAAAACTATATTTATTTCTCAAGGGACGTTTAATGTTACCCATGTGTACTTTTCCGTGGGAGGTCGTTGCAATTGTTTTACGTACTGGGTCAACGGTTTCCACTTGTGTCTGAGGTGTAAACTTATCGGCTAGTTTTTGACGTGTATGCTTTTTAATGTATATTTTTTGTTCTGGGTGGAATAATGTTGGTTTATCGGAAGTTTCATTAATCTTTCCTATGATTTTTTCTTTCTGATTTATAAGTTTTTCATTGATGGTTGAATATAAGAGTTTAGACTTATTTTTATGTTCTGTGACATAATCTGTCAATAAAAGTTGGTCTAATTTTAGGTCAAATGGATCGTTTGGGCTAATGTGTCCTGAAATAACATCTATTGGCTTGAATTTAGTCACCGAATGGATGGTGTGATTATATGCTAGGATTGCATATTTCATTTTTTGGCTGATAGGTGTCTTCAGGAAGCCACGATTATTTAGAATTCTTACGTGTTCGGATAAAGTGGAGTGTACCCTCTCGATAACTCCGTTAGACTGGGGGTGCTCGGGCGAGCAAAAATGAATTTTTATTTTATGAAGTTGTAATAGTTCTGTGACCACTGTATTTTTAAATTCAGTTCCGTTGTCTAAAATGATTTTGGATGGAACACCGTGATGTGAAAAGAACGATATTAAATTATCGCTAATTTCGGTGGCTGACAATGAATTTAGGGCGTAAGCTTGTGCGTACTTGGAAAAACTGTCAATGATTGTGAGAAATTTAACTTTATCTAATGTATATGTGTCAAGGTGAATAGTTTCAAAAGGTTTGGTTGCCGTGGGTGTAATATTCATTTCCATGTTTAATGGGTGTCGTTCGTATTTACTTCGTTGGCATATTTCGCATTCATTTATGTACGATTGAATAGACTCTTTAAGATTTGGCCAGTAATACTTTTCTTTAATACGCATTTCGGTTTCCTCGATTCCGCGATGGTTCGTCATACTCTCATGGTAGTTCTGTATTATTTCCGGTATACTTTGTTTGTCTACTATGTCGATTAATTTTTTCAAACATCTTTTAATTCTAATCGAGGGCCATTTAAAATTTTTCCTAACCACTTCGCAGAATGGTTCATATGTATCTGGGTTCTCGAAATAAGCATAGTATAATTTACCTGGCACAACGTTTTCTTTTATAAAATTTATTGTATCATTTTCAAAATCATTTTCTGATATTTGAACTAAAAATCTTCTCTTCTTTTCAAATAAAATTAGTCTTTTTGTTTTGGCTGGTGAGTGCATGACCTTTGTGACGATTATTTGATTTGCTCCATAGTTAACAGCAGATTCTTTAATTGGAATTCCAACAATAGGGTCTTGTTCAGCATTAGTATGGATAGTTTCGTTATCGTCTTCAGCTGTTGCTTCGAGGTCAGGTTGCGCCATAGTTGATATTTGGTCTAGGTTCTCAATCTCTTTGCTGGTCGTTGGATTATTTTCCATTCTAGCTTCTTCCTCTAATTCTTTATTGAATTCTTCAATATATGATACTAGATTCGATATATTGTCGGTTTCTTTAGTGTGTAATTCAATACGGCTTAGGGCGTCTGCATTTGTATTGAGTTTACCTTTTTTATAAATAATTTGGTAATCAAACTCTTGTAGTTTGATTCGCCAACGTACCATTTTCGATGTGGGGTCTTTATAATTGAAAAGCCATTGCAAGGGCTTATGGTCCGTTATGATATTGAATTTTTGTCCATAAAGGTAGGGTCGGAAGTACTTCGTCGCCCAGATAAGACGCAGGCACTCCTTTTCAATAGTGGAATAATTTTGTTCTGAATCATTCAAGGTGCGAGATGCGTAGGCTATGGGCAAATCTTGTCCAATGGGCCCTTGTGATAACACAGCACCTAGGGCTACGTTACTAGCATCACATGTTAGATTAAATGTCTTCGAAAAGTCTGGGTTCATTTACAAGTAATTTTTTGCAATTTTCAAAACATTCGATAAATTCCTGGTTGTGTTCAATCTTTGCACCTTTCTTCAAGCATTTCGTGAGGGGTTTTGTGATTTTTGCAAAATTATCTATAAAACGTCTATAATATCCGAGTAGTCCGAGAAAGCCTTTGATTTGTTTTGTTGTTTTTGGAATTGGGTAATTTTTAATGGCTTTGATTTTGTCTGGATTTGGTCGTACTCCTTCTGGTGTCACTATATGGCCTAAATATGCTACTTCTCGTCTGAGGAATTCACTTTTATCCAATTGAATTTTGAAATTGGTTTCACGTAGTCTTTGGAAAACCAATTTGAGTCGTTCTAAGTGCTCTTGTAGTGACGTGGAAAATATAATAATATCGTCGAGGTACACAAGACATTTTTCGTTCTGGATTCCTCGTAATATACTGTCCATGGTCCTTTGGAACGTGGCGGGGGCGTTCTTCAGTCCAAATGGCATACGAAGAAACTCGTAATGACCATTCTCCGTATTGAATGCGGTTTTCTGTATGTCGTTCTTATTCATCTGTATTTGATGAAATCCGCTGGCCAAGTCCAATGTAGTAAAATATTGACATTTTCCTAATTTGTCTAATAAGTCGGTTATATTCGGTAGGGGGTATCTGTCTGTTATAGTTTTTGCATTAACGCCACGAAAATCTACTACTACTCTCCATTTCTGCTTTCCAGAAGCGTCCGCTTTCTTTGGGACCACCCAAATTGGCGATGACCAGGGAGAGTTGCTTGGGCGAATGATTTTTTGGTCTAACATTTTTTTCATCTGTGATTCGACTTCCTTTTTATGTATAAAAGGGTATCTATAGGTTTTACTATATACCGGTTGTTCATCAGTGGTTTTAATTGAATGTCTTATTTCACTTGTAAATGTCAGGGGCATGTTTTCTTGATAAAATATATCTGAGTATTCTTCACATAATTTGATGATTTTCGATTTTTCTTCTGCATTCAGATGATCGGTGCGAATTTGAGAACAGTCAAAATTGGGTTTGTAATCAAGTGAGTCTTCGAAATTATTTAGATTTATTTTTTCCAATTCTTCTCGATTAAATGGTTCTACCTTAAATGGTTGGGAAATATCAAGGGTTATTGGTTTGCAAGTGTTATTCAAAATGCTAGTAATAGCATAACCATTTTTTGCGATACTCAGCGAGTTGGGAATTTCGCAGTTATGTATCCTCTGGTAGGGTATAATAACCTCGCCGTCTTGTATATCAGTTTTAATTTTCACAAGTTGTTCAACTCGAGGAGAAACAGTAACATTATATATTGATGTGTCAGTTTTATGGAACTGCAACTTAATTCTTGCATGTGGAGCTACTAGAAATGCTGTATCAAAATTAATGTTGGCTTGCAAGTTTTTAAGATTATCAAGCCCTAATAAACCATTGAATATGTTGTGAAATTTAAATAGGTAGAATTTTAGAGGTTTATTATGTGGTAAATTAAAGATTTTAGGTGCGGGAATTTGAGCACTGTACTTATGTGCTGATTGTTGAAAAACGGTGGAGACAATAAATGGGTCATCAAATATATTATCCGGGTACAATTTTTGAGCTAGTTCAGGATTTATAAATGATCTAGTGGAACGTGGAACCGCTATCTATTAAAATTTTCAAATTGTGTTCTGGGAATATAATGTATGGAAGCTCGCTTGTAGAAGCATTATTCAACGATATTATTTCGGGTGTTAAGTTTGGGGATTTTCCGAGGCATGATTCAGAAAATTTGCGTTATCATAAGAGTAACCAGTTGCATTATTGTCATCAGCAGACTCAGCATATTGGGTGTTATAATTAGACTCGGAATCATATAGTTGGTCAAAATTAGATGAATCGTAGTATAGGGATTCTGGGTCACTTTCATTAATGTCAACATGAGGTTCGTTAACGTCGTCAACTACGTTCGTATTATATAGTTCTTCAGCTATGAAATTACTTGGTTGGTTGGACTAGAAATAATTTCTAGAAGGTTGTTGAGCATTGGCATTGGTTTGCCTCGAAGTTGTTGACATAGGAGTAGGTTTTGGGAAAGTTCTATTTTGATTGGGTTTAAATACATTTGTTGAGTTTGTGTTGGATTTATTTTTGAATACTTGGGAATTGGTAGGGAATCTTTGTGGGATTTTGTTAAAATTTGGTTTCACAGCAATAGGCTGAGATGGAAATGTTGGCTTAGCCGTAAATAAATTGTTAGACGTTTGGCTATTAAATCCCGGGTTAAAATGTGTGTTTCTAAATTGTGTGTTTGTTTTATTGTGTTGTATGGTTTTTTGTGTATGAGGTTTAGAAAAATTCTGAAAATAATGAGTGTTATACTCATCAGTAACAAATTGTAGAGCTTGCGGAAGGTCTCGTGGACGCATGCAACGAATTGTCGTGCCTAATGGTTCCCTTAGGCCCGATAAGAATGTTTTTAAAGCTAAATCATTGTATAAATTACGTTTCAGCAATTTTGCAGCGTCATTTGTTTCATGAATATCCACGTAGGAACATAAAAGATTTAAAATATGTAAAATACGATCGTAATATTGGCTAGGTTTTTCACCATTTTGTTGCCTAAGCATTACTAAATCGCGATTTAAACAAGCTTCATCGCGCTGGTCAGCAAAATGCCTGCCCAAAATAGTTTTAAGTTGGTCCCAAGTTGTTACATTTTGGGTTCCCAAAACTAATTTTGCGTTACCGGTTAATTTACCGATTATCGAGTTCAGCAAGTAAATGTTCTGAAAACTATCTGGTTGAGCAGCATTATAGAAAGCATCAATGAGGCTTTGACATACTGATAAATATCTGTTCAAATCATTCGGATTTCCGTCAAATTGTGGTACACAACTAAGGTACTCTGGCTTGAAATGAGCCATAGTGTTAGAGTTTAAATTCGGAACAATGCAAATGTTTTGATTATCAAAAGATGTGCTTTCGGCACCGTTACTTTCAGAAAATGTTTGATTAATTATTCTAATTAAATCTTCCGAATCAGAAGATGAGTCAGTTGAAGGCGGTAATGATAAATTATTCAATTTTTCAATTATTTCATCTACGTCAGACATAAGTTAAATTGCACTTACAGACTGAATAAGAAGAATTTCATTACTATAAGTCCCAGAGGTATGGTTGGCGATATGGTCCTTCCAAATGGTTCTTGGTCCTTGCGAGATTTGGACAATTTGGTTCCAAACTCCGATTACTTCGAGGTAACAGGTTCACGATGAACTGGGTGTTTCGATATCTAGAAAGCCACTCTGACACCTCACAGTAAACAATTAACGTAAGTCCGATTTTTTCGGTTAGTCCGAATACCGAAGAACCGATAAACAGTACCGAAAAAACACGTCCTGTCGACTGCGCCAGTTAACAAGTCAGCAACCGAGGGTTGGTTTTTAAAAAAATGACTTTATTAACAATTCGAAATTATTACTAGCGAAAGCACGTTACAATAAAAGTTATAAGTATAATAAATTCCAACTGACTAACTATCCTAAGAAAATACATATATTTATAATAAGCTGAAAAGCAGAATAAGCATTTTAAATGAGGACTCAGCAAATAGACGTGATATAACTCATTTTTTGGCCTGTAGGAAAAATATTGTACCTAACACTTGCGGTAAATATTTTTCCGCACTCGGCTGCATCACCGAACTCCGCTACGTGTCGTTCGGTGAACGGCAGCCGCGTGGGGAAAAAATTCATTTTCCGCACTTGTGAGGTAAATAGCTATTACGCTCATGATAGGTACATTTTTCCTACGAGCGTGCGAAAATTGTTGAGAATCCTGACAAGACTATCTAAAGCTTAGAGCAGGAAAGCGCTGTCCTACGGACATAAGGAGTAGGAACGCGCCATTCTGCTTATGAAACTAAAGTGAAGCCAAATTTTTGGCAAGTGTTTGGCACCAAAGATACAGGTAAAGCATTGAATTGCCATAAGCGCCATTTTCTTGGTGCCAAAATACCTGGAAAAAAACGGCTTCATTTTCCAAATCCAGGTTATTACTCCTCTTTACCTTTACCTGCTCTAAGAACTAAAGACAGATGATGACAGATGACCAACAATTAATTAATGCGTTCTATAACTAATACAAGGAATCTAATGGCGTTTCCGATTGGTAGATTCAGTGCGCACTGAGTGTATTTGCATCCTTTTAATCGACCTGTAGAAGAAAAAGACAGAAATAGAAAAAATTGCACTAGTTCTGCACTGGATCTACCAATCGGAAACGTCATAAGCAAGGACTTATCGTTCGAATGAGAATGCTGCTCCCCTGTTTCGAGAATAAAGTTCCTGCTGAGTGGCTGAACTTAGCCGCTGGGACCGCCTGAATGTACCCAATGTCATTTTGAATTTTATCTTAAAAAAAAACACACACTTTAGCTTATCCTCATAAAGCCTGTGTAGCTCAAATCTCAAGCCCCCCACCAATGAACTATAACCAAAAACTGGAATGCGCATACAGATTGACGAACGTGAAGCCTAGTGCCGCTGCTGCGGAGGGCATACCTGTTTTTGTCGCACTCATTATGTTAAATGGCGGAAATTGCTTCCAACACGTATTCCAATTGATGAAACCTGTGAAGGTAAATATGAAAAAACTTTCCAAAACGTCATATGACAGCGAGCAACAGAAAAAAACAACATTCCCCTTGGTGGCATCCAGGCCCTGCGATCTCTCATTGCCAGTTATAAACCACATAACTCTTTTCCGTTTTTCTAGATGTCGCTGACAACCACAGAATTGTCAAAATTGGAAAATACCAGAAGCACATCAAAAACACGTCCGATGTCGATAACTGACATGTCAACATATGACAATATGCCAAAATATTCATTTGATCATTAACTAATAATTCATAATGTTTTTTGTTCGCCGGTCTTGCATTTCATCTTTCTTTGTGTTGTCAAGTGTTCTTAAGTGCTTTCAAAGTTGTTTTGTGTGTTTCAAGAAGAACTTCAAACTTTATAGATTGGAAAATCTTTTTTTATCTTTGTTGATTAGATAAATGACAGGTTCAATTAAACATTAATCAGAACTTTGAATAAATATGTTAAGGATACCCTTAATCATCGATAAAGAAACTGTCTTTTGATCTAATTAACAAATTATCAATTAATTTAAGCAAACATTAATGCCCCAAAGTCCAGAATAAACGAATTTGAACAGACCGACAGTAATGCGAACAGGGCGCCATCTATCATAAAAAGTCCTTTTTAAAGTAGGTGTCTGTAGCATCGATGCAAAACCAGTAAATAGTGATTTTCCGATATGGTAGATGGCGCTGGCTTGGCTCAATTTTGTTGACAACAAAAGGCGCGTTCGTTTATTCGATCTGTGCGCACCGTGCGCTCGAAATTGCTAAATTGCTAATTGTAAATAAGTCTGCCAAAAAAAACAAACTATTTTTCTGTTTTTTTTTGCGTAAAGAAATGAATTGTGGGGCCCACAAGAAAAAAAATAGAAAAACTGGGGTCTGAAAACAGTATAGTTTGACGAATATTTGACCCTAAAAATCATATAATAGTACAAGAGCTAATATGATGCTGTCGTTACTTTTGGTGACGTTGGTACCTCTTTACTAGTCTTTACCTAACAATTATTAAGAATTTGTTGTTGAGGGTATAAGAATTATATCCTATTTCTATTTTTGGTTTTTATATTATTTAAGTAGGCTTGAGAATATCCTCTCAGCACAAGCGCTGCTTTGTGGCAAATTCATTAGTTCAGTCCATTACATTGAAAACAAAGAAACGAACAACACCGATCATTTGCAGCGTTTTTCATGTCATAAAAATTGAACCAAAAGTTTTCAGAACCGTTACATAGGAGAAGAACTGATTTTACAGATTGGGGCAAGGTTACTTATTTCACAAAATGGCTAGTCTTCTCAAGAATCTCAAGAATCTAACAAGTTAATCCTGCTACAAAACAATTATCATTTAGTAATAGTTCAGTAATATTGCCATCACCCTTGGAATTTTTTATGATCTAACAAGTTAATCCTGCCACAAAACCCGGGCCAGATCTCTGGTGGATCTTGTAATCCAAAGTTTAAACTAATGAACTACATTCGTCACGGAAATTCGGTTGCGTCATACACTCACAAAAACTAAACAACTTTAAACTAACAAAAACAAAATAGTTATTTACCTAACAAGTGTGGATAAGTGGGTAGTTAATATACTTTTCCACACGCAACGGGACGCACCAGCGGAGTTCGTGCAAAGCGTCCGTAAGTGCGGAAAATACTTTTCCTGCTGCCGTGCGGAAAAATCGATTTTCCGCACTGATATATGCGTGTGGAAAATGAGTTTTCCCGCACAGTGCGGTAAAACTTTTCTTTTTGACATATCAGTGCGGAAAAAGTTTTTCCGCACGGCTGTCAGTGCGGAAAAATTTTTACCGCACTGATATGTCAAAAAAAAAAGAAAAATTTTACATTTTTTGGCCTGTAGGAAAAATATTGTACCTAACACTTGCGGAAAATATTTTTCCGCACTCGGCTGCATCACCGAACTCCGCTACGTGTCGTTCGGTGAACGGCAGCCGCGTGGGGAAAAAATTCATTTTCCGCACTTGTGAGGTAAATTGGTAAATAGCTATTACGCTCATGATAGGTACATTTTTCCTACGAGCGTGCGAAAATTGTTTGTTTTTTGCTCTACTGATAAAGGAAATGGTCAAAAATGTGATTTTTAATTAAGTTTAAGCAATAAGTTTATAATAACAGAATATTAACAATTATTTTTATTACCTATGAGTAGATAAATTATTTATGGTATAAAACTCGTTAAAGATGTCGATATTGGTCAGTATAAAAAGTTAATATAGCTTTCTTAAGGGAAAAAAAGATGGAGGATTTTCGAAAAAAATCTAGAATTTTTGAGAAATTGAAACATGACGGAGAGAAAAATTGAGAAAAAAAAACAGTGCGTGAAAAACTTTTTTTGCTCACAGCGTGCGTGAAAAAGTTTTCGTGCGGTAAATTTATTCTCATGCACGCTGTGCGGAAAAGTGGTACTTTCATGCAAATCGGTGCGTGAAAACGCGTTTTCCGCACGCACGAAGGAAATCAATTATACTTTTACTAGCTTAGCAGGTTTAGAATTTTTTTAAATTGGCGCTCGCTGCACACTCCACACCATCAAAAATTTCGGAGCGAATCGAGCGAGCTCGATACACTCTCTCGACGTATTTACGAACGCGAAAAGTTTTTCTCGACACGCTCGAAAGAGAATAAACGAACTACATTCACAATTTCGAGCGTATGGTGCGCACAGAGAGCAGCTGTTGTATGGTTCGAGATGCACAAACCCGTTCGTTTTTTATTTCAAGATTTTCAAGCTCGGTTTGCTCGATGATCAGCTGACCTCTGTCCAAGGTAGCTCAAGCTCCACACGCTCCGCACTTCGAGGGAATAAACGAACGCGCCTAATATTTACACTGAGATTCCATTCTCGACAGTTTATATAGTATTTATCTCTGGTGGCATCTGTCTTTCATGGCTTCATTTTTGTGGCAGATATAGCAATGTGTGCGCATTCCAGTTTTGGCTATAGTTCATTGCCCCCCACCCACCAGGCCAAAGAACCAGTGATGACGTAGCAGCGTGTCGTTTTCCGCCTGAGGGGTTTTCGAGCGCTTGACCGGTAAATACCGCAGTCATGCCCTTGGTTGTCCTGGGTCAAGAATCGTAAACTTTACAGGATTGCTCAATCCCATAAGACAAACGTTCATAAAAACATCGAAGATGGCGGTATGCGAATGACGTCACGCAGTCCTTGATCGGTTTGTGTTTTTTATGACAGTACACTATCCTTGCATTTTCAAACGTGAAAAATTGTTATTTTGAGGTTATTTCCTTTGAAAACTGTATTTTGTAATTAATTAATTAATTTTAAAATTAGCAGACTTCAAAAGCTTGTGTCCTTGAGGCTTGAGTGGTTGGCTAATTAGAAAGACGAGTTTGTTTGCTTTTGTTTATCAATTAGCCAAACATATATTGCCAAAAAGTCAAAAAAACGAAAGGCTGGAGTCAAGCTGGCCCCCGGATTCGTTTCAATGTTTTTTTTGTGTATGAAAATGAGCACAATTCGCATAAATACTGGCACAATTGAGCACAAAACGGGCACAATTGACTACAGTTGAGAAACAGTAGAAAACCAAATGTGGGGTGCCAACTTGAGCGAGCCGGTTTAATTTTTGCATTTCAATATCAAAATATAAGCGAAACGGGGTTGCAATAGTGTGTTTTATTTTTTACTGCCCCTATACCTAGGTACTTCTCAATTATTATTCATTAGTTTAATAGGTACTAGAACGATTTAATATGGACATTCAAAGTAAGCTTATTTCACAAAGCCAAATAGTGATACCTAATTTAGATTCTCATAATCATATTCCAGAAAAACACTGCAAGTTTCCCATATTTTCCATGCGTTTTCATAGTAAACGCGCCAGTAAAGGAATTAATTTACATATTTATTTATTCACTCTTCACAAACACTAATTTTTATTAGTAATTACATGCAAAGGAAACTTACAACTAAGTAGATATTTGATTTACAAAAAAAAAAAGCAATACAAATGCTTGACTAGGAAATACTAACTAGCAATACACACAAATAAAAGAGCGATGTCCTGATACAACAAATCCAGTATTATAAAACCACTAAAACCAGAAAATGCTTGGGGTTTTCGCGAGTATTTTCAGCCACGAGTCTTTTATGCTTACACATTAAATGAAACTTTAAATTTACACTTATAACACTAGCAAAACACTAGATAAATCCGAATTTACGATAAAATAATTGTCAGCACAAACTGAACATCATTCGTATCAGCGGCCATCTTGAAAATCCGGCATGCACGTGACGTCACAGCAATTGTGAACAAATTTAGCCGATTGAGCAATCCTGTAGAGTTTACGATTCTTGGTCCTGGGTCACAGTCCTTTGACGTTTGTTTGACAGTTTATGGTCAAAACATTTCCAAAACGCTTGAAATTGGTTGGTTATTATCAAGAATCGTAAACTTTACAGGATTGCTCAATCCCATAAGACAAACGTTCATAAAAACATCAAAGATGGCGGTATGCGAATGACGTCACGCAGTCCTTGATCGGTTTGTGTTTTTTATGACAGTACACTATCCTTGCATTTTCAAACGTGAAAAATTGTTATTTTGAGGTTATTTCCTTTGCAAACTGTATTTTGTAATTAATTTATTAATTTTAAAATTAGCAGACTTCAAAAGCTTGTGTCCTTGAGGCTTGAGTGGTTGGCTAATTAGAAAGACGAGTTTGTTTGCTTTTGTTTATCAATTAGCCAAACATATTGCCAAAAAGTCAAAAAAACGAAAGGCTGGAGTCAAGCTGGCCCCCGGATTCGTTTCAATGTTTTTTTTGTGTATGAAAATGAGCACAATTCGCATAAATACTGGCACAATTGAGCACAAAACGGGCACAATTGACTACAGTGGAGAAACAGTAGAAAACCAAATGTGGGGTGCCAATTTGAGCGAGCCGGTTTAATTTTTGCATTTCAATATCAAAATATAAGCGAAACGGGGTGGCAATAGTGTGTTTTATTTTTTACTGTCCCTACCTAGGTACTTCTCAATTATTATTCATTAGTTTAATAGGTACTAGAACGATTTAATATGGACATTCAAAGTAAGCTTATTTCACAAAGCCAAATAGTGATCCTAATTTAGATTCTCATAATCATATTCCAGAAAAACACTGCAAGTTTCCCATATTTTCCATGCGTTTTCATAGTAAACGCGCCAGTAAAGGAATTTATTTACATATTTATTTATTCACAAACACTAATTTTTATTAGTAATTACATGCAAAGGAAACTTACAACTAAGTAGATATTTGATTTACAAAAAAAAAGCAATACAAATGCTTGACTAGGAAATACTAACTAGCAATACACACAAATAAAAGAGCTATGTCCTGATACAATAAATCCAGTATTATAAAACCACTAAAACCAGAAAATGCTTGGGGTTTTCGCGAGTATTTTCAGCCACGAGTCTTTTATGCTTACACATTAAATGAAACTTTAAATTTACACTTATAATGGCCGTTTCCACCAACTATTTTAGGGGAGCCCTAACGATAAGTATTCCCTAAAATGACATATTTACATGGAGAAATGTCAGTTTAAGGCATACCTATCGTTAGGGCTTCCCTAAAATAGTTGGTGGAAATGGCCATAACACTAGCAAAACACCAGATATATCCGAATTTACGATAAAATAATTGTTAGCACAAACTGAACATCATTCGTATCAGCGGCCATCTTGAAAATCCGGCATGCACGTGACGTCACAGCAATTGTGAACAAATTTAGCCAATTGAGCAATCCTGTAGAGTTTACGATTCTTGGGTTATTATCATTTTGGTTTTGATTTGTCTGCTTCTCCCTTCCGTTTGTATTTGTTTACATTTTAACCTAACCAATGGATTTTAACCTAACCAAGGATGAAGATGCAGAAGAAAATATTAGCTGAGGGGTTTCTCATAGGGCGGCCCATTTGAATATCTTTTCCTTCATAATTCAAGAGGATTTGAAACCTGTCTCTATCCATGATGATATTTGTATAACAAATTTAATATCCTGAAACTGGAACTAAACAACGGCAAATGCAAATAAAAAAATTCACAAAAAAGAAACGTTCACCATTAATTTTTCAAAAATATATATACAGGTGTATATTTTAAGTGATACCACTATTGCTATATCCGAAACGGTAAGAGCTACAAGGTCGGTTAAATTAGAAAAAAGTTGCCTTTTTTGATGCCCATTCAAGATTTGTTTACAGTGTTGCCAAATTCCTTTTAGTTCATGAAATACAGGGTGATTTCCAAAAAACGCTCAAAACTATTTCATCAATTATTTCGAAAACTATTGATATTCGAGACACCATTTAAATTTGAAAGTTTTATAATTTTTTTTGCTCTACAGCATGGAATCTTCGAATTTCAAATCCGACGTTTCGTGATCGAGCTACCATCATCAACTTCATTTTTTTAAATACGGACCTGGATTTTTTATGTCGTTTTTAGAAAGCGCCCTTCATTCTCTTTCTAAAAATGACATAATAAATCCAGGTCCGTATTTAAAAAAATGAAGTTGATGATGGTAGCTCGATCACGAAACGTCGGATTTGAAATTTGAAGATCCCATGCTGTAGAGCAAAAAAAATTATAAAACTTTCAAATTTAAATGGTGTCTCGAATATCAATAGTTTTCGAAATAATTGATGAAATAATTTTAAGCGTTTTTTGGAAATCACCCTGATGTATTTCATGAACTGAAAGGAATTTCGCAATACTGTAAACAAATCTTGAATGGGCATTAAAAAAGGCAACTTTTTTCTAATTTAACCGACCTTGTAGCTCTTACCGTTTCGGATATAGCAATAGTGGTATCACTTAAAATATACACCCTGTATATATATATATATATATATATATATATATAATATATGTCAGTTATCATCAACAGAAATGGTGGGAGGTAAAAAACAGGTAGAAAGTTGTGTAAATACCGCTGCTTGTCAATGTCAAAGAATAACGTCACAACGAAGACCAAGGGCTCGTTTTCACTGTAGTTTTTACTACAGTGACTCTATAACCCACAGTGGTGACAATTGCTGTCTCATTTTTGATTGGTTCTAAAATCCCATATATTTATATTGAAAACACCGCCATCTTGTTCCCAACCCCTTGTTACTTTTAAATATGAATATATGGGATTTAGGTGAACATCCATCATAAATCATGGAAAACAACGTATTTGATGGACCTAATAATGGTCATCAAATAGAAATACGTCGATTTCAATTTTTTATGATAGATGTCTATTTAAATCCTATATATTATTATTTAAAAGTAACAAGAGGTTGGGAACAAGATGGCGGCGGGACCTCTATTGTCGCCACTGTATGTAAAGGTTTATTTAGCCACTGTAGTTTTTACCTCATGACCACGAATGACCAAACCGCTTGAATCAAATTAGTAAATACCGACAGTGAATGGGTATTTACCGGTCAAGCGCTCGAAAACCTCTTTGACGTAGGGTACAGGTTTGACGTCGTCAATGGTGCTGCATCAATATGGACGCGATTGCAAAAAACGAGGCCGATAAGCAATCGATGAGTAGTGTGTATTATCCTTTTTGTGTTGGAACCGACTCGGAATACCAGCGATTTTTATACCGCATAGTTTTGGAATGCGTCGGTGTCTTGACGTTTTAGGCGTATTTTAGCGACCAGTAAACATCATACTATACACATACTACGATTCATGACGTCATAGTAACCCAAATAACAGGTGGAGTGTATTTGACAAAGGGACTAAAAAAGGACGCCATGATCTTTGTTTATTTGGGTTTGTTGAATTTTACATAATTTTGCGTTTTCGAATTTGAATATAATTTCTCCAGTGAAGATTTTCGAATATTTTCGATAAATTGTAGTATTTTTGAATTTTATGGGGACCCCATCCGAAAAAAAAATAAAATTACACTTTTGTGCACAAGTTAAGATTTTTTTTTTACAAAAAACCTCTAATAAAATCACAGAAAACAATGGCAAAATAGGGAAAAACAATCCTCTATTTATAATGGAAAGACTGTGTCGGTAATCGTAGTCAGCTGTTTTGCCCATATATGCTCATTTTCGTGTATTAGAAAAAGATGCACTGACATACTACAACCAGTAACTATCCCTCGTAGGATGGTTACAATGGTTACATGTTTACAGCCGAGTTTTATGTTGTGTTTTATGTTGTGACGTCATAGTATGTCAGCCATGATCGCTAAAATGTAGTATCCCAAGTAAATACAACATACTACTGGGTTAAAACAAGGTTAAAACTCTCGCTAAAATAGCTTTTTGTTGGCATTCACATTTCACTAACCCTTTTCACGTGGCTCCGGTTCAACAAACCGCAACATACCGCTCAAATTCGAGTGGTAGGTATCCATTACAGTGGCTAAATAAACCTTTACATACAGTGGCGACAATAGAGGTCCTGCCGCCATCTTGTTCCCAACCTCTTGTTACTTTTAAATATTAATATATAGGATTTAAATGGACATCTATCATAAAAAATTGAAATCGACGTATTTGATGACCAATATTAGGTCCATCAAATACGTTGTTTTCCATGATTTATGATGGATGTTTACCTAATCCCATATATTCATATTTTAAAGTAACAAGAGGTTGGGAACAAGATGGCAGCGTTTTCGATATAAATATATGGGATTTTAGAACCAATCAAAAATAGGACAGCAATTGTCGCCACTGTGGGTAATAGAGTCACTGTAGTATCCATCATCCATCACGTTAGTTTGAATAGTTTGTAACCGGAGGCCTTATTCTTGACTAACGGTCGAGAGAAAATTTGACTGTGTTGACAATTGAACAGTGCATTAACTGTTAACAATGTCAAATTTTCTACCTAGGTAAAGTCAAGAATAAAAGGTGTTTTTTCTCAGTTAAATTGGTTGAACCAAGTTGAACCTAATTTAAAACATTACGTTTTCGCGTTGAACTAATGACGTCATAACAAAACTGTTTGAAAATATTTTGAAACGAGATTTCGCATCGGTTCAAAAACAAACGCATGCGCAGTAGTCAAGGAAAGTTGACAGTTTGTTATTCATATTTATATTTGTGTCGTGTCTTTTGTATGGGGTTATAGAATCATAAACAGAACACTCTTACATTTTTTGAAAAATAAAAAATAGGCGGCTAATAAACAGAAAAAAAAAAACAAAAATTCTAGGTTATGTATGGTTAAAGTCTTCTGGTTTGAAAAAATAATTTTTTCTCGAATGAAAGTAATAACGTTATTTTTAAACGGGTTCAAAACAGATTTCAAAATTATTTCGAACTGCCGTGGGCTCGAGAAAAAACACAAGTCTCAGGTTAGAAAACGGTATGTCATTTCTCTAGCCGTTTTGTATCCCGGTTAGTTTTACCGGAGCCACGTGAAAAGAACTAATATTGTCAGTTAATTGACAATCATGACAATGACCAATGTTGACATTCGCAAATGATTAATCAAAAATGGCTGCTGTTCAGTGAAACTTGAGTGAAACCGAAAAAAATTGTTTTTTTTTTTAAATAAAATATGTGTGGAACTGTTTCTATACATTCGTCGAGTAGACTATTGTTGATCAGTTTAAATGAAATTTAGGACGTTTAAGTGTTTTTAATAAAGTTTGTAATGAAAAAGGTAATTTTTTTAAATATTTGTCCATTTTAACAACAAAGGAGCTTCTAGTGTTTCTTTTTTGCACTGTAGTTCTCCACTGAGGGCCAAGGAGAACCTTTTCCTATTAGTTTATACAGTTTTAATGATAATAATCACAAACCATTTACATTGAATGCCCAAATGTTAAACTTTCGAATCCATTCACTTGCAGTTCTTGTTTGGGCAATAGGAACAGTCAGATCAGATCAATGCCTGATTTTATTTAAACACATTTAAACTATGCTATGAATAATTAGTTGGGGTGTAACCTACTAAACTTCCATGTCGCCGGTTTATCAATGTTTTTGAACACCTGTTCAAACCCGATTCCTTTCTGGAAAGAGAAATTCTTCTCAGACTAGAAGAATGTTTTCCACCTACGGTCTTATGTCTTTACATTCTTTTAATATGAGAAATGTCTTCCAGCTGATTATTACCAATTTATTACTCATCGATAATTTATTTCCCAGAACTAATGAATGGTTGTTCTCATTTTCATTTATCATTTATTATGCATATCATTGTTCAACTGAAAGGTTTTTCTTATCTTAACAAAGTTTAGGTTAGGAGCAAGAATCCAGAAACGTCTGAGTTTAATATAAACATCGTGCCTAATTAATTATTGGTTTAGTGTAATTGAAAGTTTGAAATAGTGCAATTCAATAACACAGCTTCTAGATAAAATCTTCTATAATTGGTTATAAAATGTTGCCTCCCTCTAGTATTTGTTAATTTGGATGCTCGTTTGTATGCAATCAACGTTTTTTCATTAATTGTTTGCTAACCTTTATTAGTGTGGTGCAATAAAATAATTATTTTAGCATTTAGATTTAGAATGACACACACATTACATTATTTGTTTTTTCTCTCTTTAAGGTTTCAACAATTATAAGTTGAGTACACTAGCAAGATCTCCAAAAGTTATATACAAAGATGGAGGCATCTGATGAAGACCGCAAGAAACGGCTGCTCGTACTCAAAGCCAAAATTCAAGATCCCCAAGGAAAAGGAAATATTGATTCTCTTTTGGATACAGTCCAGGCTCTCTACACTGACTGTGACCATCCTGCCATCAAAAAGCTTAAAAATGTAGAAATGTATCTCAATAGATGTAAGTATTCAAATATTTTATAAATAACTATCTATATAACAAGGGAGCAAGGTGTAGGCATTATTTCCTCCTATGGATATTTTTGTTGCACATGACGCGGGAGATATTAAAAAATAAGGAAGAAAATGCAACTTTACTCCAGTGGGAGAGTGGCATACATATGATTTTTTCCGGGATTGATATATGCAAGGATATATATATTTTATTTTAATATCTTGGTCTTTTCAGAAATCTGATAAGTGCCTAATTATGATTTTTCACCTTGTATATTATGATAATTTAAAAAAACCAAAAAAAAGTCCCTCCAGGTAGGGTAAATACTTTATCTGCCTAGTGAGAAAAAGGGGAAAGTACCTACTACTATTTGATACCCTCAAATGAGAAAGAAATTTTTTTCTTTCTGAACGGGTCACAGAAAAAAATAATTTTCATAAAATTCTTTTGTTTAGATGATAGTTTGGCCAGTGATATAATCAATCTCCGCATGAAAACAGATGATTTCGAACACATAAAAGTCATTGGTCGAGGAGCTTTTGGTAAAGTCCAACTTGTCAGACACAAACACACAAGACAAGTATTTGCCATGAAAAGACTGAGTAAAGCGGACTTAATTAAAAGGTCGGATTCAGCTTTTTTTTGGGAAGAGAGGCATATTATGGCCCACGCCAAATCCGAATGGATAGTGCAACTGCATTTTGCCTTCCAAGATGCTAAACATCTGTACATGGTTATGGATTATATGCCTGGAGGTGATATAGTAAATTTGATGTCAAACTATGACATACCAGAAACGTGGGCCAAGTTTTACACTATGGAGGTTGTATTGGCTCTAGACATTATACACTCTATGGGTTTTGTGCATAGAGATGTCAAGCCTGATAATATGTTGCTGGATAAACATGGTCACTTGAAATTAGCTGATTTTGGTACTTGCATGCGTATGGACTCTGATGGACTTGTTAGATCTAATAATGTTGTTGGTACTCCTGATTATATTTCTCCTGAGGTTTTACAAAGTCATGGGAAAGGTAACAAATATTTTTTTAAAATTAAATTGCATATTTAATTTTTAAAACAATTCTAGGGATTTATGGTCGTGAATGTGATTGGTGGTCCGTTGGTATCTTTGTTTATGAAATGCTTGTAGGAGAAACCCCATTTTATGCTGACAGTTTACTGGGTACCTACAACAAAATCATGTACCACGAGAGTAACCTAATTTTCCCAGATGAAGTGGAAATATCTAATGAGGCTAAATCACTTATACAGGGTCTTTTATGTGATAGAACCAAGCGATTAGGACGCAATACTGTTGATGAAATAAAAAATCATCTGTTTTTTATGAATAGTGAAGGATGGACTTTTGATAATTTAAGAGATTCGGCACCGCCAGTTGTGCCTGAGTTGGTTGGTGATGATGATACAAGGAATTTTGATGATTATGAAAAGGATGAGACACCAGAAGAAGTAAGACTTTTATGTTATTTGTGCCACATGTTCTCTAAACTAAAATTATTACTTTCAAATTGGGTTTTGAATAGCTGTCAAATGAAGTTAAAATTAACTCATGAACTAATCCAAAGCAAGACGATTTTTATTTTTATTCGGGCAGTAGTTTAGATGTGCTGTTGCTTTGGCTTCTAGAAGACATTTTTCATTAATAGGTGATTTGAAGTACTGTCTGAAGTCACAATGAAATTGTTGTTTTACTAACTAATTTTCTAATTGCATGTAGGGATGTCCTTCTCAAGCAAAATTGCCATTAATTTTGCTGAAAAACTTCATCACAACTATTGTAAATACTGATCAGGCCTGCAGAAGTTTTCCCTCTAACTCTAGTTACAGTGAAATCCACCTATAATAAACCTGCTTTAAATGGAAACTTGGCAAGAATTTATCGGGTCTTCAAAAAAAAAACCCAAACAAATATTGCTATGGTGTTTTGAACGTATGTCTTAAAATCTGTTTTTTTTTTAAAGATAAAAGTCAAAATGACATTATGTTGGCAATACAATGTAAAATTGTCAAGCTTTCAATTTTTTTATGTAGAAAAGGCTTGTGTTGCCAACATAGTTACTAAATTTTTGACTTGGGGAATTATCTTTAAAAAAAAAAACAGACTTTAACAATATTTTTCTTCAATTTTGTCAATGAACATTAATGTCAAAATGTCATTAATCCTGACCAATAAAGAAACAATAATTCGACATACAATGGGCTCTTTCACTAATTTTTGAAATTGGCATATTTGGATAAAGCAACTAAAAACAGAGTTTTCTGTATTTTTACTTTTGAAAAATTCAAAGTCCTTCTTGAGAAAACAGAAAACAAAGAAATACCTCCAAATAAAAACCCAGAATTTATTTCTATGACGTCGCAGCTCGCAATTTGACCGTGTTGCCACTAATTGTCAACATTGAAAATTTGTAATAGATTTAAGAGGCCTGGGTACCTCTGTGCGACGGGTTAAACTATTTTTTGATTTACGTCCAAAGTATTGGATCAAAATCAATGAAATTTGGTGGGATGATAGATGATGAATCACAGAAGAATGAAAAGTAATTTTTTATAGAAAAAAGTAATTCTGAAAATTATCTCGCCTCTCAAAAAAAAAAAGATTGGAATATAAAATACTTCTCACATTTCTATGTTAAAATACTAACATTTTTTACCAATATAATTTTTTTGTTAAACACGTACATTCTTGTTAAACATAAAAAAACAGAAAATGTATTATTTCGGATCAATTCCTGCAATCGCAACTACATATTCTATGGCATGGCAACACTGAGAACTGCCCCGCCAACCCCCGGCCGGCGCTTCGACAACATCCCAGGAATAAAATAATATTTATTCTTATCTCAATAATTGTTTTGACCATTCCGTGCCGTCGAAGAGTTTTTGCATTGCCTTTTGTGTTTTGAAAATAAACTGGGTAAAACCTTTGGTACAACTTCAGAAATTTTTGATAGGAAAAGATTACGTTTATCTACTGAACGTAAAAATTGACGACTTCCTATAAAAAAATTCTAGGTGAAATGGTAATATTAAGTAAATTATTTAATATAATTAATAGGTGTGGTAACTAGGTAATTACCGCACGCGAGAGAAATTTGCAATCTATAAGGGCGGTAATAGCCTAATTACCATACCTATTATACAGTATTTTATCTACAATCATGCGGGAACAAAATATCTAAAAGAAGCTTAAAGAATGATGAAAAAAATGAGCCTTTCACTTTTGACAGTGAAAAAGTAGAATTTAGGTGATAGGTATAGGTAATATATCTTTGGTAGGCGATTGAAGGTATTACATACCTATGTGGATAGAGCGTGCGGTAATAATATTATCGCATGCCGTGCGGTAGAGTGCACTTCACCGCACTCATTTGCGTGTCGTAGGGAGCCTACTCAGTGCTGAAAAGTAACTTTTCCTACAGCCGTGCGGAAAAATCGATTTTCCGCACTGATATGCGTGCGGAAAATGAGTTTTCCCGCACGGTGCGGTAAAACTTTTTTTTTTTTGACATGTCAGTGCGGAAAAAAATTTTCCGCACGGCTGTCAGTGCGGAAAAAATTTTACCGCACTGATATGTCAAAAAAAAAAATATATATTTTACAATTTTTTGCCTGTAGGAAAAATATTGTACCTAACACTTGCGGAAAATATTTTTCCGCACTCGGCTGCATCACGGAACTCCGCTACGCGTCGTTCGGAGAACGGCAGCCGCGTGCGGAAAAATTCATTTTCCGCACTTGTTAGGTAAATAGCTATTACCTACAAGCGTGCGGTGAAGTGCACTTAACCGCACTTATTTGGAAATGGAAAGTAGCACTCTACCGCACACTATGCCGTAGAGTTACTTCACCTACGAGCGTGCGGTAAAGTGCACTTTACCGCACGTATTTGCAAATGGAAAGTATCACTTTACCGCACACTATGCGGTAAAGTGCACTTTAACGCATAGTGTGCGGTAAAGTCAACTTTACAGCATAGTATGCGGTAAAGTAGAACACAAAGTGTGCGGTAAAGTGCACTTTACCACATAGTGTGCGGTAAAGTAGAATTTGATATTTATAATCAAAAATCCTCTTTTTTTCAGAAAATGGATTTTTGATCATTTCTAAATTTTATCTAATTTAATTAATTAATCTGAACCATTAATTAATTTGATCAATGCCTTTTTTTTGGAGTTGTAGATGCTCACAGGTAAAATTTTGTACCTAACACATGCGGAAAGTGCCTTTACCGCCCTTAACTATAACCGCATAGTATGCGGTAAAGTGGACTGCAAGTGTGCGGTAAAGTTAACTTTACCGCATAGTATGCGGTAAAGTAGATTTTGGTATTTATGATGAAAAATCCTTTTTTTTTTTTCAGAAAATGGATTTTTGATCATTTCTAAATCTAATCTAATTTCATTAATTAATTTTATTAATGCCTTTTTTTGGAGATGTTCATAGGTAAAATTTTGTACCTAACACATGCGGAAAGTGCCTTTACTGCCCTTAAGGGCTTGACCGAACTCCGCTTCGCGTCGTTCCGTCAACTGCCGTTGCGTGCGGTAAAGTATCACTTTCTGCATTTGTTAGGTAAATAACTATTACCGCATAGTGTGCAGTAAAGTAGACTTTGGTATTTATAATCAAAAATCCCTTGTTTTCCAGAAAAGAGATTTTTTGTCATTTTTAAATCTAATTCAATTTTATTAATTAATCTAATTCATTAAATAATTTAATTGATGCCTTTTTTTTGGGGGGTGTAGGTAAAATTTTATACCTAATACATGCGGAAAGTGCCTCTACCGCCCTCAACGGCTTGACCGAACTTCGCTTCGCGACATTCAATCAGTGCTACTTTCTATTTACAAATAAGTGCGGTAAAGGTGTTTACCGCACGTTCGTAGGTAATAGTTATTTATATCACAAGTGCGGTATGAACTTCATTTATTACAGTAAAGAGTGGTAATCACACGAGTGGTGTAATGAGCGTTACCGTACGTGTGATATACAGCATTTTATGTATGACGCAGATTTTTTTGTATGTATTTCAAATTGGTTTTATTTTCCACAAAAGATTAAATTTATAACTTTTCCGAATAATTTAATTTTAAAAAATGCCGTTTTTCAATGAAAATGAGTTACGTAATGAGCGCATTACATCACAAGTGATTTATATTACATCACTAGTGATGTAATGAGCTGATTACATCACTAAGTACGATAATACAACTTATTACGTAACTCAAACACTCAAACAGGCTTAAATGAGTTACGTGATAAGCTCTTACAGTGTGGGTCGTACAGTGTGGGTCGTACATAAAAATTCTTTACCGCAGTGCTGTAATAGTATATTACAAAACAAGTGTGGTATTTAGGTTATTACCGCACACGGGAGAAATTTGCCAACCGAGCCGGTGAGGCGAGCTTTGCAATCTCTAAGGGCGGACATAATTATTATTATTATTATGATACAATAGTAAGCAGTTTACACTGATGAAACTATTGGATTACTTGTAAGTTTATCGTCGTGTTTTTGGTAAGAACTTATTGTCCATAATGAATATCCACATGGAGTAATGCACTCATATCGGTGTCGACCTTATTCTTGAAAGAATTCAGACTCTGGGCGGTGACTGTAGAATTTGACAGGCTGTTCCATGGATAGACAATTCGATTTGCTATGAAGTTTCTTCTTGGAAGCTTGGCGGTTTTTTCCTTGCACAACTTCAAAGTATGACCTCGTAGATGGGGGTTGTTATTGAAGGTGAAGATGTCAAGGTTACAGGAGTAGCCATTTCGAATAATCTTGTATGTCTCGATCAGATCTCCTCTCTGACGCCTTTCCCTCAAAGAAGTGAGTCCCAGGGTGGATAGTCGAGTAAGGTAATCTTCATTACGGAGTGATGGTGGAATTTTTGTTACTCGTCTCTGCACTCGCTCTAGTATCTCGATATCCTTTATGAAGTACGGATTCCAAACTGAGTGGGCGTATTCTAGTTTTGGACGTATGAAAGATTTATACAGTTTCATAATGGTGTTGCATGACTGGTCTTCAAAGGCCTTTTTCACAAGGTATATGTATGAGTTGGATTTTTTAGCAATTTTTGATATGTGCATCTCCCATTTCAGATTATAGGTTACTATGACACCTAGATCCAATTGCTCCCTCACATGCTTCAGCTCGACATTGTTTATTTTGTAGGCATACTCAGTGGTGTTGGTTCCAATGCTCAAGATAGTACATTTTTCTTCGTTTAGCCTCATTTTCCACGTATTGGACCACACTTCTATAGCTCTGAGATCTTCTTGCAATTTCTTGTGTTCTGCGGCCTTTGCATACAATTTCGTGTCGTCGGCAAAAAGTAGAACCCTGGTTTGGATATTAGATGTCATATCGCTGACATACAATAAAAAAAGTAGAGGACCCAGTACTGATCCCTGAGGCACCCCACTCTGCACTTTTCTTCTGTCTGAAAAGATTGCATTTATTCTTACTTGGTAGCATCGGTTTAATAGAAAATTTGATACAAATTGTAATAGGTTCCCAGCAATGCCAAAGTGATGTATTTTGTGCAGGAGATAACTGTGACACACTTTATCGAACGCCTTCTCAAAGTCGAGATATATCACATCCACTTGCTCGTTATTGTCAAAGTCCCTTGTCCAATCGTCCAAGCATAGTGTAAGGTTGGTTGTTGTAGAACGCCCTGGAAGAAAGCCATGTTGGTGCTTCAGTAATGGATTTTGCTCCAGTACAAATGGGGTTAACTGTTTCACCACAATTTTTTCCATACACTTGCATAGATTGCACGTCAAACTTATTGGACGATAGTTCGATGGAGCTCTCCTTTTTTGTATATTGGAATCACAAACGATGTTGATCAAGTCTCAGGAAAGTTGTGAGCTTCAAAAATACTTTTCATGAGATCAGACAAGGGTTGGCTCAGGATGGCTGCACAATTTTGCAGGAACACTGCTGGAATTCCATCAGGTCCTGGGCTGGAATCCGTCTTCAACGATTTTATTGCTTCATACACCTTATCAGGAGATAAGTCAATATTTGACATCTTTGAAGTTGCACGTAGGTATTCCGGAATTAGTGGCATTTCGTTTTGATTTCCTTTGGTGAATACCTTTTCAAATTGGTTTGCAAAGCATTCCGCTACATCAAAGTCGTCAGTCAAAAGTTCATCCGCTTCATTCTTTAATGTTATTGTTGAAACTTTGGTTGATAGTGTTTTATTCACATACTTGAAAAATATTTTATCTGAGCTCTGAGAAGCAATGTTGCATTCATAGTCTTTTCTTGACTTTCTAATTACACTTGTTAGGTAGTTGTTTTGTTCGCGATATTTTTTGTAATTGTCATCTGTAGCTGATTTTTTGTATTTGTCCCATAGACCTCGTTTCTTTTCTATTTGTTTAAATATGAACTGGTTTAGCCACGGTTTCTGTGGGTTTGTTTTACATGGTTTCAAAGGAATGAACTTGTCTATAGCACTGTTTAAGACTGACATGCACGTGTGGAACACATCACCCGAGGCAGCAAAATTTTGCTCAGCCAGAAAACTATTGATTTTCTCATAGTCGGCACTGAAGAAGTTGCGTTTCAATACAGTTTTCGTTGGACGCAGTTCACACTTTAGTTGACTTTTTCCAATCATGACGACATGGTCGCTCTTTCCTATGGGTGGCTCGGGTTCCAAGTTATATAGCAGTTTCTTATCATTGGTGAAGACTAGATCAAGTAGTGAAACTTGGTCATTTCGGAAACGTGTTGGGAAATCAACCATTTGGTAAGCATTAGTTTCAAGATAGTTTTCCAAAAAAAGTCGATTTTGTTTGTCTGGGTTGGACAGATTAAGATTCTTCCAATCTATATACCGATAGTTGAAATCCCCCATAATATAAACGGGCATATCCAATGAACAGGCACGCTTAATTGAGTTGATCATAATATTATCATTGTCCTCACTAGAATAATCCGTTCTGTATATACAAGAGACCAGAAATTTGATGTTACAGACCTTTATATCAATCCACAATGACTGTATTGGGGCTAATGTATTAAATTGATTGTTTACTGTAGAATATACTTTGTGTCCATTCAGCTCATCCTTAACCAAAACACACACTCCACCTCCAGTTTGATTTTCTCTGTCTTGGCGGAATACACTATACCCATCAATCCCAACAATACTATCAACAATGTTCTCATTAAGCCAAGTCTCTGTTACTAAGATGCATGCAGGATTATGTTTCTGTATTGATACTGACCATTCATCTATTTTATTGGCAATAGATTGCAAGTTACTGTACCAAAAAGTGATTTCAATCTCCAAACTGCTACCCTGATTGTTGCTTATTAGTTTTTTGGACCTTGCTTGATCTTTATAATTTTTGGAATAGAGTTATGGTATTTAATTTTAAGGTTGGACTCACCGCTTTCCTTTCGGGCTTTTAGTTCAGCTACAACTTCCTTCAAGTACTTCTGTTGAAGGAGAGTTAGATCGCCCTTGATATATATTCCTTTCGATTCATCTAGTTTGCTTTTGCTCTTTAAAATTTTTAAAGCATCTTCCTTTGTTTCAAACATAACCTTTATAGGTCTAACCTTATTTAAATCATATCCTCCCAATCTGTACAATTTGATATTTTCAGTGGGTACGGATTCATCTAGTGAGTTTAGTATTGATACGGCCCCCTCCTTCTCTTTTATATTCCGTTCTTCCTTGTTCAGATTTTTTATTTCAGGAACCCCAAATACAATTATATTCAAGGACCGTTTCGCTCTTTCACTGATTTCATCAATTGCTGGAACCAAGTTTTCTTTGTCTTGGGATTTAAAATCCTCAACCTTTTTTTCGAGTTTATTAACACTTGTTCTTATCAATTCGGCTTCATTTATTATTTTGGTAACCTCAGCATATGTGCTCTTTGCTTTATTCAAGTTTTCTTTAATTTCATTAACTTCAGATTGAAGTTTTTTGAACTCATCCTTCAGCAGTGGAACCTCCTTAATCGATTCCTTCACTTCAACCTTAAGCAGAGGAAGTTGTTTGATGGAGTCCATACAATCCGCACAAAAAAACGGGAGAGTGCGCTTGGCAACCTGGATCAATGCACGTACATCTGTTGTTGAGAAGTTAGCACATCTTTTACACCAGACATCCTTGCACGCATCGCACGGAAACCCAAAAAGTTCGCTTTTGCTTTCCTTAAATATGCAATCCTCATGACACTTTGAACAAGTTCCGGACATGATATGGATAGTATTTTATCGCTCACTGTAATCTAATTAGTAATTACCATACGAATTATATACTTACAGTATTTTATCTACAACCGTGCGGTAGCAAAATATTTGATAGAAGTTAAATTGGAATTAAAAATTAAAGTGGAAAATTATAGAAAATAAAATTGCTTCTGGCACATTAATTTGACAGTGGACGGGTAGAATTTAGGCGATAGGTATGTAATTGAAGGCATGCGGTAATAATATTACCACACGCTATTACAGCACGTCATGCGGTAATAAAATTACCACACGTCGTGCGGTTATATGGTACATACCGCACGCAAAATCGTGTGATATACCTTAGTTACCGCACGCTCGTAGATGAAACTTCTTTACCGCACTCTTTTAAAAATACGTTTGATAGTGTTCATATTCTTTATTAATGTACACTTAGTGCGGTAAAAATTCGTAGGAAAAATTTTGTTCCCAACATGTGCGCAAAGTTTCTTTTCCTCGTCCAAAAACTTATTCGAACTCCGCTTGACGTCGTTCGTATAAAGTCTGTTTTTTTTTTTTAAGATAAAAGTCAAAATGGCATTATGTTGGCAAATTTTCAATGTAGAAAAGGCTTGTGTTGCCACACTCAACCAAATAGTAGCATAAATAAAAAGAAGTTGTTCTTAGATTTAATGAACAATTCATTAAAATCGGTCCAAAGAACGGTTTCTTTGATTACATGAACTCTAGGTTATTGAAGTATGAACAATTTCTTAATTCCTATTTCGATTCATCTTGTGTATGAACAACGAACATTAAGGTATGTAGTAAGGTTTTTGTATTAATGAAACTTTTCATAGTAACAATAAACATCGTTCTTAGTTTATATGTACTTTTTCATTGTCCTGATGAACAGACGGCATAATATTAATGAAGCCCAGATATAATTTGATGAAACCCTTTCATTGTATTTATGAATCACAGTCTTGAATACTAAGAATTGCATTCATTATATTTAATAATGACGTTTTCAATAATATATACCATATTCTTTATTTTTATTAAAATAATTTCATGAATTATGCTTTAAATATACTTATGATTTTAAATGGGGTAAAGGGTCATTTTTTATATTTGCGTGTCCCCTGTACTGATGAATATGAGCAATAGGAAAAAAGCTTTTAATGCAAAAGTTGCATGGTTTCTTCGTATCATCTTCCAGAATTGTCAAACAAACCAATGGGCATCCCAAAATCTGAAAATTTAAAAATCTAAGTACCTACTTATGTATTTTTATTTTAAATGACACTAACCGTATATTCTATTATCTTTCAAATCCTCCTTAAATCCTGTTTCCATAAATATATATTATATCTATATTTGTTCCAGCTGTTTTTGAACTATCAACATCCAAAGTTTCTAAAACAAGCCACATCAGAAAATAAGATTTGATGCTTTGGCTGGTTTCCTTGCCTCGGCTATGAAACACTAGCTGCGGTATTGAATCTTCTGCTTTTCTACCTAGTGAAACAAAACCATTTAACAAAAATATATCGATTAAAAAAATTACAACTTGATTTGGGATTGAGTATACTTACTTTTAGAGACTTCAGTATTCCTTAGAAATTCTGAGGAGCTCTTGACGCTTTTGTCTTTCACGTTCTCCCCGGATGACATTTAAATCTGTAGGTCATTTCTTTCGCATTCCCATTTTGAGACTAGACCGTCTCCGTGCAAGGCATCCAAGTCCTACCTACATAATAGGTATACATATTATAGAGGTAATAGAGGTATACAACTTACCTTTAGAAAAAACCGGCGACAGGTATAATCGACTTTCTATTTAACACTTCGAACAACACAAAACCGAAAAAACCGACTTGAACGAAGTACGTAGCAGTGCACCCAGAAAATAGAAATGTAATTATTCCTATTTCAACATATTATTCTATGTCGTTGCCCGACTGCAGCTACCTTTGCGCATGTGCTTAGGAACTGTCTACATTAATGCTATGAACTGTTTCATTGTATTTATGATTTATCTTGATGTAATGGTTGCAGCTTTGTTTCTAGGAATACTTGCTTGTTTTAAATGAACCGTACATTGTATCAATGAATTTCGTTCTTAAAAGGATAATTTTCTAGTAAGGTCATATGAACCATATTCATATTATTCATGTTAATATTCATTTATATTATGAATATTCCGTGGAAGCTCCCATCAAAGAAATTTTCTTTAATATCAAGGTTTAATTTCATAATATCAATGAACTTAGTTCTTGTAACCGATGCACTATTCAACATAGATTCATGTAGATGACTATTCATAACTTGATGAAGCTTCATTCTTTATTTTAATGATAGCTGTTCATGAAATCATAATACTTACAGTTTTCTGTACCTGGGATTAATGAAAATTTCACTGAATCAATGAAAATGTAATTTATGAAAGCAGTTCATTGATATTATGATCAAGATTTTTTTGAGTGCAACATAGTTCCTCACTAAATTTTTGACTTGGGGAATCTTTACAAAAAAAAGAGACTTTAACTGTGTTTGCGTGCGGAAAAGTAACACTTTGCGCATTTGTTAGGAAAATAACTATCTCAGCATCAATAATGACAATAACAATGTTATTACTGATGCTCATCCATCAAATTAAAAAAAAAACTCAATGGAGATAAATTCTGCGGAATCCATGAGGTAAATTTACTAGGTCACAGGAATATCAGATTTTTTTATTTAAAAAAAAAAAACAAGCTTTACCCATTTATCGTTTCTTTAGGGCCGGATTATTCACCTTCTGATAAACTGTCAGGTTATGTAATCTGACGGATAAAAATACAATTTGTCAAAAAATTACGACATTTTCACACTCATTTCTGTGCGAAATTTCTCAAATTGGTTTTATTTACCTTAGCGACGTGCACGAAATACTTTGCGCACTAGAGCACGAAATACTTCGTGCACTCCAATTCCCGTATTATATCTGTGTATTTTTCCGTGTATTTATTCATGTAGTTCAGGGTGACAACCGAAAAACTTCAAACGCAACATAAATCAGCATTATGAACAACAAAATAATGTTGGCACCCTGAACTACATGAATAAATACACGGAAAATACACACATGTAATACGGGCACAAAAGTGGTTATAATACCTATTTTAGTAGTTCAATGTGCTTCAAAAATACTCAAATTGGAGGAAATTGAACGACAAAGTGTGTAATAAAAATTAACTAGCGTATACCTGGGGTGCGCTACTACGCTAAAAAAAGAATTACATTTTGTTATTTTTATTTTTTTCCATTTACTTTATTTGATATGATAAACGCGATAATCACAAATGATAAAACCAAATAAATCCTCCTACGCCTTTGGTTATCTTCTGATTTGAATATGGCTACCGTGCGCCAATGAAGTTTAGGATAAATAATTTGGGGCGAAGCCAGCCGAGCGACGGAAAGTGGTCGGCAGCTAGCGGTGTTGCCAAATTGTGTGAAAGTGTAACTCGTGAACTACAAATGGCGCTGCGATCGAATCTCAATTATGCGGGAGGTACCCAGGCCTCTTAATTCTGAAATGTTGGCAAAATCTCATGAAAAGTAGTTAAATTAATTAGTTATAGATTCAAGATTTTATAATTTTTTTTTTTAAAATTATGCTTAAATACAATTTAATGCAATTTTTTATGTTTAGTTTTATTTATTTATTTTACGCTGCACTACATTTAGTCACAACCGACAACAGCGCATTCGAACCTTTACCTATCTTTACAGAGGGCAAACACAGCCGAGCCCTTCCTCCTTGCAACGACATAAGCGAAATGAAGAATATTTATGTGACGTCGGCAAATCGGCGCGTTTTAAAATAGTTTGAATTTAGGCACTTTTGATTGCCTATGAAAAACTTATTGAACCTTGTAGAACATTTTTTTTTTGGTATATATGCCTAAAATAGTCCCTCCTTTGAGATTTTATACTTAAATTACGTATTTAAATTTTAGTGAAAGAGCCCATTTCGTAATCAGAGCAGTCTTTGATTGGTTTTTTCTTTTGAAGACCCGATATGATTTTCAAATTTCTACTTCAAATATGTGAAATCTAGAGGATTAAAATTAACCAGACTGTAATAGACTGTAACTTATTAGGACTAAAGGAAAATTTGTTGATTTTTGCTTGTAATAAATCTTGGTATATTGTTTAGGTGAACCCCAAATCTATCCAACCAATTTTTGAACGTGTTCACACTCGCGGCGGACACTGTATTTTCTTCCAAGGTATTCCTAGATTACCTACACCTCGATCTACACTACACGATTATTCAAAAAATTCTTCCGGGGCAGCTTTTTCCTTTTCGAGTGTTTTTGAGTGCCCACGAAGTTGTTGATTTTGGTTGTGGCGAAAGATTGTGAATATGTTGCAGTTGTAATAGCCACTTCTTATTTTGTTAGTTCCTGTGGCTTCTTTCTCTTGGAGTAGTTAATTTAGATCCCTTTAATCTCTCAGGACAGTCCAAAGCTTGTAACTCTCTAACTTTACTTTACTTCACTTTACTTTACTCTCATAAAATAGAATAGAATAGAATTTTATTTACGGACATGCCATTTTACGATAAATAAATATGAGGATGGTGAAGGACTGGTGCGACTCCAATTTATTGTCTTTTAATGTTTCGAAAACCAATGTTTTAAACTTCAAATGTGAACTGGAGAGTGTTTACCTGGAGGATAATCCTGTAACTCCACAAAACCACAACAAATTCTTGGGCCTCACAATTGATAAGTCTCTCAAGTTTGACGATCACATTTCTAATCTCCATAAAAGTTTCTTCGGGATGTTATGCCTTAAGAGTGATATCGAGTAGTTTGGATGTCTGGGTTGCTAAGAATGCATACTACGCTTTGGTGGAATCTCACCTACGATATGGCCTAAGCTTTTGGGGTTGCTGCACCCGTTCACTTTTTGATTCAGTGTTTCTGCTTCAGAAGAGGGCAGTCCGTAGTATATTCGGAGTGAGGACTCGTGATTCCTGTCGCCCTCTTTTTATCAGTCATGCTATCCTTACGCTTTATTCAATGTTTATAATGGAAACGGTGTGCATGATGTTCAGGAAATACGGGGCTGAGAGGGAGGCGGACAAACAGTATAATACTCGTCAGTCGTTTCTTCTCGGCTTGCCCATACCTCATTCCCAACTGGTAAAAAAATCATTTATATATGAAGGTAAAAAACTATTCAATCATCTTCCAATTGAAATAAGAAAGCTTGGATGCTACAAAAGTTTTAGGAAACAGGTTAAGGCTTTTTTGGTTGATAAAGCATACTATAGTCTCGAAGAATATTTTAATGAAAGGATAGTAACTGGTTGAGGAATATTGGACCTTTGTTTTTGACAGCGAGTGGCAATGTATGTTTGGTATCGTTTCTTTTGTAATGAGTCAACTTTTATATGTAAGAAAAGTGAATGTTATTACTTTTACTATTACTTTTATTTTTTTTTACTATTACTTTTATTTATTTTATTTTTTTTTCTATATTGTTGCGTTGCGTATTGTACGAGATTTTATATTTTTGTCTGTGTTTTATGCGTTGGTGGAAACTTTTTTTCTGTTTTTTGTTCTTTTATTCTCTGTTTTAACTGAGTAATGTCTTAATTTTTAATTTTAGTGTTAGTTTTAGACTTTATTTTAGTACGGCTTTGTCAGCAACATTTTGTTTTAAGACAATAAAGCTATTTTTGACTTTGACTTTGACTTAAACAATAGTAATATAATATATAAGAGTTGCTTAAACCTAAATTCTCACAAAAAAAAAGTAAGTATATTATTATCAAAAGAAAAATTTAACCGCATGTGCGACATGAAATAACAAACATGGACTTTTTGCTTTGCAGCCTGCCAAATAGAATCTAGAGAAAAACATTTAACACATTCAAAACATTTAAAACCATTTGATACCTTTAACAATTATAAAACTTTTACAATACATATGTGGTAACTTCTTACAGCTAGTATTAAATAAAATAAAATAAATATAAATATAAAATATAAACATATAAAACTCTCAACAGGATAAAAAGCACTATGACTAGATGGATTTGATTCTCTTTTTAAAGCTATGCAGACTAATGTTAAAAATATCTACAGTGTGCACCATAAAGTTGGGTACATATGGGAAAATTCTTAATTATTCCTTTTTTCAAAAAACTTTTTTTGGGGATCGTTAGGGCATGTTCGATAACCAAAAAATCGATTATGACACATGTCATGTTATTTTTCTGATGACCAGAAAATGTGCAAAAAGGGACATGGGTATAGTCCAACAAATACCTTTTTAAAGTCACGTGACTTTTCTCTATCTATGTTGAATACATCTCAAACAGCGGTGATAGTAAAATTGACAAAAAAATTGCTGTCTAATTATTGTTCATAATATTCTTACCTGAAATAGAATCCGTCACTGCCATCAATTAGTTTGTCAAAGTTATTTTTGAAAGTAATACAACGAACAAACACAGCTAATAATTTTGACTATATTAACCTTTTTCCAACTCGAAAAGAAGCAAATAGAAAATGGGTACTCAGTTTAAGTTCAGAATGTATAACAACAGACAGCACATGCAACAAAAGTGAGTCTCGCAACAATTGCAAGTATTAAAATTGCCCTCTGGTCAATACTACTTCAGAAACGCGTCTGTAAAATGCTAGTGGGAACATATATTAAAATTCAATAGTAATTAACCACCAGTAGCTTTTTGTAGGTGATATCAACGACATAATCAATGGACATACGTTTTTGGCCACCAGTATCACGTAACTTTAAAATGGTATTTGTCGGACTATACAGTTATAGCGACACGACCAGACGGTATTTTCTAATTTATGACCTTCAAGTGTGTATTTCGCAAAACAATTGATTCATTTGATATCAAACTTGTGTAGTTTAGTTGAATAAAGCTATTTTTGAAATAAAATTAATATTTTCGATTTTCCATTTAATGGTATGGGTAAAATAGGTAGTTTTATTTTTTTTCTCTGATTTGCTTTAAAATCGGCATATTATGGAGTTCTTTTTGGATTCTGAACAACTTTTTCTTATAAAATTTTTTGATATCTTGCCAAAAACCGATAATCGCATGACATGTGTCATAATCGATTTTTTGGTTATCGAACATGCCCTAACGATCCCCAAAAAAAGTTTTTTGAAAAAAGGAATAATTAAGAATTTTCCCATATGTACCCAACTTTATGGCGCACACTGTATATTAAGCCTATTTATCACAGAGTTTGCCAGTCTAGAGAATCTTGTTAAAGGAGAATAGTAACCATAGTTAGACGGTGATTTTTAATAGAAAATAACCTATTGCTCCTAATATTACTGCAAGGAATGTTTAAACCTATTACCGATAAAAGCTTGGGTTAATCAATCATGCTGTTAAGTATTTTATATATTTAGATCATTGAGCAGGGGTATTTTTCCAAAAGCATGGAAGACCAGTTTTGTGACTCCAATTTTCGAAAGTGGAGATAAGTCCCTAATTGAGAACTACAGGCCTGTTTCTAGAATTTCTATTTTCTCTAAGATACTGGAAGCAATAATAACGGACAAAATAACACCATTATTTAAAAATTTAATAATTCCTGAACTGAACAACATGGTTTCAGAAAAGGGAAGTCCACGACTTCAAATTTGTTAGAATTTGAAGACTCTGTTTGGCACTTTGGAGGAGGGGTATCAGGTGGATGTGGTCTATACAGACTTCTCCAAGGCAGTTGAAAGAGTTGACCATAGGATTCTAAAAAATAAACTGGAATGCATAGGTTTTGACGGTAGTTTCTTGGATTGGATTGTTGATCAGCTTTCAGGAAGAAAGCAAGAATTAAAAGTAGAAAATGTTATCGCAACTGAGATTGATATAGCTTCTAGGGTTTTGCAAGACGGACATTTATCTCCACTTCTATTTAACCTCTTCCTGAATGATGTTAAGAAGGTTTTCACAAGTTACAAATTTCTAAATTTTGCCGATGACAAAAAAAATATTTCTCACTGTTAAAAATATCAATGTTGCGGAAATAACCCACAACACGTTTAAAATGTTATTATTTGTAGTTTATCAATATAATCTCAATTTCTATTATTTATCATAAAAATAATATTCTAAAAAAAGAATCCTGTAAAACTAAAACTGGCAACAGCAGCCCTTTTGAATCGGTAAAATTACAGATTTCTTCATTACCCTATGAGCAATGGATCTATTTTGTTGTTGTGATTGGTCAGTTGCCACTCAACATCCCTGATTTATGCGACCTGCTCCGAAAAAGGCAGTCGACTCGACGCACGGTACACAACAGTAGTAATCAAGAAGCAGAAGAGTAAGCAAAGACTCTGCACCCTCTCGCCTCTGAACGCTCTACAGAGGAAAAAACCCCCAGAAAACCCCCGTTAGTACGCGAATTATAGTAAAATACTACTCCCAGTGTCTCAAGGCCTGACATGGCCTATATTATCAACGATATTATTGATTACAATTCATGTAATTAACCCCTAAATTGTTGCAAGTCATCTCGGACCTAGCAAAAATTCTCTACTACGCCTGTTTAAGGTTATTCCTGTCTCACTCTCGACGGGCTTCAACTCTGTATATCATTGTGTTCTCTCTCTTAGTGGAAAATCCCTTAGCTGACAGTGCAAATTACTACGAATAGTGATAAATGGATAAATAATCACTATATGGATTTACCGGTATGAACTGGATTAAGCAAGTAAGACCGTTTCAATTTCTCAAAACAGTCGAACAATAAATTAATAAATACTGAATACCGATTCGGTTGAAATGCACTATAAATTGAAGTGTTTGTTCTAACCTTTAATACAGAAATTTGGTTTTCACACTCGTGAAATGAACATTAATTTGTAAATTTGTATATAGAAACTGAGCATATATATATAGACTTTTCTTGCACTTATTGTTTACACACTTCAGCAGAAAAGTGCTCAAATTATTAACTCTCAATAAACAAAAGAACCTTCAAGGATTATAAACATTTTGTGAATACAGTGAGCTGATTGAAGTTCACGAATTATTTGTGTTGTGCTCTCGTAAATCTAATTAGTTAATTTGTGTTCTCGTTCATTGAACATTTAACCATAATTGATATTATTATTATGAAATTTCACTATTTTTATAAATCAAGATACTTATTTACTCGCTTATTTACTTTAGATTAGTATAAAATTTGTAGTTCGACTGGACGTCCAAATAGGAATTATTAGATAGGATTTGATTGCTGATTAAACCGAATTAACTTCATTTATTAATTAAATTGATAACTATTCTATTTCAGCGTTTTATTTGTATAAATGAGAATCAAGGCACCCCTAGTTCAATACAAGGCTTAAATGATCCAACACCTAATGGTTAATTTTTACAGTCAGTCAAAGTAAAAACTTTTGACATCCCTGGTGCGGTAATGACTAGAGTCCACAAAAGGGTAATAGCTAGTTCCGTCACAATCAATGACTGTGAGATCCTTCAAAATGAAGTTAATCAAATGTATTTGTGGTGTGGAAGGAAACATTTAGAGAAATGCAAAATTATGTCCTTCCGGAGAATGAAAAGTCCTTTTATTTTTGATTATTCAATTGGGGGAATTGATCTGGAGAGTTTATGTCATGAGGGATTTAGGTGTCTACTTGGATGTAGAATTAAATTTCATAGAGCACATTGAAAGAATTTCTAACAGAGGTCGTTAGGATTTTTATTATGTAGTTTGAAGGATTTTATTAATATATTTACTTTAAGAAATGCCTATTCATCTATTGTCAGGCAAGTGCTGGAGTATGCTAGCCCTGTTTGGTCACCCTACTATGATAAACATAAATATAAATTAGAGAAAATACCTCGGAAAATACAAAGGAGATTTTTAAGATTTATTGCTTACAAATTGAGTATAAAGTATGATTCCATTGATTATGATAAACTTCAGACTCTTCTAAATTATGCAGACATTACAACAAAGAAGGGAACAGCAGGACTTGTGTATTCTATTTATTATAAATTTGACAGAATAAATAGGAAAATATACATATGCATTTCTCCACGATTAAGACAGGAATGCCATCCGGTCCACTACCTAGATTGTCTTTTAAATGAAAAATCTTATCATAAACATCCATGACATCAAGAGTTACATAGCTCAAGTTAACAGACAACGAATCACATGAGACATTTGCATCTGATTTGTCGTGTTTTTTGTATACAGAGCAAAAGTGTTTTTTAAAGAGCTCAGCAATGTCTTCAGGAGAATCTGCATTCTCATCTTTCAAAGTCATTAAACTGGGAAAACTATTTGTATTTTGCTTCAACCTAATGTAACTCCAATATCCATTTCGATCCTGCGCCCTATCCTCTATACTATCTAGGTAATTTTGATGGCTGATTGAAGCATATTCCTTATATTTTACCCTTAATTGAGAAAACTCAAGGTAATCCTCTAAAGAAGATGTTCCCTTAAATTTTTTATGTGCAGCTTTCTTCATTAAAATCAATTATTTCAAGGTGACATCCATCCATTTTGGAAACTTAGGGTTCTTATGCTGATTTACTCGGGTTGATACTTTGATAGCATCATAAAGATTCTCATTAAATACTTCAATTAAGTGATCTAAGTCCTCAATCAATAAAATATTACCCCAATCAACCATCGATAATGCCAATTCGAGTTCTCTAAAATTACAGAATTTGAAATTATAATAAAAGTAATCAGCTGACAAGTGATCTATTGATTTGTCAATGTTCACCATAAACTCTAATGCAGGGTGCGGTTTATCTAATTTCAGGAGGGGATTAACACATAGAAAAATTGACAAATCCCTCCTATTGCCAAAGTATAAGTCCAAGTAATTTTTAAATTGATTTGAGATTTGGTTGACTTGGTTTAGATTAAAAAATTCCATACAATCTGCCAGGCATCTGGTTTGGTCTGTGATCAACCCAGTTGGCCTGCAACCATCATCGTCATTAACTCCCAATACATTTGGTCTGTTGAAATCACCACACAAAAAGACATCAGTATTATCACAGGAATAACTATCAATAACTTGTACAACAGAAGATGTATATTTTTCGGAGACTTCACATGGTGAGTCAGGAGGAATATAAACATTATCAAACAATAAACGTTTTTTATCCATTAAGACTATTACAAAAAGCTGTTCAAGGGATTCCACATCAGTGAATAGTACGTTGCGTTTTAGTTTATTGTCAACTGCAATAATGACACCACCCTGAGATGTATAAATGCTTGTTTTTGAAGACCGATCACATCTAAAAATGATATACTTATCCTGTAATGCTAATTCATTGGTGTCAATAGTTTCATCGAGAAATGTTTCTGTCAGCAGTACGATATCCTAGTTATCAACAAACAGATTACACATGAGAGTTTTAATTTTAGTCTTAATCCCCCTAACATTCTAATAATAAATATTTAGTACCGGTTTTTTGACTGCCGATGATACTGAAAATTTGACTGCACATTTGATTTTCTTGGGAAGTTGAAATTAAATTCTTTATATTGTTAAAATACCTATCTCTATACCTATCTTAAAAGAGTTCATTCCGCTATCAGATCTTATTTCTTTAACAACTACTTCCGACTCACTAGCCCCCAGGTTGCTGCATATATACTGCTGAATATCTTTGTTAGAGGATTCTGCAGCGATTCTACCCAGGTATACCCATTTTTTGGTTGAGAACGGTACAGTTTTGAGCTGATTTGTAATGTTAGTCCCCACTGATAAATTATATAAATTCGAGTGTAAATTCTGATTACCTGAGTTTCTAGCGAATCTTTGATGACTCTGGATATTAATAGAATGGAATTTTAGTAACGTAACGCTTTTTTGGACTTTCTCCAACATCTCTATATCTTTGATATACTAAGAGCTCCACAGTGCAAGAGCATACTCGGATTCAGGCCTGATGTAGTTTTTGTAAAGTTTTGTAACCATCTCTACCGAGTAGTCAAAAGCCGAGTCATTTTTGATGAGATAGATTAATGAGTTTGCTTTCTTGACAATTTTGATGATGTGACTTTCTCATTTAAGATTTTATGTCTGTAACTCGGAGATAATTTTGCTCTGCTACTGTTGAAACAACTTGTTTATTTAGTACTCAATATTTGGACTGTTTCACCCTATTCTAAGAACGGTGCACTTGGCTTCATTCAGTTTCATCCCCCATGCCCTCGACCACTCCTCAACAGTTTGCAGGTCTTTTTGAAGCTGCGCTGCATGAAGTTTCCCATAATCTGCAAACTTCTTCATTGATGTTTCTATGAGATCGACAAGATCAAAAAGGCATAATATGAAAAGCAATGGTCCTACTACAGACCTCTGAACAGCGCCACTACTAACTCGATGTTTATCCGGCAACGTACCTGATAATGCCTTTCATGTAACAAATCGGTTATCAATTCTAGCATCTGTTCGCGTACTCCGAAATGCTCCAACTTTCCCAGTAAAAGATTATGAGGAACCTTATCAAAGGCTTTTTCATAATCGAGGTAAATTACATCTGTTGGTTGACCACATACTCTTTTGTCCAATCATCACGGCATTTGAGAAGGTTCATTGTAGTGAATCGTGCAAGAAATTCGTAGGGTGTTCTTTTTGTAACTGATGCATAAAAACTAAAAACCTAACACAATCACATTCCCACGAGATTTCCATTTTTGATGCATTTGCAACAAGGGATCACAAGTTCACAATAATAAGTTGAATTGAAAAAAGAACATCTTCAGTAAATATTTGTGTGAAAAACTACTCTTTCAAATATGAAACATCCGCGAGAGTGATTGGAAAATCGATGACATAAATTATGCTCCAGATGGTTTGTCATATTTAAAAGAAAGGCACTATGTATTATTTTGGGAGAAGTTTGGGTCAGCTTTGGTAGTCAGACATGTAGCAGTTGATTGGATTTCTCAAGTTTGTCTTATTGTGTGTAAGGATTAGTCTGTTTCTGACAAAACACGAATTTTCCAATTAATGATTCCAGATAAAAGCCACTAAATATAAGGTGAAACAGATTTAATATAACAGTAAAACATTGTAAAAACATAGAATAACCGCCACGGTTGAAATTTCAAAGAATTTTAGTAAATATACCTATTACTTAGTTGTTTTGAATGATATTTTTTTCAATCACATTTTAATTTCAATCTTCATTAAGAGAAAACATGAAAACAAATTTTAGTTTGATTTGGCAGTTTCCTTGAGGGCTTTATCTATAACAATTGTTAATTTCTTCTAGGTGTTTCCTGTGCCAAATACCTTTGTTGGCAACCATCTCCCTTTCATAGGATTCACTTACAATTCTGACTCACAATTGCTCTCAGGCGACGTTGTAGATAGCAATCATAGCAATTACATTACTGATACTAATGCTCAAGTTAGTAAATTAGAGGCTCTCTTGGACCAAGAAAAAAATAATGTAGAAATTTTAGAAGAGAAGCAACGAATACTAATAACTCAATTAGAAGTTTTGTCTGAACGAGAGGGTGACTTGAGAGATGAAATTTCTAAGTATGAAAAAGATGTGGCTTTATTGAGGCATGGCTGTAAAGAAATGCAAAGAAAAGCAGACACTGAGATGGATTTAAGAAAACATACTGAAAAACTACTTTCAGACCTCAAGCAAAAATTTGAAGAAGAACAGTGTAGAAGGACAAAAGAAATGAACAACAATCAACAACATAATGATAAAATTCACTTATTAGAAAAACAGATAAGCGAAATGCAAGAGAAACTCAAAGTTGAAACTGAAAACTGTTTAAGATTGCGCAAACAAACTACAGAACTAACAATGGCCAGGTCAAATTCAGAACTTAAAGTAAACGAATACCAAACAATGCTTCAAAACTTACAAAGCCACAAGGATTCGTTGCAAAACGAAGTTACGTCGCTGCAAGACCAATTAAGTCAAGCTAGAAATGCTTTAGCTCAAGCCAGTGACAATCAGTTAATGCTTGAAAATAGATTATTATCAATAAACAAGGAGTTGGAGAATGTTAAGCAAAAGGAAAGCAAAACAGCAACAGATAATGCACAATTGAGCGAAAAGGTGTCCTATTTGGAAAAAGAAAATGCTGGATTGTGTGCTGAATTAAATACAGCCCAGACGCGGTATCAGCAAGAAGTTAAGGCTCATGAAGAGACTGAAAAAAGTCGGGTGTTGAATAAGGAGGAGGCTAATATGGAAGTTGTTAAAGGTGAGAAATAAAATTCGCTCATAGGATTATTAATTTATTTTGTTAAATATTTTTTAATGCAGAACTTTTGGAGAGAATTGTCACTGGTAAATATTGTATGCATGAAATTTAAGATTTTTGCATGATTATTTACTTTGAAGTTTTAATAAATCGTTGTTTTCTTTGTTTTTAAAGAAAAACGTTTGTTCTTCTTTTTCATGTTCTTTGTTTTTTGTTTCTTCAAGTTGTCTCAATAGATTTTCATTTTCCTGTTGTAGTTCCTCGTTTTGTTTTTCTTTATTATTTACTAGCTCTTTAATTTTATTAGCAAGTGCTTCTTTTTCTTCATCATTTTTTTCTATAATTTCTTGTAACTTCAGCTCTTTACTTGCGAGGCTGTTATTTAAATCTTGGATATCCTTAGAAAGTTCTTTAATTTCCTTAAGAAATGATTGATTGTTATTCTCCAATTCTTCATTTTCTTGCTTCAGATCTTCAATAACAGATTCTTTAACCCATAAATTGTTTTTCACTTTTTTAAATTCTTTTTCCAAATTGTTCAACTTTGAGTTCAAGAACACTTCAACCTCGATTTGTGCTGCGTAAGCATTTTTGAGTGACATCACTTCAATTTCAAGCTTCTCAATTTCTCTTTTTCTTTTTTCTAGTTGTAGTTCAAATTCGAGGGCTTTAATCCTGTGAGAATCACTGGAATGTGTTTCTTTTTCGATTTCATCATATAACTTTTGAATGGCTGCATCCTCCATATTTATTTTATTTTGCTAAAAAATAAATTTTATACAATTTTAGCGTTACAAACCAAACTAAACGAAGAAAAAAGCGCTAGGCAAAAAGCAGACCTAAATTTTCAAGAGAAAGAACGACAAATTTCCATGCTCTCAGTGGATTATCGTCAGATTCAGCAGAGATTGCAAAAGCTGGAAGGGGAGTATAGACAGGAAATGGAAAAAGGTAAAGCCCTGTACTCGCAGGTCGAGCAGGAACAACAGAAAAAGACGATTTTGCAGTCGGAATTGGCACACCACGCCAATGAGTTGACGAAATTAAAGACAAAAGAGCAACAATTGGCAGCTGATTTAAACCAAATCCAGGTGAGTTACTTTAATCTTTTTAGTTTATTAAAATTGAATTTGAGAATAATATTAGGCTAGGGAAAAAATCCCTCAAATATAGGTAAAAATCACTTAAAAGTTATTTCAATAAAAATTCACTCACTCAATCTCCCAAAATCTAAAACTCAAGTAATTCCTGGCTTTTGTTTATCAATAATGGAATTCCAAACACACCCACGCGTTTTTATGATTCATTTTAGAACTTTTGTTCATTTTATATCTATATCAAACCACAAATATGTGCAAATGATAAAAATAATCACAGTGAAACATTTGTTTAATGCAATTAACCTAATCTAAGCAAATGCTGATAATTTATTAGATAAAACAAAACCGTTTGTTCCTTTATTAGGATTCCAAAAAACTTTTAGAAGAAGAACTATTTCGTGTGAAACGTAACTGGCACATAGAGCAGCTACAAATGAAAGAACTTCAAGATTCTCTTGAAACTGAACAATATTTTGCTACACTGTATAAAACACAAACTCAAGAACTTAAAGAAGAAATCGATGAAAAAAATCGCGTCAACAAAGAATTTGAAGAAGAACGTGCTTCATTGAAACACCAGTGTCAGTTGGCTTTGGCAAGAGCTGATTCTGAAGCCTTAGCTAGGTCAATAGCAGAAGAAACTGTTGCTGATTTGGAAAAGGAAAAGACCATGAAAGAGTTGGAACTGAAGGATTTATTAGGCAAGCACAGGAACGATGTTAACACCAAAGAAGCAGCTTTGAATGCCCTAAAAGACCGTGAAGCTGAACTGAAACGGTTAAATGAGCAGCTACAGAAGGAAAAGGATGACATTTTTAGGCAACTCAAGCAGTTACAAGAGGAGTTTAATAGGATTTCCGATAACTCTGATGAGATCGAGAAGCTTAGAGCTAAATTGAAGACTGAATCATTACTAAAACAAACAGCCATCAATAAACTACATGAAATAATGCATAGGAAGGATTTGAAGGAAAAGCCTGGCAAAATAAAGGTTTCCAATACAGATTTGAGAAGAAAAGAGAAGGAATTGAAAAAGCTGCAGCAAGAATTGAGCCTAGAGAAGGATAAATACAATCAAATGATTGCCAGTTCACAGAAGAACGTCCAGGATCTTAGCGTAAGTAATTTTTGGACTTTGCCTCTTGCATCACATATATTTAAAACTTTATTTCAACCTAACAGTTCCAACTAAATGAAGAAGTAGCTAATAAACATCGCCTCCAAATGGAATTAGACAGCAAAGATGCAGAAATTGAACAGTTGCAGCTGAAATTGGCAGCTTTGAATAGCGAAACTGCATCTTTGAGTTCAGCTGACAATGAAGGTAACTAGTTTCACCATACATTTTAATACTATTTATTTATTCTGTTTGTGATACAGGTGATGATGTTAATTCCGATTACGTTTTCGAGGGCTGGCTCTCGATACCCTCCAAACAAAATATCAGGAGGCACGGCTGGAAAAAACAATATGTGGTGGTTTCGAGTAGAAAAATTATATTCTATAATTCAGAAAGTGATAAACAAAATACTGACCCTGTAATTATATTAGATTTGTGGTAAGAAAGCTATTAAATAATTTAATTAATTATGAGATGGTAATTTAAAATAATTCTTGCAGTAAAGTCTTCCATGTCCGCTCAGTAACTCAAGGTGATGTGATCCGTGCGGACTCCAAAGACATCCCTCGCATCTTCCAATTGTTGTATCTTGGCGAAGGTGAGGCTAGGAAGCCGTCAGAAGAACCTAATAATATGTTGGACACTTCTTCAGTGAAAAGTTTCGAGGAAAAAGCAGTGCGTTGCATTATGCACAAAGGCCACGAGTTCCTCAATATTGCTTATCATATGCCTACCCAATGTGAGGTGTGTCCCAAACAGGTTTGGCACATGTTTAGGCCGCCGCCTGCATTGGAATGTCAACGTAAGGAACTTCTTTAAATTTACTTTTACAGCATTCATAAAACAATGCTTGTTTTAACTATAGAGTCGTGATAGATCAAAGTATTAATACTTATTATCAATCAATCTGATGTCTAAAGGTAAAGGTAAAATTTATCACCTTTCAGTGCTATTTGATAGGGAAAGGTGATAAATTTACCTTCACCTTTGGACTACGGATTGTGAATAGGATATAGTTGCCATTCAGCTTCATCCTGTTGATTGAGCAAGTATGACAGACCTTAAGCAATATAAGGAATTTTTAGTTTTCGTGTCTGGTAGTTGATTATCTGATGAACTTGCAGTGGGTGTGTAATCATTAACATATCAAATTTTGTATTCCAACATTTTGGAAATTTTTTCAGACCATAATATATAAATTTCGTCAGTGCTTCTACCATACAAGAAGGCACCTTGATCCATTTGATAAACTTGCACCCCTTTAAACTGACCATTTAATTTAACTTTAAATACCCACCTACTCTCAATAACTTTTTTATCATCTGGCCAGGGTACCTCAGTCTGTGTATTATTTTTCAGGAGCACCTCCATCTCTTGCTCAATAACTTGTTTCCATTTTTGAGATTTATCCACATGAACAGCTTCCTCATAAAAAATTGGTTCTTCATTCTGTGTAAAGAAACTGGCATTTGTTTCATAATCTTGCAGGTTGGCTCTTTAAGTATTCTTTGTCTGGTGTTTAATACTGTGTTCTCCAAGGCATTTTCAGTACTAGATTTCACACAGTCTACCTGAATCAGAGCTGGGGCCTGTCCTATATTGTTCCCTGGATTCTACTACTGTTTGGTCCAAGTCCACGTCTGTCACATTTGATATATCACAATCTGAAATGTGACCGTTTTGCCTTGGAACGTTCAAAATAATTTCCCTGTCATCATCGTTCTCTAAATATGTCTAAATTCACTATACTTTCTATTACTAGTTTATCTTCCATATCTGGAGAAACTTGATGTTAAACTATTAAATCTCGATGTATTTCTACCTGGCCCAGATGTGGAAAGTACACCCTATAGTCCTTCTGTTTCATCGCTATAGCCTACCAACACTCCAGTTTTACTTTTTGGGTCAAGCTTCAACCTCTTTTCTTTGGGCACAAAGACAGCAACTGAATCACCAAATACTTTCAACAATGATACTATCAAAGGTTCTTTTGAATCGCAATTAACAACTCACTACCAGAATGTACCGGGTGTTTTTTTATCTTTGATATCATTTTGATCACCTGTAACTTTTTTGGTTTTGAAGATATCAAGGTAAACAAAATGTAGGATTATTAGCCAAGTTTTTTTTCAAGCTACACATAAAACAAAACACTATCAATTTTTTGACATACAAGCCTACATTATTATATTAACATCTTATTCTGATTACAATGATATAACACTCTTCATGTTTCACTCGTTTTTGATAAATCGGCAAAAATATATGAAATTTTTATATGCTCTCAATAATTCTCGTCCCATATCAGACCCCCGCCCAATAAGTTCACTTCGAAAGTTTCATATTTTTGCCGATTTGTCAAAAACGAGTGGACCAAAATATGAAGTGAGTTATATCATTGTAATCAGAATAAGATATTCTATCGAACACATATATAATATACAGGGTGCTCCATTTGAAAAAATATAATGTACGCTTTTATGTCAAAAAATTGATAGTGTTTTGTTTTATGTGTAACTTGAAAAAAAACTTGGCTACTAACCCTACATTTTGTTTTTTTGTTTACCTTGATAACTTCAAAAACAAAAAAGTAACAAGTGATCAAATTGATATCAAAGATAATAAAACACCCGGTACAAGGCCTCCAGACGAAGTTGCTGAACTTGCCCGCTCTTTGGTTGTTAATGATCATCATATTGTTTTGCTAACTGAAACATGGCTGAATAATGCTATTGGTGATGAGGAGTTGGGTTTTGATGATTACACTGTGTTAAGAAGTGACCATTCAACTGATACTAGCGCTCATAAGCGTGGGAGTGGAGTTCTCACTGCGATCAATAATCGTTGCCTGCCAAGAGGATACTAACCTGTTAGATCAATGTGGAACTTAGAGCAGGTAAAGCGCTGTCCTATGGACATAAGGAGTGGGAACGCGCCATTCTGCTTATGAAACTAAAGTGAAGCCAAGTTTTTGGCAGGTGTTTGGTACCAAAATACAGGTAAAGCATTGAATTGCCTATGGTTTATTTTTTCCCAAGATAGACATAAACAATGCCGCTATGCCGCTTATTGGTCGCTATTGTAAAACTGATGTCAACCTGCAGAAACACCTCATTTTGCGACCAATCAGGGTCAAGCGTTATTGTTTATATTTCAAAGTTTTCAATGTCAAAATCTATCTTGGGGAAAAATAAAGTGTATACCGCCATTTTTTTAGGTGCCAAAATACCTGGAAAAAACGGCTTCATTTTCCAACTCCATGTTACTACTCCTTTACCTAAGGTGTGGAACATGTTTTTGTTACGATCTCACTAACTGGCCTGAAGATATTGATAGGAAGTTTATATAGATACTTCCTCAATCTTCAGTAGACCTTACGCAGATTTTTGTGCTTTTCTTGATGAATTTAGCTCATGTTCAATGGGAAAATGATCTCTGTGATGGGAGAGCAAAAAACTTAGTTTCTCCACAGGCCTCAAGTATTATTGACTGTTATGCTTTTTTTAACCTATTTCAAGTAAATACTATCCATAATGTTCATGGATCTCCATTGGACTTGATATTCTGTGATTGCCCTGATGTTGGCATGAATGTCAGTGATGATCTGTTGCTGCCATGTGATATACCTATAACTTTTTTATTTTTCCGGTTTAACCGGAAGTGACCCTAACTTCCTTATTTTAAATGAGACTCCAGGTATATTTTTCCTCATTTCAATAGAAAACTACATTACGAGTACAATGACACCTCATTTGTCACTTTTTGACATTTTACCTCCAAATTATGTAAATTTTTACTTTTTAATCTAGATCGCCATGAATAAGTTAAAATGCCTAATTTTGCACCTAGGAACATGGGAAAATTTGTTCTGATCTTATTTTGTATTTTATATCCTCAACAGGCTCATTTAAAGATAGTAGAAGCGCATTTTTGGAATTAAGGTACCTGACCCAAATAAGGCCATGTACCTAATAAGGCCAGTGCCCTTTATTGCTTAATATAGAATCCCATTTTCAAAAATTACAATATTATTAAAAAAGAAATCTAAAATGCAAATCAAAAATTATTGCAAGGGTTCCTAGAAACTCGTTATATGTCGAAAAAATGGCCAACCACATATTTAATATGTCATATTATAACTTTGAGGCTGGAACTTAATTAGTTTATACACATGTTTATAAAGTGATTGCAGCGAATGTAATTTTTACACGGACATTAATGTATTAAGAAAGCTACAGAGTAAGTGCAGAATAATATCTTTGCAAGATTTATAGTTACAGACTTTTTTTTATCAATGTAACATGTTCCTAATAAGGCCATATGAAAAATGTTTAATAGGCCCCACATCACAATGTTTTTTTAAAAGAATGTGTCATATTATTACCTAAGTGATGTGTTTTAAAACGCCTGGAGTCTATAACAAAGCAAGAGAAGCTGCAATTTATTTGTCCTGTTATGTGTAGACCTATTTGGATCACCATCCAAGGACTTGAAATTATTGTTTATTTAGAATGCAGCAAACGTTTTAAGTTTTATTTTGTGTACTATTTCTCAAAAAACAATATTTCTATAAATAGGAGCATAGTGATCCAAATAAGGCCAATGGTAAGCTTTTAGGTTTTACGCAAAAACCACCACTTATATTAAAAAATTAAAAAATTGGTGTTAATATTCAAGTAATAGAAACGAAACACTTCACATACAAACTCGTGATTTTTGTTGGGGGTTTGGTGGATAATGTAAGGAAAAAAATAAAACTTCTTAATGTGGCCTTATTCGGGACAGATACCTTATATCAATTTTTTCATATGGAAAGGGTATGGCTCATTAGTATATTCCGAGAGAGCATTTTCTAACAAACAATTTAGTACCACACAATCGCTAGTTTCCCGGCTAGTTTATTTAAATTTTGAACTAAAATTTTACAAAAATATTTAGAATGCTAGAAAAATTCTTAATTTGAGTGAGGAACTAGCGATTGTGTAGTACTGAATTGCTTTTTAGAAAACGCTCTTTTGGAAGATGCTCATGAGCTATACCCTTTCCATTTGAAAAAATTGATAACTTCCAAAAATGCGCTTCTACTATCTTTAAATGAGTCTGTTGAGGATATAAAATACAAAATAAGATCAGAACAAATTTTCCCATGTTCCTAGGAGCAAAATTAAGCATATTGACTTATTCATGGCGCTCTAGATTAAAAAGTAAAAATTTAAATAATTTCGTGATGAAATGTCAAAAAGTGACAAATGAGGTGTCATTGTACTCGTAATGTAGTTTTCTATTAAAATGAGGAAAAATATACCTGGCGTCTTATTTAAAACAAGAAAGTTAGGGTCACTTCCGGTCAAACCGGAAGTGATAGAGAAAAATTGAATACGTCAAATAATGCACTTCCGGGTCATAAATAAAAACACGAAATTTCATTTGTTTATCTGGAAAAATAAAAAAGTTATAGGGGTGAGCGGGTTTTGAAAAACACCCGGTATACCACCCAGGCACCCAGCAATATCCTTCAATGTACCTGTTGATTGTGAAGTTCAAAGAATGTCCTATGATTATGAATATTATAATTATAAGCTAGCTGATTATGTAGAAATAAATTATTATTTAGCAAATGTTGACCGGGAAAGTATCCTCAATACTCGTGATGTAAATGTAGCACTAAGTGGATTTTATAATGTTGTTTATTCATGTATTGATCTTTATGTTCCTAAAATGAGAGCCAAAATTAACAAATTTCCTGTCTGATATAGCAAAGAACTCAAATCGCTGATTATAAACAAGAAAACTATGCATAAAATGTGGAAGCAACATGGTTCCTTGCAGGACTATGAAAAGTTTAGTAGTCTTCGTGCTCAAGGTAAAATTTTGTTCGATGCTTGTTATAAAAATCATATTGGCCAAGTGTAAAGTAATAATAACAATGATTTTAAGGAATATGGAGACATGTTAAATCAAAAAAAGATAACTCAGATTTGCCAGTGTGCATGAGCTTTGGAGACTGTTCCTCTAAAAATCCATATGAAATTGCGTTATTTTTTTCAAAACATTTTGGATCTGTCTATAAAGAAAATAACTGTGAGAATTTCATACATCTGTCAAAACTGTTATTCCAACAATAAATTGACATGTTTTGATTGTTGATTTGAACCAATCAGATTGTAATTACGCGATAATTTGCACTAGTGCAAATTATCAGATAATAGACCGATCTCCTATTACCTGGACTGCGCGCGTCGCTTGTAGGCTGCAGGTGAGCGTCCAATGAGAAGCAAGTTTGTGACAGGCTTGCGTCATATTCTAATTCAGGAGCCAGTTCAGAATCAATCATTCCTTCTTTCTTTGTAACGTGTAATTTGACAAAGAGCAAACTAATACTTTACATATTACTTGAACTCACCGCAGTTTCGTTTAAGGTTATGTTAGATTATACTTGACATATATTCATTGAGCGATGTTGCCGGATAAAACATTTATCAAAATAAAAGTGCAAACGATAGTCATCCACTTTAAAGCTCTTCTTTTGTCTGATTTAAGGCATTGTAAAACCCTCGACACTATATCACTTCTTTAATGTCATACTGTTCGATTTGTATTGTCTACATTTGGTTCTGCAACAATAGAATCTGGCTACACTGCAGCCTACGAGTTGCGCGCGCATGTCATCCTCTATTGCTTTCTAACTTGTATTAATTACAATTAAGCTCACTTTTTCTAATCATGCGAGACAGGTCTATTGCATACTAACTGGTGCGAAAACTGATGTTTTGACAAAATGCATTCGGGCAAATTTCCCAAAAATTATCAATAATTTCCATTGCACTAGTTATATTACTATTGATAATTTTCCACCTTATAATGGTGACAGATTAGATATAAATTGGTGTGCTATAGGTTTGATAGATGTTTTTAATTGTATAACTAATCCTAAGTTTATTTTAGGCTCAGGTCCCGATGAATGGCCTGTGTTGTTTTTTAAAAATTGTCAATATCTTTGTCGGATGTTTTAGTGAATCTGTTCAGGCTGTCTTTGACCAGTATTGTATTTCCTGATTTTTGGAAGTTGTCTTACATACATAAAAATGGTGATAGATAGATATATAGATTGAAAACTATCCCCCAATATTAAAAATGTGTATTAATGCAAAGATTTTTGAGTGTATAATTGCAAATAAGCTATCAACTCGGTTTAGGAATGTAATTACAACTAGTCAGCATGGTTTTGTTGAGGGACGCTCTACGACCTCTAATCTGTTACTCTATGATGAGTTCCTGTTGAGAGCTTTGGAGAGGCGTCAACAAGTTGATGTTGTGTACACTGACTTCTCCAAGGCGTTTGACATAGTTCATCATGGAGTACTCCTTCGTAATAGTGTTTATGGCCCATTATTGTACTGACTGGAAGATTACTTAACAGGCAGAAGACAAGTTGTGGAAATAAAACAGTTTTGTTCCGATAAAATAGCTGTAACATCGGGTGTCCCTCAAGGACTCATCTAGCTCCATTGCTATTTAATATATTTATTTTTGTGAACGATGTGGTTGATCAATTTGAATATTTACTTTATGCTGTGTGCAAGTGTTTGTCATAATGACAGTTGACACCTGTCATTTGCACATTTTGACATTTGCGAAAAATAATAAGAGATAAAACCCTACAACTTTTGTATTTACCTTTTTTTAAAATTATTTTCTGTTTAAGCTGTAGAAGCCGCACTTATCATAAGGAACAGACCCTGTACAGTCCCATAACCATCCTTTGTATACTCACAAATAATTATTATTGTAGTGAATTTAATTTCTATAGCAGCAATATAGGATCTTCCAGACTAGCACTTAGGAGACTAGACTGGTCAGTGCCCTGACAGTGTTATTGTTATTTTTTATTGTATTGACCTGACCGCATTTATCATTCATTATTTGCTGTTTTTTCTTATATTTTACTTTGTAACTTTAATATAGGAAACCGTTAATAAACATTAACTGTATAATTTTTTTCAACCTCGAATAAATAAATCACAAAAGACAAACTATTGTTTTAGGATGTAGGATAAAAATCCACAAAGACCACTTAGATCGCAAAGAAGACAATGTGCCACCTTGTAAACTACATTCCGATCCTTCGTATGCCAAAGAATTGTTGCTACTAGCTTCCTCCACCGAGGAACAAAGGCAATGGGTGTCGAGGCTCAGTAGAAAAATTCAGAAGTGCGGTTTCAAGGCTAACAATTCCAATGCTTCAGATTCTTCATCGAAGATATCACCTAGGTGAGTCAGCATTTTTGCTTTAGGGAAAATTTTAATTTTCAAACTATTGTTTTTTTTTTGTACTTAGCTAGCAACTATGTAGTATTATTAGGCTTTTGCTTGTTGCATAGTTTTTTTTTTTTGAGTTGGCAGCTGGAGCTTATTTTGTATTTTTATGCATTTATCTATGACATATACATACTTTTTTATTAAAATAAATTCATTAGAAGCCTGGCTGAGTTTTTGAAATAAGTCAGAATTTAGGCTTTGAGGCATTTATTTCAAGTTAAGTGAACTGTGATTTTTAAGTAATAATTATTTTTATGCATCAGTGAAAAATGAATAATTTATTTACATTAAGGTGCACCTCACGCACTTTTGTTATTTAAGTTCATGCTTTCTAGCAAAGAGGTGCATAAAACTATCTAATATTTTACCCTTACATTGTTATGAGTTTTTTAATAACTGATATTTAAATATAATAAAATTTCTATTGAAAGTAGTTTTTATTTTGTCCACACAGTTTTGTTTTCCTTTGTCTGTTGCATGATTTAGAGTGCACGCTTACGGGGTAGTGGTCTAAGAACTGGCGATGGGTTTTTCCAGTAATTTCCTATATACTGACATAATGGAATAGACATCAGCTGCCTATCGTGACAGTCAATGCAAGATCTCTTTATAGGCGTAGATTCGGTATTGTATAGTTCAGAATGAGAATATACCTATGTACGAAATAATGTTTCTGCAAAAATTGTATTAATGAATAAAAATAATGGTTTCTACAATAATTTTTCTCATTGAAACTTATAATAATTAATGTCTATATGTTATGTATAATAATGATAAAATATATAATAATATTATACCACCAATGTGTCAAGAGACAAAGATGTATACTTACTCACAGCAGTCAATATGGGACTATACTCCTTTGGAGGGCTGTGGATCTTTCATTGACTAACAACTACAAGGATGCCTTATTCCATTTTTACTCAGAACAAGGGTTAGACTGAAAAATAGTGTAAATAAAACTGTCGCTGGGTCTTTGTCTATAATTTGTTTAGTGAATCGAAAATTGATTCTTTATTCTTTGAAACAAAACTTTTTTAGAGAATCGACCCGTTCAAGTCTAAAGCCATATTTGAATGTTCAACAACGATCTGCAACGCTTCCGGCCAATTCGTCCATGTGCAGCAAATGACAGAAAATTAAAATTAACGTGACTTCCTGGTCCATTTATGGAACTTCTGAAAAACCTCTTTAAATTATCACCCTAATGAACTGATAGTTTTGAGCTGGCTTTTACAATGTGATATTGATAATGATTTGAAATTAATTTTACATGTCTGACTTTGATGAACTTTTTCTTAGAATCAATTCATGCACATTAAAGGACTTAACCCAGATATGTAGGAGCAGAGTTTTTGAAATAAGCAGGAAGGCATAACAGAAATTTCATTATTATCGAAAAACGCATGTGTTTAAAGCCGTATGAACACATGAACAGCTTAGAAACAAAATTTGTCAATTTGCCATCTTACATTGTCAGATAATGATTTTCCATGTTACATGAATATGTCCGTTGAACACCTTTGAATGCCTTAGTGCGCGTTCACATTGACACCGCTCGAGCGGTGAGCGTTGCGCGATGCCGCTGTAGTGATGCCCAAAAATAATTTTAACATTACTATTTCAAATGAACATGTTAACACCGCGCGACACGCCGCCTCATTGTGAACTTGTTCATTTGAAATATAATGTTAAAATTATTTTTGGGCATCGCTACAGCGGCATCGCGCAACGCTCGAGCGGTGTCAATGTGAACGCGCACTTAGGTTCAGAGTTTTCTATTCAGGATGGTGATTTTTTGAGTAGAATATTGTTTGTTTTGAACTAGTACCTCTGGATACTCTTCAGTCAAGAGTTTCTAGAACAATTTCATTGAACTTTGGAGATGATCTTGCCTCTGAAACAAATAATAACTGAATTTTTGGGCCAAATTTCTACCTAATTTTTTTTTAGTGCTTCCGCAGAGAAGTTGTCACCTTGTAGAAGTCTCTTTGCTTGAGTTGCATATTGCATACATTAATCAGCTTACAGTGTCACAAACCAAATCGTCATAGACAAATCAGATTAAACATTAAAAATCTAGAATATGGAATTCATGAGTGAAACAGCACGGGAGTTGATTTTACTGTACCTACTAGGTATGGTGTACACGCCGGCATGTCTGGGTTATTATAACTCTTAATCAAACATTTTAATATAGGAAATAATAAGCTCAATTATTTAGTTTAATATAGAACGGGTTTGGCTTACGAAAAAAAATTGCTGTGCGTTTTGGCCCTTATTGAGACAAACAATGTGATATTATTTTTGAAACATTTATTGCTTGAAGCTGAAAAATGGATTGATATTTTATGTTTGTTAAACGTACTTAATGCTTAAGGATGGTTCATTTTGAACTACTTCCCTTTTCAGCAACTGCAAAACTTAAATTCAATATTTGAGGCACACTTTTACGAATTCTTTAAGAACATTGCTGTTCTGCTTTAGCTACCACATTCCTCGATTATTTACAAGCAAATTCTCTATACTTATTGTTAAATATTTTGTTATATTATTTTCTTTTTTTTTTAAATTATTGTACAAAGTTTTTATTTATGATTATTGTAATATTCTAAGCATAAACATTCAATATTGTGCATTGTGCCTTATTTTTTGTAGTGCTCTACGAAAAATGATCATTTATTAGGTGACATTTAAATAATAAAATTTGATTAGTTTTTTGCGCCTTTCCTAATACTTATCAAATACAAAAATAAGCCAAAATGGGTAATTTTAGAATAAAATAAATAAATTGTTCTTATTTATTGTAAACTTGTAGCTTTATTATTATTTATCCTTTTTCCCACGTGTGATTTATGTGGATATGTTGGAAGTGCATTTAATTTAAAATAATCCTACTCTTTTTTTCATCTCCTGTCGTTTCCATTTTGGTAATTTTTCAAAGTCTGTGTACGGCATTTTGAATAGATACACAAAATCGTCATTAGTGAGATGCAACTGGAATTATTTTACAATAGGGTTTAAAACAATTAAAAAAACATACACAAGAACTTACCTCTTTATTAAGTGAATCAACTCTGGATGGCAATCGCTCATTGGGTTCCTTTAAAATGTTTATTGGATATTTTTCATATTGATCAAATTCTCCATTATCTGAAGTAGTTTGTGCATAATGACCGTTTTGTACTGTTTGATCTGAATTTTTCATCTCTATTTCCTGACGGATTTTGGCAAACGTTTTATAGTGCTACAAGTATGTTTTTTTTTTCAAAATATTCATGTACAGGGTGGCCCAAATTCGAGCCTCATCATTGGGATCTCGGTAACTGTAAGAGATACGGAGTCGGTTAAATTATGGCAAAGTTGCGCAATTTTATGACCAATAGAATACCGTTTTGAAACTAGAAAGATTCCGAATACTTCTTGAGATATACGGAAAAAAATCGAAATTTTGTAAAATCGTTTTTATTTTTTACTGGGCTTATTTGAAAAGCAATTTTAAAATAAATGTCACTTCATCATTGTCACTTTTTTGCCTTCACCTAATACCGCTATCTTGCAGAGAAGAAAAAGTGACAATGGGAATGTGAAATTAGTTTTTCAAAATCTTTTTAAATGGAATCAGGAAAAAATTTAAGAAAAAGGAGAAATTCATGTTTTTTTCGTATAGTTTTCATTTTTTCTGATTTTATTTAAAAATATTTTGAACAACTAATTTTTTACATTCCCATTGTCACTTTTTCTTCTCTACAAGATGGCGGTATTAAATTTAAAATGCAACGTTTCGTTCCTCTGGAATCATCATCAATTTATGTTTTTTTTTTTTTTTAAATACGGACCTGCTTTTTTTACTGTGTTATTGAAAAATTATAAACAGTATCGGTTTTAGGATACCCAAAGATGACAAAATCGCAAATAAAAAAATCTAGGTCCATATTTAAAAAAAGGAAGTTGAGGATGACCGCCTGAAGACGAAATGTCGAATTTTAAATTTAGTAGCACCATCTTCTAAAGGGGAAAAGTGATGAAGTGACATTTATTTTAAAATTGCTCTTCAAATAAGCCCAGGAAAAAATAAATACGATTTTACAAAATTTCGGTTTTTTCCGAATATCTCTGGAAGTATTAGGAGTCTTTGCAGTTTCAAAACGGCACTCTATTGGTCATAAAATTGCGCAACTTTGCCATAATTTAACCGACCCCGTATCTCTTAAGGTTACCGAGATCTCAATGATGAGGCTCGAATTTGGGCCACCCTGTACTTGGATCTTTAATCAAAACTTACTTTCCACAACTTCTTATCCCATACAGGAAAAAATCCAATAAAAGTTGGAGGTTCTTTTCCTTGTTTTATATGAATAATAGTCATATTCATGTCTCTATTTGACGCATCATTTTGCAAATAATTCAAAGCGGTTTGTATAGACAGTCTCTGGTCTTCTCTAGCGCTTAGTTTTCCGATCCAAATGTAGAGAGCGTCATTTGTGTCCAAAAGCATTACATTTTCTGGTAGCAGATCTTTTTGTTGAAAAAAAAGTATTTCTTGGACTAAAAATAAAAGATGGGAAAAATATATCTATGATAATAGAATGCCTTCATATACCTTCATGATTTTTGTTAGAATTACAAAAAAACAATCGTGGTGGCTTAGGATCATAGTCATCGCGTACAAGTTGCGTAAAGTAATTTTTAGGTCCCCCAAGCAACGTCATAAAATCCTTCTCTTTGCCTTCTAACAAAAGTTCAAAGTCCTTTCCCGCAAATCCTTTGGCCATTTCTCTCTGATCTCCTGTTGAATGATGTCCACACCAAACGCAATATTTTTTTCCTCGTTTTAGGACGAAACAGGAGTTTGAATCTAGGGATGAGGCACTGAAGTCTACTTGTTCTGCTTTTGCACTGTATGTGGTAGATCCGTGGATTTTTAAAAGATATTGGTTAGGGCTTTTAAGATTTTTTCCGGTGTCTAAAAGAAAAAAAAATAGTTTATTGAACTGAACAATTTTGAAATAGTACCTACATTAAAATACAAGTTTCATAAGACGTCATTTTATCGCACGAGCCCTACATTAGAAAACGAGCCGGAGGCGAGTTTTCTAGAGGGCGAGTGCGATAAAATGTCTTATGAAACGAATATTTTATACTATTTTTTCTATTTTGGTATTGTTTAATTGAAAAAAACAAACTCTTCTTGGAAATTTTATTCTCATATTTCCTGATTTCATATGTTTAGGTTGGCAAGACTACATGCCAAATATAGAAATCAAGTTATTTTTTATCGCGAATGACAGTTCGATGGCCATCAGTCAGCCAGTGTTACCAACCTCCGATAAGTAAAAAAGGAGTGTCACAAAGAGCTTCTTTTCGAAACTACTTTTGTGTCGAAAAGACTGCGATATGACACCAAAATAGAAAAAATATATTGCATTGCTTCAATAGGTACTTTATAGGGTTCGTAAGTGAGAAATAACGCAAAGTTATTCCAGAGACACTCAATGTTACTGTATTTAGCAAAACTCCATAGAAATAATATTTCTAAAGTATTGCAATTCTCCAAATGCAGAAGAAACTTATAATTTAAAAACAGTCTGACAAGATGTCCATCTAGAGAAATAAACTACGCATGAATCGAACTCGAACACCCCAATTTTTGGTCACTTTTTGTGAGACCAAAATCGGCCTGCGATTTTGTTCAAATTTTCAGTAGTGAAAGGCTGCTCTAATTGCCATTCAATTTCCAGTTGTTAACAGATTTCTGTCCACCTGCTAAAAGATACAGGCTAAAAGATAAGTTGGCGTTTTTTTTGCGAAAGTTTGGGTTAACCCCATTCTGCTGGAGGGAGGGTTAAGTTTATTTTTGGTATTCAGTTAAGAAGAGTACCTCAGTTCTCGGGACGTTAATGAGATTTATTGAATATCGCAGATTGATTGCTGCCCACTGCGCTTTTATCATCAGTTATGCGATTTTATGTAAAATATAGCTTTTGACTACACTTATGGCGCAAATGGAAACACACTTAGAACATATTACACAGGGTCATACAAAAATATAGAGTGTGTCTATTTTTCTAACCAGAGGGATCTCGGTTATTATAAAAAATACGAGATCGGTTAAATTAGGGCAAAGTCGAGCAATTTTATGGCCAATAAAATGGCGGTTTAACACTGGCACTGCTGCTTATAGAATTATAGACATTGCAGGTGGTAAACCAAGAATACATCAGTGTTGCCAATGACCCGATAATTATCGAATTCTACCATAATATGGACTACGATTCAATAATCAATAATGACAAGCTAATCAATCTACCATAATTTATTGAAACTACAATTTTAATATAGATTTTTCAAATTTCTAGTTAAAAATTAAAAATTTATTAAAAAATTGAAGGTGGTTGTTGGTTTTGAGTGTTTTGACGTACTGGTGCGAGTACCAAACACTAGTCCCAGATTGAGCCAAAGTTTCATGCCATAATAACTTTACTGGTTTCCAAAATATGGCCCTTTGAATTATTTGAAAATCAAATTCCCATATGCATACCCGTTTGGAAAAATTCGAATTTTTAAATTTTTGGATTTTGCAATTTTTGACTTCACCAATCAAAAAAAGAGGTTAAAATTAGTAGAAAAATATTTTCGGAACTTACCTTTTTGGGTTTTAAAGCCTTGTTAAAAAATAAAAACGATTTTTGCAATTTTTGGGCTCAGAAAATTTCAATAATCTGACATTCTTTCACAAAATTGCTGATTACTCGGTTATTATTATAATAAATATGATCTAAAATTATATATTCTGAATCAGAATTAAATTATCTTTAAGATAAAATAAGATTCAATTCTATATCTCAAATACTTGTGAAGATATTGAGGCTCAAAGTTGAAACTTTACCTCAAATTTTGCAAAAGCTTCCAGGCGGATTATCTTGAAAACGAAGCCCTTAGGCTCGGAGTCTCAAATAACCTTTTTTGTATCCCTTATTAAGAGCTACAATTGGGCAAAAGATTCATGCCAATAGCTTCACTGGTTTCCAAAATATGGCCCGCTGAATGGTATTTGAAAATCAAATTTCCATGCATACCCCATTGGAAAAATTCGAATTTTTAAATTTTATGGATTTTGCAAGAGGTTAAAATTAGTAGAAAAGCATTTTTGGAACTTTCCTTTTTGGGTTTTAAAGCCCTGTTAAAAAATAAAAACGATTTTTGCAATTTTCGGGCTCAAAAAAATTTCAATAATCTGACATTCTATCACAAAATTGCTGATTACTCGGTTATTATTGTAACAAATATAATGTAAAATTATATATTCTGAATCAGAATTAAATTATCTTCAAGATAAAATAAGATTCAATTCTATATCTCAAATACTTGTGAAGATATTGAGGCTCAAATTTGAAACTTTACCTCAAATTTTGCAAAAGCTTCCAGGCGGATTATGTTGAAAACGAAGCCCTTTTAGACTCGGAGTCTCAAATAATCTTTTTTGTATCCCCTATTAAAAGCTACAATTGGGCAAAAGATTCCTGCCAATAGCTTCACTGGTTTTCAAAATATGGCCCTCTGAATGGTATTTGAAAATCAAATTTCCATGCCCCTTTGGAAAAATTCGAATTTTTAAATTTTATGGATTTTGCAATTTTTGACTCCACCAATCGAAAGAAGAGGTTAAAATTATTAGAAAAGCATTTTCGCAACTTTTCTTTTTGGGTTTTAAAGCCCTGTTAAAAAAATAAAAACGATTTTTGCAATTTTTGGGCTCAGAAAATTTCAATAATCTGACATTCTTTCACAAAATTGCCGATTACTTGGTTATTATTATAATAAATATAATCTAAAATTATATATTCTAAATCAGAATTAAATTATCTTCAAGATAAAATAAGATTTAATTCTATATCTTAAATACTTCTGAAGATATTGAGGCTCAAATTTGAAACTTTACCTCAAATTTTGCAGAAGCTTCCAGGCGGATTATCTTGAAAACGAAGCCTTTGGGCTTGGAGTCTTAAATGACCTTTTCTGTAGCTCTTATTAAGAGCTACAATTGGGCAAAAGATTCATGCCAATAGCTTCACTGGTTTTCAAAATATGGCCCTCTGAATGGTATTTGAAAATCAAATTTCCATGCATACCCCTTTGGAAAAATTCGAATTTTTAAATTTTATGGATTTTGCAATTTTTGACTCCACCAATCGAAAGAAGAGGTTAAAATTAGTAGAAAAGCATTTTCGCAACTTTTCTTTTTGGGTTTTAAAGCCCTGTTAAAAATAAAAACGATTTTTGCAATTTTTGGTCTCAGAAAATTTCAATAATCTGACATTCTTTCACAAAATTGCCGATTACTTGGTTATTATTATAATAAATATAATCTAAAATTATATATTCTAAATCAGAATTAAATTATCTTCAAGATAAAATAAGATTTAATTCTATATCTTAAATACTTCTGAAGATATTGAGGCTCAAAGTTGAAACTTTACCTCAAATTTTGCAGAAGCTTCCAGGCGGATTATCTTGAAAACGAAGCCCTTGGGCTTGGAGTCTTAAATGACCTTTTCTGTAGCTCTTATTAAGAGCTACAATTGGGCGAAAGATTCATGCCAATAGCTTCACTGGTTTCCAAAATATGGCCCGCTGAATGGTATTTGAAAATCAAATTTCCATGCCATACCCCATTGGAAAAATTCGAATTTTTAAATTTTATGGATTTTGCAAGAGGTTAAAATTAGTAGAAAAGCATTTTCGGAACTTTCCTTTTTGGGTTTTAAAGCCCTGTTAAAAAATAAAAACGATTTTTGCAATTTTTGGGCTCAAAAAAATTTCAATAATCTGACATTCTATCACAAAATTGCTGATTACTCGGTTATTATTGTAACAAATATAATGTAAAATTATATATTCTGAATCAGAATTAAATTATCTTCAAGATAAAATAAGATTCAATTCTATATCTTGAATACTTGTGAAGATATTGAGGCTCAAAGTTGAAACTTTACCTCAAATTTTGCAAAAGCTTCCAGGCGGATTATCTTGAAAACGAAGCCCTTATAGGCTCGGATTCTTAAATAACCTTTTTTGCATCCTTTATTGAGAGCTACAATTGGGCAAAAGATTCATGCCAATAGCTTCACTGGTTTCCAAAATATGGCCCTCTTAATGGTATTTGAAAATCAAATTTCCATGCATACCCCTCTGGAAAAATTCGAATTTTTAAATTTTATGGATTTTACAATTTTTGACTCCACCAATCGAAAGAAGAGGTTAGAATTAGTAGAAAAGCATTTTCGGAACTTTCCTTTTTGGGTTTTAAAGCCCTGTTAAATAATAGAAACGATTTTTGCAATTTTTGGGCTCAGAAAATTTCAATAATCTGACATTCTGTCCCAAAATTGCTGATTACTCGGTTATTATTATAATAAATATGATCTAAAATTATATATTCTGAATCAGAAAAAAATTATTTTCAAGATAAAATAGGATTGAATTCTATATCTTGAATACTTTTAAAACTTTGTCTCAAATTTTGCAAAAGCTTCAAAGCCGATTATCTTGAAAACGAAGCCCTTGGGCTCAAAGTCTTGAATAACTTTTTTTGAAGCTCTTATTGAGAGCTACAATTGCCAGAGTCCCAGCTAGAGCCCGAGAAATGAAAATAGAGATAAAAAGTCAAAATTTGACAGAAACTTTTTCTGATAATTTTTCTTGATATCTGATAATTTTGTTCTCAAATCCTGATAATTTTAAATTTGACATCTGACAACACTGTGCCACATCCTCCCTTTTCACCAAGTGGAGTGTCTTTTTGACTTAGCACTCGAGTCGAATTCAACACTTTGAGGTTAGAAAACGTTCATCCAAGGATACGAACGTTTACGTAATGTATGACCATGCTTAAAAGGACTTTTAGACGGTCAACGTAAGTCGATGCGTTTACGGATGCGGATACGGATACGTTGAAAAATTTAGGGTTTGCTTAAAGCGTCTATAGTATGCCGAGAAGAGTGACGGACCTGCTTAGAAATCGGGGTGGGCCTACCAAGTAGTAACCTTTTTGTCAAGTCCATGTTAAATTTATGCTTGTTTTTGTTAAATTTTATTCAATATGTGTTTTGTTTTTATTTTATTTTAATTATAATTGTTTTTTTTTTTTAATTTATTATTAGCACTCTGAGGGGCGGTATTTCGATATCACTTCAAAATACAGAATAACCTGTGGAATGACGTTAATACAAGTTTCACCGTATATCAAAGTTCCCTTAATTCAAGGTGATTCTTAAGCCATCTGAATGAACTGATTTCAAGTTCACCTTGACATTAAGGGTACCTAAGGTAACATTGAAATACCGGCACTAATAAATCTCACTAAAAGTGGCAATGATAAAGTGGCATCTGTTTTTCAATAGCACATCAACTAATCTTAGAATAAAATAAAAACAGTTTTACAAAATTTCGGACTTTTTCAGATTTCTCCGGAATTATTCGGAATATTTCAAACCGCAAATGTTACATAAAATCACATAGGTTCATGATAAAATCCTAGGGGGCTGCGATATTCAAAAAATCTCAAAAACGTCCCGAGGTAGTAAGGTACTAATGTAAACTGAATACCAAAAATCTACTGAAACCAAACTTTCGCACAAAATTCGCCAACTTATGTTTTACCCTGTATCTTTTAGCAGGTGGACGGAATTCTGTTAACAACTGGAAATTAAACAGCAATTAGAGCATCAGCCTTTCACTCCTGAAAATTTGAATAAAATCGGCCTGAGTTATAGTCTTACAAAAAGTGACCAAAAATTGGGGTGTTCGAGTTCGATTGATGCGTAGTTTAGATCTACATATAGCACATTAAATGGAACAGGATGTTTCTAAGCTTTGACGTTTTATTTCTTAGTCAGGCCAGAAAGAAAAAAAAATGACCACTTCATTGAAATCAGACGAATGATGAGTTGCATTACAGTTTAGTGGCACCAATAATAAGCAAGGAGGCAGAACCGGCTTCTGTGTAACTTTATACTTACCATCAAAATCAATGCCTCGTCCTTTAAAAATCATCAATTTTCCTTTAAATAATTGCAAAAAGTGGGCAGTTTCGCGTCCTTGAATTACCCTAGCCTGAAATCCTAATTGGCCCAACTCTTCGTCTATTTCCGTCAATTTTGTTGTGGTTATATTTATTTCATCTTGTGAAGCATTTGAACCGATCCAGCAATACAACAAATGTTTCTCGTCACGTGCAGTTTGGTAGCTATACAAAGCTATGTAGCAATCTCCAGTGAAAAAGTAACCATGTCTGTCTTTAGGGATTTCAACGATTTTTGTGTTTTTGATTCTCCATAAGGTCATGCCACCGGAACCGTCATCAATTAGCTGAGTTTCAGCAGCTAAGGTAGGACGTTCCTCCATTGTTATCGGATCGAATTTTGTGATTGTTAGTATTTTTGGAGATGGAACTTTAGTTTTATGTTCAGTTTTCCATTGTTTGAACAAAACTTTAAACTCTGTGGTTTCTAGGGTTTCAACGATTCTGGTCACTTTGGTGTTGTTCGGGTATTTTTTCTTCTTAACAAAGCCCCTGGCGTTCCTTAGGGCTTCGCTTCGCTCTTTTTCGTTTACACGCTTTCCAACCCACACCCAAATACCATGGATTTCTTGGTCTATGATAAAAACATCCTGAAAAATATCACAATTAGATTATCAATTTTGTTAAAGATGGTTTTTTTATTACATCTGAACTTAAGTCACTCCAACTTAGTGGTCCATTTTTCACTTCTGCTACTCTATATTTTCCATTATTCTCTGAACATCTGTATAGACGTAAATGAGTCTTTATATGTGAATTTCCTCCATTGCTTTCTTCTGAGACATAAGGCAAAACCACGCGTTTTTCTAGTGGCAAATATTTGCTAAATTGTTTTTGAGTTTCTTTGTCTATGCTTTTTTCGTAACCATCATCGACAAATACTATATTTGGAATTTTGTATTGGTCTTTCATATCTTGAGAAATCTACAAAACATGAATATTTACCTATAGTACAATAAATTTGTGCTTATAAAAGCCTCTCGCGGGAAAGTTTTGGGGTACCTAGTTCTGATTTTTTCCATGGGGTGCTGAATTCGAATCTGAGGTTTGCTAAAAAAAATTCGTGACGCAACCTCGAAAAAAATGCAAAAAAAGTGGAAAAAAATGTCTTTTGCGTATAACTCGAAAACTATTTATTTTCTGGAGAAAACACCTCTATTCAAAATGAAAGTAAATTAAATTTTCTATGAATGACAATAATGGCTTAGTTTTTTTTTTTTTGCAAGACGAGCCGTTTGGGCTCAAGCGCCAGTCGAAAATGGTCGTATTTAATTTGTCTCTCCAAAAATCCACCCTTTTCACTCGGAAACTTTAATTTAGTATTAAAAGCTCATTTATGCCGGAGTTACCCAATTCCTTAATTCCTAATATTTGTCCTTAATTCTTAATTCTTAAAAAGTTCAATTTATTTAACATTGGTGTTTTTAAGGATTAAGAATTAAGAACAAAAATTAAGAATTAAGGAATTGGATAACCCCGGCCTTACTGAAATCCTCCTAGTTTTAAATTACTTAAACACGTTTAATTTAATTCATTTTTTCCGGCCTTCTTAAATAATTTGATGCCTGCCCAACGGTAGGTAGAAATTGACAGAAGCTTCCTGTCTCGCAACCCCCGCCACAAACAGAAGAAACAGTCGTCAAATGCCGAAGGCTTCGAAGGGATTCGGATTATTTCCGAGTTAGAATACAAGATAACGACCGATTTATCAAGTTTGTTCACGCGTATAAGTAATGGATAATGATGAAGAGAACACAACAACGGTGCGGGAAAAAGGTTTGAATACGTTTATTGTGTCAAGTAAGAAGAGGAGAGATGGTGAGCATGTTCAGCTAAGCAAAAAAACGTAATTTGTGGATGATTGCCGCTCATTTGAAGCAAGAATGACTCATTGCTTTATGTGTGGCCTCCTCAAACCCCGAGTTTATAGAACAACAAAGAAAAAAGAAAACCAATCGAAATATTGTGTATCAGGTTCGAACTTTAAAAGTCAAGGAAACCATTAGGTATAAAAAAAAGCATCAGAACGCGGTGATGAGTACGGACAAGCCATACTCAAGCGTCTTTTACCTGTCTCAGACTTGGTGGCCTCTGATTTTCAGTACCATCATAGTTTATGTATGAGAAAACTGTACAATCGCCCAAACATTCAACACGAGAAACCAAGAGTTCCATTCGCCAATGATGTTGAAGCATCAATGGAAGATGTCTATAGTTATCTTGAAAATAGTGATGAAGAGTGCCAGTTTTTGTTCGAAGAGTTGCTCGACCAAATCAAAGCAGATTATTGTCCTGACAAAAAAACAGTCAAAGCTTATCTACTGAAAAAATATGGAAGCGATATACTAGTCACTTTTTCCCCAAATAAGGCACAGGTAGTACGTTTCAAAAACACAGGATATAAAATTTTGACTGATGCTTGGTACCAACAGGCAATGGAAAACGAACAGGAACAGAAGGAAACAATCTGAATCTTTAAGGTAGCTGCTGCAATTATTGTTGAGGATATCCGGAGCCAGGCTTATGACACAGAACAGTACCCCCACCTGATAAGTTTTTAGATAAAAGTGAAGAACTAATTCCAAAAAATCTCTGTACATTCTTGGAAACAGTTGTACTAAGCAAAAAATGTGGGGACCATGATATTTTGAGAAAAAAAGAGCACAGCGATGACGCATATAGTCTTGTTGCAGCGGTAAGGCCTATATCGTTTATCTCACCTGTTTTGGTAGGGTTGGCAGTGTTCCTGTACAAGAAGTACGGCTCAAGAAAATTAGTTGACGTAGTGTCTTCATTGGGGTTTTGTTCATCTTATAAAGAAGCTGTACGCCTCGAAGCATCAGCAATCAAGGGCGATTCGCTGAAAGTTGTGCTTTTCACAGCACGTTTACGATAACGCTGATTTCAACGTACTTACGATCGACGGATACAACACTTTTCACGGGTGGCATTTCCTGTATTGCTCCAAAACAGGCAGTAGCCCCCAATTAATTCATTGCACGACTCAAAATGATCGGAGTAACACACTCGCCTGAGGTTTCCGGAAGTTATGGTTCAATTAAACTGAGACATTTTGAAAGAACAAAACCTACAGGGTTAGCTGAATTGAAGATAAACGATCTTGATGGAATGATCACATCGAGTGAAACTGCGATCCCCTCTGTGCCTGATCTTCTGTGGCTCTATGGAAAAAGTTCATTCCTGGACTCTTTGGACGGAATGGATTTGTGGAGGGGGGTAACTCAAAAAAACAAGTTAAGCTATTTAAATCAGAGAAAAAAAACTAAGATATCTCATGAAAACTGCAGTCTCATATTCAAAATAGTATCCGAGAAAATCCCCTATGAAAATAAATGTTGCGGGAAATTATGACTTCACACTGGCTAACCGTCGAAATAGTAGCAGTAGCCTTCTGTTTGTTCAGTCGTCAGTGAAACGTGCCCTATACTTTAAATGGTTGCATTTCGCTCTAAGTGAGATCGTTGACTTTTGTTTTGGAAAATTTTACAGGTGTTGTAACTATGCCTCCGAAACAACTGTGACGTCACAGCCTAGGCGTTCGTCACTTCAAACCGCTCGAACTCGAAAACGGTTCATCCTAGCAAGATGCCATTTAGATATTTGTTCTTAGATTTTTTTGCACTAAAACTTTCATTTTTGGGTCACACACCCTTTGAAAGAAACATACCATATGAAGTAACTTTTATTAGCTATCAGCCATTTGTCAATGCTCCTCCAAGTGAATATGATAATTTTCACAGCATTGTTGGCCGGAGTGTAGAGAAGACCAAATCTTTGAACCAAGCTACCTGCCTAGTGACATTTGACCAACCCCTCTATTTCAAGGCACGAGACATTCTTGCTAGCCGTCCGGATGATCCTGCTCTTTCAAATGTTGTAATAAGGCTAGGAGGATTTCATTTACTGATGTCGTTTATGGGGTCAATTGGTTTCATTATGTAGGGTAGTGGATTGACTGAACTTCTCAATACAATATTTGCAGCAAACTCAACTGAAAAAATCATGACTCATGACCGGCCACGCATACACAAGGGCAGTACGAGCTCATATGTTGGCCCACAGAACTTTGGCCAAAATAATTTTTCAGTCAATGGCCCTGTCAGCTACAATGGTCGATCAATTGAAGAAAATGTTAACATGGATAAAACAGTGATTCTTTCTAATTATGTGGAAGAGATTGCGAAAGATCTGCAAGATGAATTCAAAATAAGCTTCAATTTTTGGCAGAACGTGGCCCAACTGCCAAGCTCTGAGTTTTATATTTCGAAATTGTGACTTTGATGAAGCACTTCATTGAAGCAGAAAGGAGCAGTGTCAGCAGTGACTGGAAACTGCACCTTCAAACCATATATGGGATGCTTCCTTTCTTTCACGCCAGTGGCCATAATCTGTATGCTCACCTTGCTGAATACGAGCGTTTCGCTATAGGAGGATGTTTCATCATTCGGAGGACTGATAAACTTTGGTGCAGCACCTGGACTGATATTACCATCGAGCAAACTCTGATGAAGTCAATGAAAAGAAGTGGTGGTCTCACTCGTGGACGTACTCCACGTCCACTCCAAGTGTTGTAACAAGATGGACACAAGGACTGGTTGCATTACATAATGTGTGCCAAGAAATTGAGCACTTCACTGGTTTGGAACACGCGACGTCTGAACAACACGTTGATAGCAGAGATACGATGCAAGAGCGAGACATAACCGATGTAAAAAAGTTGCTGAATTGGTTCCACGAACATCCACCTTTTCCAGAGACCACTGACTTGATGTCACTTAGTTCAGATGTTGTCGCAGATGATAGAATTATCTGCCACTTCTCCAAGGAGGTTGGCATTCAAAGTATGCAGCGCATTGTTGGAGGTGACTTCAAAACTGTGAAATTCAAGCGAAGCGCCTACCCTTGCAATCATGAACAGCTAGAAGGCAGAGCTATAGTCATCAATTCTATCACTCTTTTCCAACGAATGACCATCGTGAAACATACAGATGAAGAGCTACGAGAATTTTTAGGTTACGAACTTAGCTTCTACCCTCTCTCACTTTCCGATGAGCATGTAATGAGGAAAGGAAACAAATCGAGTTTGTACAAGGCTTTTGTACCTACTGAACAGACGAACTTAACCGATACAAAATTTGTCATCGATTGAGGGTTTTTATTACACCGGGCCAAATGGCACCACGGCCAAACATATGCAAAAATCAGCAGTAGCTATGTTTCCTATGTAAAGTCAAATTACAAATGGAATGCCGTGAAAGCACCAAGCGAATAGAGCGATTGAGAAAAGCGCAAAGAAAACATTCTGCGGCAATATCATTTACTGAATCGATGGTGCCCACTGTTTCGCAGGAGAGTTTTCCCGCAAATCCCACAAACAAGAACCGGTTGATATTCATGCTTATGAAGAAGTTGAATAAAGCAAATATTGAGTCACAGCAAGCAGTCGAAGATGCTGATATTCTTATAATTACGATAGCACTCAAGGTGGCTTCTTCAAATGAATACGTGACAGTGGTGGGGGAAGACATCGAACTTTTGGTGATTTTAATTGGCCTGTCTGTGTCTCACACCATCTACGATCTTCACCTACTAGACAAAACCCTCTCGGATCATATTTTATTCCTGCACGCGATGAGTGGTTGTGACACCACTTCCGCTCTGTTCAATTAGGGGAAATTAAAATTTCTCAAAGTCCTGCAAAGAAACAATGGCTTGATACCAATAATTATTGAGGCTTTCAAAGACCCTCGAGCTGACCAGGACGAGATTGCCCAAGCAGGCAACATGATCTCATGGTTTTGTATGGGAAAGGCCGGGAGACTAGTTTGAATGATTTGAGATACAGGAATTATTACATATCATCATCCTTTAAAAGCAAACACCCAACATTGCCGCTCTACCTCCCACTGAAGCTGCTACACGAGAACATTCACTGAGCACTGGTGCAGCAGTGGTTATCTGAGTTGCTTTCCAGTGACCCATTTGCAAAGGTGGGCACAGTTAATTGAAAAGTTAACTTCGTTAATCGTTAATTCGCTCCTTGAAAAGTTAACTTCGATAATCGTTAATCGTTAAATTTTTGAAAATATAACGCAAGTTAAAGTTATCCGTTAAGAGTTAATCATCGAAAAGTTATACTGATGTTTGAAGCTAATTATAAGTAATAGATAATTGAAATAGAATAGGCTGGGCTAGGGTATAGTATTTTTAATACCTATTTAGAAGTACCAGTCGTTTTAGTGATTTGTTGGTAATTTTTTGTTTCATCTGATTCATGATTGATGAACAAGGATGGTGTTATTCCAAATGGGTATTAAAAATACTATACCTTGCTTGCGCATCGATCGCACTGTACGAAATCGGGTTTTGAGTCATACCAGAATAGTTCCAAACTGCGTAGAGTAGCGAACTGAAATCTTTCTACGCCTGTGCGAACAGTCCCGATTGACCTTGACACGCAATTCAAGCAAACAAAATGACGTCATTTACGAACGTAACGGACTTAAGTTAACGGAAGTCCAATGTAACGGAAGTTAAGAAAACCGTTAATATTTTTTAGGTTAACTTAAAAGTTAAATTTAAGCAATTCTTTTAACTTCGTTAATTAACGGATAACGGATTAACGGGTTTCTGCTCAGCTTTGCCCATTTGAGTTACTCCTGAGTAGCTCAGGAATGCTCCACAATTACTTTGCGCGTTCCAGTGCTTAGAGTGTCGTACACTTGAACTACTCATTTCTGTTATCCCCTGCCTCCTCGTGCACCAACCTTTATTTTGGTGTTCCATGCTCCTGAAGTCCGAAATGGTGGGGGTTAAGATGAGAGCGTTCCAGTGCTGCTTATGTCGAACAGTTCAAGAGCGTCACACTCCAGGAGCATGATACTCTAACAATTTAGGCACTGGAAAGCAGCTCTGGACAAAGCATATTCGATGAAGAGCAACAAAAAGACCCGAACAAGTGGGGGTGGAAAAAAACCAATAGTGGTTTCGTGCCCGTTACAATCATGTCCAAACCAGCACCGGACTCAATACTACAGAGTGCATATCTTGTAAATGCAGAAGACAGGCCTTTATTGCTCGTCAATATGAACAACATGCAACGGGCTGTGTAAAAACATCAAATCCCCGGATGACAGCGTTGAGACTGACGAAGAAGGGACTGAAAAAAGAGACCAAGAAATGTCTGGAGAAGAACGCTCACACGATGTGGAAGGTAGGTCCAATCGCAAAATCACGAGTTTGTTTTTCATTTTTTCATTATTTTCAAACTCAATCTTCGATATTTATGGAAGAACTCGATCTTCTGGCAGGACCTTTGGCCATCGAGAAGCCTCAGCCAAGACCTTTCAAGAGAAAACGCTTGAATAATAATATGATTTCTTCTTCTTCCTAGCCTTTCTCTATCCTCTAGAGATAGACCTCTCTCAAATAACATCGTCGCTGTCAGTACGAAGGGGCATATCTTAATATTTGGCGGAAATGAGTTATGCCCATAAAAATACTTAAAAGAACCATATCTATATTGTGACGAACTGGCATATCTCCATAATACACCGTGTGGCCATTATTCAATTTTAGCGGCATATCTGCTTTGTCAAACAGCCAAACATTTGTTTTTGTTATTACGAACGAGCCTATTAGGCTAGTATAACTAAGACGGCTATCACACCAGCAATACGCGACGGCAACGATACCGCGACGAGATTCAAATGGTACCGACTTGTCGGCGACCAGTTTCTAGGAAGAGTTTACACCAAGGATACGCTACTCCGACGCTACCGCTATGTAATCTTATATATTTATTTAAACTATTTTGTAGAAAAAACCAGTCAACAAAATGTCTTCGTCAAGTGAAGAGGAAGCAGTCATAGTGGCATTATACTATTTAAGAAAAAAGCGAAAAATATATGGAATATTCACTTGAATTATAATTATATATGCAGGGATATCTTTCGATTATCTCCACAAATCTAATGTTATTTTGTTCCTCACTCATATCAATCATATTAATAATTTTATGTTTATGTAGGTAGGTATCTTGACAGTCGCAAGGAGACTGAGCCACTCGGTCGCCCGAGACTGGTATCTTCCAGGTAGCGTTGCGATCGCGTCGCCGTTGCCTTGGTGAGCAGGTCTCCATTCGAAACTATTTACTGCGACTGCAAAGCTACGTCGCGTCGCGGTATCGTTGCAGTCGCGTATTGCTTGTGTGATAGGCGGTTATCACACCAGCAATACTGCCATTATGCTTCCTCTTCACTTGACGAAGACATTTTGTTGACTAATGACTGAAGTTGGTTTTTTCTACAAAATAGTTTAAATAAATATATAAAATTACATAGCGGTAGCGTTAGAGTAGCGTATCCTTGGTGTAAACTCTTCCTAGAAACTGGTCGCCGACAAGTCGCTATCATTTGAATCTCGTCGCGGTATCGTTGCCGTCGCGTATTGCTGGTGTGATAACCGCCTTAGGTGTTTACATGGGGCAACCCGGAACAAATTTGGGACAAGCTGACATTTTCAGGATACCTTCTTTAGGTGGCCGATAATGTTTCCTTAAAAATCGCACTAAATCGCATGAGCCGTACTCGTTCAATCGGGCTTTAAACTCAAAAAATTGTGTTTTTTTTATTTCTTTGGAAATATTTCAAAAACTATAAACTTTTTTGCAAATCTACAAGAGAATAAAAATACCTACAAAATCATATTTTGTTTTTGAAAATCGGCCTAAAAACAAAGAACTTATGGGCCTTTAAATAATGGGCCAATACTGGACGATCAAGTTGATTTTTTTTTTAAGTCGACCGGTCGACTTATTAAGTCGACTTATTTATGTCGACTTATTTATGTCGACTTATTGGACGTGCAATAAGGACAAGCAGTATTTAAATTAACCTTATTTTGACATCTACGCATGCGCATTTGGGTCTGAAATTAAGGGAGTCCTTAATAAGCTTACTTCTTGGCTTTATTTGTGTATGGTTGGTGCGAGGCAGTAAACTTCCTTTATTTCAATATTTCTGACATTTTTGACGCCTTTGACGTTTCGTTTTTCGACGATGACGTAATAATGTCATTATTTCTCGAATAATATACCAGTCGGACATTAATAAAATAACGTAGATCCTTAATACTGCGAGGCAGTATTTAATAGTTCCAATAACTTTATATTTTCCAGAAGAAATAGTGCTGATGCACTAATAAAATAACGTAGATCCTTGATACTGCGAGGCAGTATTCAATAGTCCCAATAACTCTCTATTATCTCAACCGCTTGAACTTATAAAGCAGGATCGGTATTACTTTTATGCCACTCTACTCTGGTACATACGTCAAGTGTTTCGTTTCACAGTCACATCACAATAGACCTATCTATTTTTACTTGTATGCGCGCGCAACACGAGGCAATGCATTTTTATTGGCTACTAGTACAGGTGTGAAGTAATCCTTTTGCACGCTGGGTATCTCCTCGTCCTTGTTCATTGCCCGTTGTCTGACAAGGATAAAATTATGCTTGATATTCTACTTGACGTAGCTTGACAAGTGATCGATTTTCAATTGTTTGTGTTTTTGATTGACAAATACGTTGCACATCACGCGGTTTTCCTCCTTCCTTTTTTATCCCGTGCAAATGATGAGAACGGATTGTTATATGTGAGTCTAACATAATTTGATACGTTTTGCCTCGTCTTGCGCAATAAGCGTTCTGCGTCTTTTTCTATCTAATAAAGTTTTCGTATTATTACCTCTTTGTCTGGTAAAATAGATAGGTCTATTGAAGTTTTATCTTCAAGCAACTGTTTTTTTTTTATCGTTTAATCGTGAGTGTATATTATAATGAAAGTGTGATTAATCATGAGATTATAATAAGTGTGTGAAACGAAACATTTGACATGTACCAGAGTAGAGTGGCATAAAAGTAATACGGTAGTCTAATTCTATAATTTGCGACCGCAGAGAATTGCGCAATTGTCGCTGTCAAACGAGAGTTTTCTATTAAAAAAAAAATAACTTGCGACCGGTTGCTGGTTGCTATGTAGTTGCTATTCGTAGAGAATAGGCCTGCCGATCCTGCTTTATAAGTTCAAGCGGTCGAGATAATAGAGAGTTATTGGACGTGCAATAAGAACAAGCAGTATTTAAATTAGCCTTACTTTGACATCTACGCATGCGCATTTGGGTCTGAAAATAAGGATCCCCTTAATAAGGTTACTGCATGTCTTTATTTGTGTATGATTAGTGCGAAGTAGTAAACTTCCCTTATTTCAATATTTCTGACATTTTTGACGACTTTGACGTTATCAGCAGAAAATCACAAACAAAAATAAACACTTTTTGAGGTTGAAATTTCTAAACATAGCTCAGCTGTCAAAATTATGAATACAAAATAAGGTAAAATACTCTAACACCTAGAGTGCGTTCGAAATCAATCCGGGCGTCACACCGAGTGCACACCGGCCGTTGAAAATGAATTTGTATAAACTCCGGTTGACTTTTACGCTAGTTCGAAAATATCCGGGGTGCTACTTAGTGTGCACTCTTTCTTAACCAACTCTGCGCTGGGTAAATTTTACTCCTGCCATTCTTGTCAGTTTTCCATTATTTAAATCTACTACTTTCAGATTTAGGGCGGGTATTATAAAACTACTTTGAGAGTTAACTTAAAGTTAACTTCTGAAAATATATGTAATTCAAAAAGTTAACTTCAAGTTAACTGTCAAAGCAGTTTTATAATACTCGCCCTTAATCAGATTTATTTATTTATTTTCCGTTTCTGGGAAGTTGTTGATAATAATTAAGCCCAAACAGATAAATGAAATGCACAGAACTGGGCCTAAATGTTATGTTTATATGTTAGGTTATAATTATACCCCAAACTGTTCGAAAACACACCAGAAAAAATTAACTCTTCTGACCACGTGACCATATACCCACTCTCACCCTTGGGTAAAATTTTTCGAACGCACTCCTAGGTACTACAGTCTTCCAATAACTGTTATTTTCTTTGAAAAATAGTGCTGATGCACTAATAAAATAACGTAGATCCTTAATACTGCGAGGCAGTATTTAATAGTTCCAATAACTCTCTATTAAGTCGACATTAATAAGTTGACATACATAAGTCGACATAAATAAGTCGACATAAATAAGTCGACATAAATAAGTCGACATAAATAAGTCGACATAAATAAGTCGACATAAATAAGTCGACATAAATAAGTCGACATAAATAAGTCGACATAAATAAGTCGACTTAATAAGTCGACCGGCTGACTCAATAAGTCGACCGGTCGACCTAAATTTTTTTTTTAACTTGATCCTCCAGCGCTTCCGTACAATACGGCTTGAGCTCCAATTATATCTAAAAATTGAACGATTTTGGTTGAATAAGTGAAAATCTAATAGATTTATTGGGAATGTAATAGTGTAAATAATTAACCTTTGATAAATGTAATAGATTTGCTACATTTGTAATAAACTGGCAACACTGTTGACGATCGCTAGTGTAGCGCTACGTCCTGATGAACCCGAATCACACAAATTAAAATCGAAGTTAGAGTTAGATCCTGCAACAGTTAAAAACATATTATTTGTCTATGGTTCATGCAATGTCGGGTTGCGATACCACTTCGGCATTCTTTAAAAGAAGGGCAAAAAAAGTGCTTTAATTGTTTTGTCTAAAAATGAAAAACTTTCCGATGATTTATTTCAATTTAAAAGGGTTTTTAGTGATTTTGCCACTTTAATAAAATCGGGAGAAAATTTTATTCTAAAATGGTACGGCAACAGGAGAAGCCAAAATTTTAGGTAGGTATGTAAAATACAATCAGGTAATTGCACCCCAAAAACTTTGCAGACTCTTTGAGAGCTTTACCGGCCTTTACCCCCGATAACTGAAGCTGCTCAATTACATCTTAAAAGGGTTTACCTTCAGGTGCAGTCATGGTTGGGAAATAATTTAGAATTTAGACCCAAGAGAGTGGAGTTGGGTGGAAAAGGACGGTTACTTAGACCCACAAATTACAAAGAAACAGTAAGGACCTCGCTCCTGATTTTATTATAAAATTATTATTTTGCGGATGCAAGTCAGTTTGCTCCAAAACTTGTACTTGCAAAAAGGTAGAAATGAAATGTTCATCAAGCTCATTTGCCAATTTGCATTGGACAGTATTGTGACAATGCAACGAATGTGTCTTTTGTTGAAAATGATGATGGCATAGAATAATTTCTTTTTCTTTTAAAATTTTGTGTTAATGAAGTGAGTAGGTGCCTATACTTGTATATGACCGTATGATAAGGTCACAACTTTTGTACCAAATTCCATAAAAAATACAACTGGTCTAACTCTTTAAAAAGTGCCATTTTGGTACCAAATTTGATACTGTGCCATACGGACTTTAGTTTTAATAGTATGTTTCGGTTTCCATAATATTATTTGAGATTATTATTAGACGAGTAAGTAGCAGCACATTTTGGCAAGAGTATTATTTACTTATTTTTGCGTTCAACCCGTTACCTAAAATATTAAATCATACCCAGTGATTTGTATACAATTTCACACAATGGTTTTATATGACAACTACCATATTTCTTTTATGAAAAACATTCAATTAATTTGCGTCAGCGTTAATAAAGTCGAATTTGCCAAAAGCAGTTTAATAGAATCGAAGCCCAATACGTCCAATTTTTATAAGGCCATAACTTTTTTGTTTTTCGACCGATTTTCAAAAACAAAAAATGATTTTGTAGGTATTTTTACTGGCAACAATTTGGTTCTGTTGTAAATTTCCAAAAAAGTTTATAGTTTTTGAGATATTTCCAAAGAAATAAAAAAAACACAATTTTTTTAGTTTAAAGCTCGATTGGGCGAGTACGGCCCATGCGATTTAGTGCGATTTTTAAGGAAACATTGCCGACCACCTAAAGAAGGTTTCCTGAAAATTTCAGCTTGTCCCAAATTTGTTCCAGGTTGGACTCCTAGTTTTATTGGCCTATATCTTCTTGATAATTTATTTACAGAAAAAGTCCAATCTTTTCTTTCAAAAAAGATATGTGTCAATGTTCTAAGTATACGTTTGTGTTATATGTATTATGTATATGAAAAAACAAGTTCTGATACTGAATTATATCCAGTGCTACAGACAAAATGATCAGTAGAGTTTTCTCCAAAACGCTCTCCTGAAAAGTTGTTAAATCAGAGATTGGCCACTTCGTAATGACAGCGACGACATGATAATATGATGATTAAATCAATAATATGATACTCTAATAATAAAGTGATGATTATTTGGTAATAAATAAAAGTTTTGCAGATAAAATATGGGTTTTTGTGGAGATAGATAAAATACGACCATTTTCAACTAACGTTTGAGTCGAAACGGTTTGACCTACACCGATATAATTAATTATAGAAGATTTTATTTGCTTTCATTTTGAATAGAGGTGTTTTTTCCAAAAAATTGATAGTTTTCGAGTTATACGGAAAAAACTGCCAAAACTACCATTTTTTTTTTTACTTTTTTACATTTTTTTTAATGTTGCGTCACAAAATTTTGTTAGCAAATCTCAGATCCAGATTTAGCACCCTAAAAAACATAAGGAATGGAAAAAATCAAAACTACCCCAAAACTTTCCTACCCAAAATACTATTTGATTGGACTACTATATTATAATTACTAGATGCATCACTACTATACGGGGTGATTGACGTAGTCTGTGTATTAGCTTGCAGGTGGATTAGATGCTATTTCTATCAATCCACCTGCAAACAACTTCCAATGCACGGGTTACGTGTAAATCACGATGTTACTTATTCTATTTTAATTTTTAGATGTGTCGAAAAATATATCTACAAGGCTTTGTAAACATCTAATATCATCAATTATTAAAAGATTGTTCAAATCACAAAATTATAATAGAAAAAGTAAAAAAGCAGAGCCTCAAGAGTTTGGAAATAAATTAATTTACATGATGAAAAATCGGAAATATAGAAAAAATACTAATAAAATATTGGAAATAAATACAATATTTAAACTTGAAAAGAAAGTATTGAGTAAAAAATGGGTAGCAGTTTAAATAAAAAGTTGAAAACAATAAAATGTGAAGAAAAATATTGCGGGTGACTCGGGGTCATTATATTTTGACACCCACCTGCAGCATAGAATGCACCTTAATTTCTTTAATGTTCTTAAAGTTTTCGTTTTTCTGATTCAGATTATGTATAATATGTTTATTTTTCTTTTTCAATAGTTTTGGAAATATCTGGGGTTTAGTTATTCAAAGACCTATTCAGGTATCAGAATGTTTTATGCCAGATGACAGGTAAATCAAGGTATCAATTTGTTCAATCCTTAGAGCAGGTAAAGCTAAAGGAGTAGTAACATGGAGTTGGAAAATGAAGCCGTTTTTTTTTTCAGGTATTTTGGCACCAAAAAATGGCGGTATAGGCTATTTCAATGCTTTACCTGTATTTGGTGCCAAAAATCTGTCAAAAACTTGGCTTCACTTTAGTTTCATAACAGAATGGCGTTCCTACTCCTTATGTCCGTAGGACAGCGTTTTACCTGCTCTAAGGTTCAATCGAATTGAAAATTTTGGCGGTTCAGATAAAATGCTACAGCTTTTGTATTTACACCCTTTACCTTTCACCTGTAATTACGGCTGCAGGTTGGTGTTAAAATATGGTGACTCACCCTGTACAGCAAGTATCTACACCGGAAATAAAAACAGATCAAGAAAGCAAATGACGGTAAAAGCGTTGAAAAAATGAAAAGTTTTCAAATTGATATCTATACATTTTTTGAAAATCTAATTCAAGTTTCCTTCCCAACCAATCCCTCACCAAAATTTAAATTAAAGTATTTTTGAAGCTATAAACAAATAAAAAAAATCAAAGATTACTTACAATAGTTGCATGTCGTCTTTCCTCAACATTAGCAGCCCGTCCAATCCAAACAAAAATAGTTTGGGGCGATTTAATAAGAAAAACATCGGAGCTCTTGAAGTTTTCCCAAGACAAATCAGACATTTCCACTAAAGATGGAACGCACTTTCCTTTAACTTTATATAGCTTAGGCTGTTGCTTATTGCCATTTTGCAACAGAGCCGATTTAAGAACCCTAAAACCAGTTTTGAAATAACTCAAAAATCGACTACTCTCATTTTCTTGAGTCTCCCTGTGCTGCGTGGAGCAGCAACCCAACAAACCATCCAATTCCACAGTTTTATATGCGGCCACGCCAGATTTTTCTGCAGTAGTATTACTGCCCAACCAAAAATGAATGTGATATTCTATATTTTTGCCTTTTAGGTCTCTGGTTACCGAATCCACACCTGATGGAAATCCATATTGGGAAGCAGCGTAAATAATGTAGGATTCAGTGTCGTAGAAGGTACCATACTGATCTTTTGTTAGTGCAACTACGCACAAGTTCTATAAAAAAGTTGTGGATAAAGTAAAGAAAAAATTCGGCTTTTCAAACTTACTTCAACTCTCCATATAAGAAAATCTGCATAGTTTTTGCTAACCTTTTTGAAGGCCACATCGATATTGCCGTTAGGTTCATTCTGATGGATTCCATCATCCTACATAATAAAAATACTTTATGAGTTTATGTATATTGTATGTGATAAATCTAAACTGCTGGACAATTGCTTTCGAACAAGGTAAATATCGCCTAACTTTCAAGATCGATATTTTTGGAACCAGAATAGATATCGACCTGCGGTTTTCACGGGCTGACAGATTGACTTTTTGTGAAAAAAACTGCTATTTAGAACAAAAAATTATATGAACAACGTTAATGCTTCTTTGAGTTGATTTAAAACAAAACACAAAAAGTGTTCCTATAGGTTTTTTACGTTATATTTAGGATAACGTCGTAGAACAAGGACTGACAATGTTGTCAATGCCTTTTTTTCCTTATAATTTACCAGAATGTAATAATAAATAATCAAGACCACTGACAGCTAGAAATAACAAAATGAATCGACACGTGTTATTTATTTGAAAATGTTTATTCAAATCATACAACCCAAGTAACATTTTAAATGCTTTTTGGCATTATCTAGGTTATATGAAAGCTTTAAGATTGTGAAATTAGAAGCTTACTATTTTAAAACTAATGTGTTTCATTGAGGAGCTGTAACAACATTGTAATCACCTAATATTGCAGCTTTTTAGCATTTAAAACGCGAATAGTTTTAAAGTAGCCGTAATAATGCTGCAAACATTTCTAGCTTAAAGCTATTTTACTTTAAGAAAGATCTGAAAACCGTTCTGCTTTATCTTAGCCTACGAATAAGGAATTCAGCTGTATGAAGGGAGTGCAAAAGTAAAGCTTAAAACTGCAGTAAAACCGAAGATCAATAAACCTTTCAGGTTTCAGAACAAGATGTCTCTAAACTTCATATCTTTCTCCGATACCAGAAGGAATTGGGTTTAAGAAGGGGAGTAAAGACGCTACGTTAAATCTCAATTTTTTTTTAAGTTTCTGGGATGTGATGTAGCACATGAAAGTGGCAGGCGACATCTACCGTTCAATGAAATTAGTATTTTGAAATCTTATTTTAGCCTAACAAAAAGCTTGTTTGTGGTCTGTAAGGCCGTGTCTGTAACGTAACGGTTTGTTTCAGTCCAAAAGAAAAAAACAGGTGGTTAGGGTGGTTTACTTACAAAAGGCCTTTTCGGAAAGATAGAAAACAAACACCTGGTAATCGGATTAATGAGAATCATCGGATTTGGATCAGCGTTTCCGAAAAAGCCAAAGAATCCGGAGGCTGCCCCCGGATTCTATTTTACGAGTCGAGTCGGATTGTCTCGATATCGAATACGACAGCTCCGGACGTACCGTGTAATAAGTATTGCAATATCGTAGAATAGAATCGCTATTTTGACAATTCGATACGAATTACGACTCGACTTATAAAATAGAATCCGGCAGCTGATGTTTTCAAAATTTTATGCTATATCTAGCGAAGAATATTCAAACCCTCTCAACGCACCAAGCAGGTTCCAAGATCACGAGAGCATTGAAAAAGTTTGAATATTCTCCGCCAGATGGAAGCATAAAAATTTGAAAGCAGCCCTAACAACCTGTTTCAGACAAATAACTTGGAGTTTTATGAAGGTTTTAAAGAGCCGTTTTATCCACCAGAAGCTCTAGGAATCACACGCTTTAAAGCAAAATAGCTTTAAGAACAAATAATCCAAGGTTTGCAGGCCTATTTTTACGCAATTAAGATTTGTGGTATATAATGAAAAGAACTGTTAGCTTTATCGCTATTTCGCCATGTTTGATTGTCATTTGAACGCGTTTGAATGGAATCCATTTTGTAGAAAAATATATTCACTGTTTATTTTCAGGTATTTTGTTGAATCTGGTATTGTAATTATGATTTTAAAGCTCATCATAATTGATTCATCATTTTATGCTTCGAATATCCATAAAACGTGTAAAAAAAATGACACATTATAGGTTAGTATTTTAATATTTTTGTCAAAATTAGGGTTTTTTCAAGGCCCACGGGTTATTTTAACCTTTGAAGTACACTTTCATCAGTAAACTTGGGTTTGTTTATAAATTTCAATGCAGAATCACGTCTATCCGCGAATTATATTTGTGTAATACCACTCATAGTTATCATAGATCGTCCATTACAGATGTAGGTTTAAATTATGTTTGTGGGAAATTAAGGCGAAGTAGAAGAATTGATAAAGTTTGGTTAAGCCCCTAAGTTTTAAGAATATAAATTTTGTTGCCATTTTTATTTTAAAAAAATCCATTTGTACTTAATTTCTTCCATTTGTCTTTTCAAGGCGGCCTAATAGTTTTATCATAGACTTGGAATAAGTTTTATGGACGCTGTCAGTATAGCTATAAAACTTTGCCTTTGGAAACCTCAAAGCTTTAATAAGGTTTTATAAAAGGCTCTTAAAGCAATCTTAGGGGTGGGCCCTTGCAGTCTTAAAAGAACTTTAAAAGGGTTCTTTAATGGTTGCTAAGGCAATATGGCTTTATAAAATATTTTTATTCTGGGTTTTATAGTAACTCTTAACACTTCTTTAAAGCTTAAAATGTTACTTGGGAACGTCGCGCGCCGTTGTCAACCGGTAACATCTGAAATTCCCCTACTTTAAATGCGTTAAGAAGTACTTTCAGTTTAGTAAGGTAGATACCTAGGTAAAACGTATCAAAATAAATGAACTAAAAAACTAATCAAACTAAGATTCAATAACAACAACAAAGTGACCTAAAAGTTGAGTAATAAACAAGGTAAACTAAAACAATTATTAAAGAACGGCAGATTATCAAAGTTATAGTTAGTGAGTCCTCTCCTCACATTCACAACCTTTTGGCAACGCCAACCGTGGCATGTTGTCAACCAAGAGATTAATGAATGCCTGAGGGATATTTTGCCACTCTTCTATGGCAAGTGCGAACTCATCCAGCGTTTGTGAGCATTTTCGCGCGATCGTACCAGTAACTTAAGCTGAGACCACACAAGATCAGGAGATTTTGGAGGCAGGGGTAACTGTTGCATGTTATGGTCCACCAAATGCTCCTAAACAATTCCTGCTTTGTGTGGTCTCACATTATCGTCAACCATGATGAAATCCTCCTCAATATTTTCTGCATATGGAATAACAATGTCATTTATTATGTGATTCCGATAAATTACGGCGTTAACAGTACCCCGTGAAATGTATACGTCGGATCTATCGTTGTACATCACTCCGGCCCAAACATTAAACCCTCCTCCTCCAAAGGTTTCCTGAGAAGCCATGTTGTCTTCTTCAAATTGGTCCGTAGGTTGCCTCCATACTAACACTCTACCATCGGAGTGCATCAGGTTGAACTGCGTTTCGTCACAAAAAAAAATTTCCTATATTCGTCGTTCCATGCCATTTTATCGGTGGCTCATTCGACATCAAGTCTTCTATGGTTTGGCAAAAGGTGAACACATTTTGCTCGCGCTAGCGTTCTTCTAACGGTCCTGTTAAACGCCACTATACCAGTGTGCCTTCTTAGGCTATCATTCAAAACACTAGAGCACGAAGTTCGGTTATTGTGAACCTCTCTTAATAGAGTTCATGCTGCTCATCCCTCAATTTTCTTAGGGGCCCCACCTCTGTGCACATAGCGGACATGACCGTTCAGGCGAAAAGGCTGTTTTAGGTAATTTATAGTGCTGCCGCTTACCGAATATATTCGCGCTACATGTCTTTAGCTTCGGAATCACATAATAATTGACATTGTTATTCCATATGCAGAAAATATTGGGGATCATTTTTTCATGGTTGACCATAATGCGAGACCACACAAAGCAAGAATTGTTTAGGAGCTTTTGGGGGAGCATAACATGCAACAGTTATACCTGCCTCCAAAATCTCCTGATCTTGTGTGGTCTCAGCTTAACTTACTGGTATGATCGCGCGAAATGCTCCCAAACGCTGGATGAGTTCGCACTTGCCATAGAAGAAGAGTGGCAAAATATCCCTCAGGCATTCATTAATCTCTTGGTTGACAACATGCCACGGCGATGTCAAGAGGTTGTGAATGTGAGGGGAAGGCTTACTAGCTATTAATTAAATAACTTTGATTATCGGCCGTTCTTAATAAAAATTTTTTAGTTTACGTTGTTTATAACTTAACTTTTAGGTCACTTTGTTGTTGTTATTGTTGTGATTGAATCTTATTTGATTAGTTTTTTAGTTCACTTATTTTGATTCGTTTTACCTAGGTAGGTATCTACCTAACTAAACTGAAAGTACTTCTTAACGCATTTAAAGTAGGGGAATTTCAGATGTTACCGGTTGACAACGGCGCGCGACGTTGTATGATTTGAATAAACATTTTCAAATAAATAACACGTGTAGATTCATTTTGTTATTTCTAGCTGTCAGTGGTCTTGATAATTTTTTATTACATTCTGGTAAATTATAAGGAAAAAAATAGGCATTGACAACATTGTCAGTCCTTGTTCTACGACGTCATCCTAAACATAACGTAAAAAACCTATAGAAACACTTTTTGTGTTTTGTTTTGAATCAACTTAAAGAAGCATTAACGTTGTTCATATAATTTTTTGTTTGGCAGATAATGTAATTTACCATCCTTAACTTTATTTTGTGATACTGCTATCATTAGTGGAAGAATGTTTAATTGAAATACCTTTAAACATGAAGCTACAAAGAAAATTAGCAGGTAATAAAAATTCGGGTTTCCTCTCACCACAACGAAATCGGTTCCGAATATCTAAATTTTATCAGTGGTATAAATAATTATTAGCACGCCACTGTATAGCATATCATTGAGGTAGGTATTCGAAATTTTTAATCATAAAAATACGCTAATCTAAAGATATAACAATTGCTAATAAAATTGATTTAATGAAAAATAATAATTTCTCTTTGCACGCCACTGTACAGCATATCATTGAGGTATTCGATATTTTTAATCATAGTAAATATGCTGGCTGAAAGGTATAACAATTGCTAAAAAATTCACCGGTAAGAACGATTCAGGATGGTTTAGAACGGAAAAATCGAAAAAATTAATATGGTTATGTTAAATAAACGATATTTTAAAACCAAAGGCAAATATCAAAATTTTGAGAAATTGGTTTCTTAATAATATGTCAACGATTAAAGTGAACTAAACAAATGAAACTTCAGATGATTATTTTAAAATTATGCACCTTTGAATGAAAAAAATCGGTGACCCATTAATAAATTATTCCGAAAATGGGCGATTATTAGTACTCTACTGGACACCACATTATTTAAGTTTTTTTTTTTATTGAAAATAAACTAGGATATCGTGGGGTATATCAAACAGCAGCATAAGATGCAAGATTTATTGTACAGGATGGTTTAGGTGCTTAAAAGTTGAAAAAAGTGGAGGTTATGAAAAAAAGTCGATATTTTTAAAACTAAGGCAGGTATAAAAAATTTGAGAAATTACTTTTTTTGCAGAAGATCATTGTTTAAAACGCCGCATAGAAATAAAATTTAAAAAATTATTTGAGAAAGTTACACACATTCAAAATTGGGATGAAAATCATGGACTCTTTTAACACCCTGTATAAAAAAAAATTAGACATTTAAAAAAATTTCAAAATAGCAATTTTTTTCACAAAAATTCAATCTGTCAGCCCGTGAAAACCGCAGGTCGATATCTAGTCTGGTTCCAAAAATATCGATCTTGAAAGTTAGGCGATATTTCCCTTGTTCGAAAGCAATTGTCCAGCAGTTTAGTTCAGAAGCGTAGCTCAATACATTATCTAGTAGTCCTTGGGCCCAGATCTAAAACACCGTCGAAACTTTTTGTATTTGTTATTTGAGTGGAGTCGGACAAATTTGTAGCTTAGCGCAGTATGGTAGTGGGGCGTTTGTCTGTTAAGCTGTCACGAAGTTGTCGATTTCATGCAAGAAAAAAATTTATGACCACATTGGTGATCTTATTTTAATCAATAGTCTTTATCACATAAACAACGAAAAAAAATGTGTCGGACAAAAATATTGGGGCATTCGACGCGTCGGACACGCTAAGGCCCATTATCACAATCGATGGTGACCAGAAGATGTCTGACGGATTAGGGTTAACTAGTGAAATTTCGTTCCACAATCTCAGGTATACCAAAATCTTTTGGTTAACCACCAGTATACTTTACCAGCGCTCCATGTTTGGGTTTACCTTAGGTTTTCTCAAAAAATAACCTACAACTACTGTATGTTTTTCAATGAAAAATTCGTATATTTTAAAACAAGAATACTTATGATAATATAAACGCATATGGAGTGACTACAGTGATGATGGGGTATTTGAAGTTGGAGATAGGGCTCCCAAAACAAGAGTTTTTAGAGAGAGGTCTAATTATTTTGAAACACATGATGGGCGAGAGTTTTTTGCTAGCTTTTAGACTCCGACCAAATACAGTAGTATCAAAGTTTGTAGTATCAAAATGTACTTAGAATCAGGATCCACATTTTTAAATTTATCAATAAAACGCGGTAGGTAAACATAAATATGAGTAATTTTATTTTACAAAAAACCTACGCTGGAGAAACTAGATTTATCTAGAACAACGGCAGTAGTAAAAAGTCAATAGTACTGCTTGTTCTTGGTGCTGAAAAAACAGGAATTGTACCTATATTACCACTAATACTACTGCGCTTGGGTCAGCAGCAATTATGGTAATAAAATAGGTAGGTACTAGGGTACTACACGTTGTTTGGAAGAACATTATTTCAACACAAAAAAACCTGCTGGCCTTATTCCAAAAAATTACTGAATAACAATCTGAATAGCTTCAAATTTCCTTGCTTGTTAACATTTGGAATATCCAAGTATAATTCAAAGTATAGAGGTTCTTGGCTTGAAGATCTTTTTTTCAAATCAAAAGGAATAAATTATGACACACAGATAATGACATTCTATGATAATGACAAGTTGGAAGTTGGCATATTATGTAATTCTTTTTTTTGAATGTCACTGGCCCCTGCCGCAAACGGACACTGAACGCATCATTCGCCTTACCAACCCTAGAAAAAAAAATTAACCTCCGGTGAACTTAACCAGATGTCACAAAAGTTTGGTGAAATGGTACTCTTATGGTAACCTTATGGTATTAGTTACCTTGACCTTAAGGTTTACTGCACATTATGACAATGGGCCTAAATATGTATGGGAAATATTTTTTTATTACCACACGGCTGATTTGAACAGAATCTGCCATAATAGTTATTTATGCAACAAGTGTGTAAAGTGAACCTTTTTTCACGAATGTGAATTTTGACAATCACATGAGTGAAAAAAGGTGCTTTACGCACGTATTGCATACAAATTTTTTTCTACTACCAATCAAATATGTGTAAAAAAATAGATTTAGACAAATACTTTACGCACTAGTGCGTGAAGTATTTTCACTTTACGCACTAGTGCGTGAAGTAATTTACCAGAAAAACACTAAATTGACAGTGTCAACATCTGTCATTGACATTACTTTACGCACTAGTGTGTGAAGTGAATTACTTTACGCACTAGTGCGTGAAGTGAAATTTTACGTCTTCTGAATAGTGCGTAAAGAGGGTACTTTACGCACGGTAGTAGAAAAAAATATTTTACAATAATGTGGTAACCTTGTCGGACAATTTTCACGGGGCATATACGCAGTCGGATGCACCAAAGATGTCACTTTCCTGCAACACTTTTATTTACAACCATTTTCCCGACAACAATAGAAGAGTTTAAGTAATTATATTCTTAATCAAAAAATCTAAGTGTCGGACAAAAATATTGGGGCAAATCGACAGTCGGACAAAAAATGTAATTTTTATTGGTAGGTAATCGAAATTCCTAAACTATACAGAGTTCGGACATCCCTTATTTTAACAACCTTTTTTCCGACAAAAGTAGAAGGTTACGAGTAATTATATTCTTAGATGAAAAATGTAATTGTCCGACAAAAATGTTGAGGCAAACGTACAAAAAATTTAATTCTTATAGGCTATCGACGTTCTTAAACTATAAGGATGAGTTATGAGTTAATGCTTATTACTTTACTTATAAATATAAACATAAATAAAGAAAAATACATAAAATATTATTATTAAATACCTATTATTTATTATTACATAAATTATGATTATTTAATTATCATCATTTTCAGATACTGAATCTTCGGAATCACTGTCTCAATTTTCTTCTACTTCTACTAGGGCTGAGAAATTATTTCAGTTCTTGTTGAAGAAGGAACTATCGAGGTGTTTTGGTTTTTTTTTATTCTGAATTGGTTCAGAACTTATATTAGAACAGTTCTTAATTATTTTTTGTGCGCAAGCAGTTCGGCGTAACGAGAACTGTTCCAAATAATAAACCAAAATAAAGCTAGTGTTACACTTATACAGTTACTCTGAAAAAATAATGGAGAGAGGGGCATCATTTTGGAGCTACAAGGTTACATAGTTCACCTGATCTGTATGTTTATAAAAGATTTTAAAATTTGATGTTTTTGAGATATTAAATTTAAACGTATTTTTATAAATTCAAATAAAATTGAATTAATATTATATACTGTATTTTTTTCTTGCACCAACCTGTAAGGAGATATCGACCGATATCGCACTAAGTGGACACCCTGTATAGGTGTTTGGGTGTGTGTGTGTGTGCATATATACATGGCGTCTCACGAGGTTTTTCCCAAATGATAACTCCAGAACGCATCCTCGTATGTTCCACTGTATAATTTTTTATCATTTTCTTTAATAAAGCCTTAACAAATATGGCATTGGCGATTTTTTAATTTAATTTTCTACCATACCATGAGTTACATTTAAGATTCGAAAGTTGACGTCACTTGATCGAGATTGAAGCGAAAGTGGTAAAATTGGATGACATTGGTAAAAGCGGCACAAAAAGTTACCCAGATCCTCAAAATTTCAATTATATTGGATAACGCGTTCCGAAGTCATATACGCCTCTACATGATATATTTTTTTCTTTCTCAATAAGATAAGTCTTCTAAAGGAAACTATAACAGATACCGTTACGCCATTTCGTGAGATCAAAAGTGTACCTCAGAAAAGCCTAAATTTGTTGAAAACGCAATTTTAGATTTTTGTGTTAGATACGCCCCTACGTGATAAGGGGACGATATATACAGGGTGACAATTTGAAAACGAACAGTCGGGAATATCTCTTAGACAAAAAAAACTATCAGCAAGAACTTAAATACGTATCGGGGGATTGGACGGGTAACCAAAATGAGGCACTTTTTGAATCACCCCGCCTCACCCCTTGGGGGGTAGCTACCTTATTTTTTTTAACTACGAACCTACCTTGTGATGCACATCGTTCGATAGCGCGTTGCTATCCCTTTATAGTCATATAGCAAAATCTCAAATCGGACGATTGGTTTTTGAGATATCGGTGTTTAAAAGTGAGCATATTTTGAAAACTAGTAATTTTAACTTTCTAGACTGGCCAGCAAAATTAACGCACCACTACTATATTTTGACAAATATTTTTTATGTCATAATATTGATCAAATATTTTTTTGTCTTAAATAAGTATATTCTTATTCTAACTTGATAAGGGCATTAACAAAAGATAAAATTCCAAAAGAAGGTAAGAAAAAAATAAATGAAAAAAAAACGACAAAATTCGAAAAATAAAAAATTATTAACTTTAGCTTAAAATAATTAATAACGGGTATTTCCTCCTCTATTTTGGATAACAGCACGGCAGCGATTATTCATGCTCAAAATTACGGGCCTTATCTCGTTTTCATCCAAATTGTTCCATATTTGAACAATATCTCTAGTCAGCCCATCCAAAGTGTTGGGAGGGTTAGGAATTTCTCCATAACGGCGGTAGATCATGTCCCAAACATTTTCTATTGGATTAAGATCAGGACTGTTTGCTGGCCAGTCCATAGTTTCAATTCCAAAGTCATGAAGATAATCTTGCACAATCTGAGCAACATGCAGTCTAGCATTATCTTGCTGAAATAAAAATTCTCACCAATAAAAGGGCCAAATGGTATCACATGTTCTTGCAGGATCTCCCTTATGTACCTATCTGCTGTTAAACTGCCATTATCAATAGCTACCAAGTCAGTACGAGCAGTTAAAGAGATTCCTCCCCAAAACATAACTGACCCTCCACCAAATAATCTGGTGTTTTGGAAGTTACATTGGGCATATCTTTCATTTGGTCTTCGATAAACTCTCATACGTCTATCTGAGTTGTAGAGACAAAATCTGCTTTCATCTGACCAAAGAACTCTTTCCCAATCTTCATCAGCCCAATCGATGTGTACTCTAGCAAAATTCAACCTTGCTCTACGATGCTCTGGGGTCAAAGCTGGTCCTCGCGCTGGGATTCTTGGTCTCATATCAGTTTCAGCTAAGCGTCGACGAACAGTATCAGTTGAAATTCTGACTCCATCTGCTTCCTGAAGCTGTGTCTGCAGCAATCTTCCTGTCACGAACCGTTGTCTTAAAGCTGAGACTCTTAAAAAACGGTCTTGAACTTGCGTAGTTATGCGATGTCTGCCTTGACCAGGTCTTCTCAAGTTCTGACCTGTCTCCCTATAACGTTCGATCATAAGGGAAACGGATGTATGCGATACACCAAATCTCTGTCCAATTCTTCGGAAGCTCCATCCCTCTTCCAGTAAAATGACTGCCTGAGCACACTCTTCGGCCGTCAAATTTCTAGATTGGCGTTCCATAATAAACACTTTAATTCACTGTACCTCACAAACATGAATTTTCATTGCAAAATGATAAATTTTAGTAATAAAACCTAAGAATGAAAGAGATATGTTAATTCAAATTTCATCTGAATTCCAACAAAATAAAGATAATATAAACAGACTTCGATAAAAAAAAAAACAACTGTATAAATTAAGAATGTGTGTACTATGGCAGTTCAAAATTAAAATAAATATTTTAATTTTTATATGAATTTCCAAAAATAATTCGAAATAAGTTAGTGGTGCGTTAATTTTGCTGGCCAGTGTATTAGACGAAAGAATTCTGTCATAAAAGTCTCAAATACACATCGGGGAATCAAATTTGTTAATTGCCTAACCCCCACCCCTCTTATTTTCGGGGCTAGCCGCTCCTAATAATTTTTCTAAAATGAGAACCTACCCCGTGTGATAGCTCCTTTGAAAGGTTTTTAATTCGTCTTTAGAGATGTGCAGAAGCAGATAGAATTACGATAATCGCATTATTTGGTTTCGCTGATGTGTATTTGAGACTTTTATGACAGAATTTTTTTGTCCATGAGATAGTCAAAATTACTACTTTTCACAATGTGCTTACTTTTAAACACCGATATCTAAAAAACTAATCGTACGATTTGAGATTTTTCTATAGGACTGTAAAGGGATAGGGGATAGCAACGAGCTATCCAACGATGTGCAACAAAGGGCAGGTTCGTATTTAAAAAAAATAAGTTGGGGTAGCTACCCCCTAAGGAGTGAGGCAGGGTGACTCAAAAACTGCCTCATTTTGGTTCCCCGTTCCAATCCATCGATAAGTATTTGAGATCTTCCTGATAGTATTATTTGTCTAAGAGATATTCCCGACTGTTCGTTTTCAAATTGTCACCCTGTACATATATGCAATACATACATTAGTAACCGTTTGTATAATTATATGTACAGTTGCGATCAAAAAAAGTACAAAAATTATTAACCCCAATTTAAGCTCCCGGTGTAACATAAAAAAGTTTGACAGGCAATGACACATTCTAGGTTAAAAATGGGTGGAAAAATGTCGAAGTAATGTCATTTGAAGCTTTCTATGTTAAAAACTTTTCGAAAAATGACAAAAATATGTCATTTTTGGTTATGAATTAAATTAATGTATAATAGACCAGGATATTTTGGAGATTGTAACTAATGTGTAATATGTAGTAAAAAATTACAAAAATTACTTCTTTTTTAAATTGTATCAAAAAGCCCCATTAATTTTGTCCGACAATTGATCCGATATGCTTTACACATGTAAAGAGACAGTAAAAAATAAAAATTGCATCTCTGGTTGTAAATAAAAGTGTTGCAGGAAATTGACTTCTTTGGCGCTTCCGACTACGCATGTGCCCTGTGAAAATTGTCCGACAAGGTTACACATTATTGTAAAGTATTTTTATGGCAGATTCTGTTCAAATCAGCCGTGTGGTAGAACATTTTTTTTTTCCCATAAATTTGACATATTTAGCGTGTCCGACACGTCGAATGCCCCAATATTTTTGTCCGACACATTTTTTTTCGTTGTTTATGTGATAACAACTATTGATTAAAATAAAATCACCAATGTGGTCATAAATTTTTTTCTTGCATAAAATCATTATAAAATCGACAACTTCGTGACAGCTTGAGAGACAAACGCCCCACTACCATAATGCGCTAAGCTCCAAATTTGTCCGACTCTACCCAAATAACAAAAACAAAAAGTATCGACGGTGTGGTCATAAATAAAAAATTTAGATCTGGGCCCAAGGACTATAGTATGAATGCTCATTTATGATGTTTGTACACTTTTGGATTTCAATCTCATTTTCTGCCAAACGAGATGCTTTTATTAATTTTATAAATCGAACAAAACCATAAACGCAACAGATAAGAAGAACCTTGCGGTGTAGGGGGTTCTCATCATATGCGATTGGTATAGGGTTGCCACGCCACCCGTGGCCGCAACCCTTTGGTGGCCGGGCGTGAACTACCCCCCTTTTTTCGAAAGAACAATATTATCCTTGCAATAGCTGAAAAATGGTGGATATATTCTTTAATATGTCTTTTCAAATAATATATAGGGTTATAGGGTTGCCTCGATTTTGATGGCCGGAAATGATGGCCACCGTCATTGAAAGGCGAGCGCGCGCGGTATTTTCTGAATAAAATAAAAACTTAGATTAATAATAAACATTTTTCCGCAAACGTCAAAAAATGACGACTTTTTTAACCTCAATTCTTAATGTTGAAGTTTGACTTCACAGACGTCATTTTTTTGTTACTTTTTTGACGAGAGGTTCCGTGAGCGTACAAAAAAGTTTTTTTTTTTTTGTACGCTCACGGCCGGACAAAAAAGTGACGTCACAGAAATTTAACTTTGATTCCAACGTTTAAACACCGTTTGCGGAAAAAATCGCATGTTTTATTCGGAGAAAAGCTCTTTTTGTGGCTCGTCTAAAATTGTCTGCCTTACTACGTTCGGCCGTCAAACATTTAGTCTCGCCACAAAAAGTATCACTTTTACTCCTAATAACACAATATACTATTTTTAGTGTTTTTTTGCTTGCCAAATTCTCTCCACAGAATCCACTTTTAACTCTAAAACTGACTTTGAAAGCTGTCACTTTTAAAAATTTGTATTCAATTTAGCAATTTCAAGTTTTGAAACATTGTCCTATCGAAAAAAGAAAGTTAGTTTACGCCCAGTCATCAAAGAATTGCGGCCAAGGGTGGGGTGGCAACCCTATACCAATCTCATATGATGAGAACCCCCTCACCGCAAGGTACTTCTTATTTGTTGTGCTTATGGTTTTGTTCTATTTATGAAATTGCATCCAGTGGCGGCTCGTGATATCCAATTAAGGATGAGCGACAAAAATAAAAAACAGCCGCAGGCGATTTTTTTTTTAGATTTTCAAGGTCGCGGCCTTTTTAAATATTGTATTGAAAGCATTTTTTGTTTTTCCATCATTTTTATGAAACAACTTTACGGCCACGAGAATCAAGGCAACCCATCCATTTGATTTAAAGGTTTACTATGAACTATTGTTTTATGTGAAAATTATCCATTGCAACGATCACATACCCGTTAATATTGCCGGCTCTCCTACTAGTACTTAGTAGTTCAAATGAAGGAAAAATCATCTTGCTGACTACTTTATTATGAATTTGAATTATTTGCCTTCCAGATATTATTGGCGTAGCATTAGCCTTGGACATTTGACAGGTTGACCCTCGTATAATAATGACAGTATATGTCAAATTCCAGACAGTTTAAAGTGTGTTTTACATAATTTCGTAAGTATCGCGGAATTAAAATTCTCTGGCCTATCTGGCCAATCAAATTTGACACATTTTTCAATGCGTTTTTCAATAGTGCTATATTATAAACAGTACCTAACTATTTTGCGTACCTGCAAAATCTAATAACATTTTTTTAAAATTCGGCATTGTCAAATTTATTTCATATTTAAGATGCCCAATATAATTTTACAAGGGAAAATAATAAAATGTAATGGCTATTTTAAGAAAAACAAACCAAAGGTTCTTCAGGGCATAATAATTGAAGTCCAACTACCAGATATATTTGGGGTAGGTATAGTTTAAATGTAGATGTAAAGCCATTTCTTACAACCAGTGTCTAATCTTGAAAAGCAACCAAAATTAGCCATAAAACAATATAAAGGATTTATTTTAAAATTAATAAAATGGACCAGTTTGAAATTATTGACCCGCAGTGACGCAACCATTTTTATACAAAAAATTTAACATTATTGTTAATAATTAACTAGCAAGTTTGAAACTTGCAGCAATTTTGATCGACGTAATAATGCTTATACAAACAACTCCTGGTGGAAAAAGAGCACAAATTCATTGGGTTAACAAACTGCAGAATCATCACATAGTTCCAAATTACGTATTATATTTAACAATAACTTTTTGAATAAATAGCGGCTCGTTTCAATTAATAAATCAGTATAAAACCCCTTCTGGTGTATTACTCACATACTACAACACCCAAGCCTATATCCAGAGTGTGAGGCTGTACCTTATACACAACACCCTTCACAGTTGTCACCTCTAGCAGGGCACTGTGAATATACCTAGCAGTGAAATTACCAGCAAGCGGTTCAATCAGTCACCGACAACAACAGCCCAATCAAGAACACACCGACGGATCATGTGCACCAGCCACCGCCGTCCATCCTCAACTTCAAAAGAACTCCAACTTCAATCCAACTTCATCTCCAATTCACAGCGAGCCAACAAATCGTCATCGTTAATGGATCGAGTCAACCAATCGGTCAAGTGCATCAGTCAGAAATGGATCGCCTTGCGCTGGAACAGCAACAACACGGGCGAGACATGCAACGTATGCTGACAAATATGAGGAAAGATTCATCAAGCCGAAAAACAATCCAATACTTCGAGGAAAAAACCAAATCGGTGGAATCATTATGGACCACAATCCATGAGAATCATAAGAAGATCAACGAATTGAGTTGCCCCACTCACAATTACCTCACCGCCAACTACATTGAACAGCTCAAGGAGGTCTATACTGACACAGTGGACTACATAGAAGACGGTAAAAAAAAAGTCGAAGCCCAAACAAAACAAAACGAGATGACATCAAAACTAACAGCACTGCTAAACCAGATGGTAGTCCTAAACGACACTGTTGCAGAAATGGTCGAGAAAACATATGCAAGTTATCAGTCTAATAACGTGCATTAAGGAAGATCAGCAGTTATCGAAATTCTGGGAACTAGAAGAAGTAGCCCAAAGCAGGCCAACCACTGAAGAAGAGAAATTCTGCGAAAACCATTATCAACGCAACACGAGCAGAAACAGCGACGGTACGTACACAGTCAAGATCCCATTCAACGATGAACTACAACAACTAGGGATCTCAAGATTACGTGCAGCCGCACGACTACTGCAGCTGGAGAAACGATTTTCAAAAGATCCTCAACTTGAAGAGAAATACACTCAACTCATGGAAGAATACATGAAACTCATATGAGAACATGCCCGCAACTAAACAGTAGCCCATACTACATTCCTCATCAGCCTGTAATAAAAGAATCTAGCACGACAACAAAATTGAGAGTAGTATTTGATGCCTCAAGCAAAACTTCAAGTGGAATCAATCATAATGATGCAATGCACTCTGGCCCGAAACTTCAGCAGGAATTGCCAGACATACATAGTACTTCGTTGGAGAACACATAAAATTGTATTGGCAGCAGATGTCGATGAATCCGCAAATTAAAGTTCACCCAGACGACCAAAAATAGCAAACAATTCTATGGAGATTCGGACCAAATTAAGCAATACAAGAAAACACGCTAACGACAGTTACATATGGAACCATCTCAGCCCCATACTTGGCCATAAGAACGTTACTGCAACTGGCAGAAGATGAGAAAGACAATTTCCCACTAGCATCTAGAGTTACTAAACAGGATTTCTAATTCGACGATCTGCTCTTCGGGGCAGATACGCTCGAAGAAGCCATCAATCTTCAGACAGAACTCATAGGCATGTTCAAAGCTGGAGGATTCATCCTACGCAAATGGTCCAGCAACCATATACAAATCCTCAATTTTCTTGATGAAGAACTGCGAGAAAAATCCTTACAAGAAATTACTGAAGACGGCATACGAAAATCATTGGGAATCCAGTGGGCACCATATGATGACACTTTCAGATCCAAAACGCAAGTCAACATAGAACAGAAAGTCACCAAACGCATTATTATCTCCGAAGTTGCGAAGCTGTTCGATCCGTTAGGATGGTTAGCTCCAGTAGTCATAAAGGCAAAGCTTTTAATCCAAGACCTATGGTTACAAAATTTAAAATGGGATGACTCGATTCCGGCCAACATCCAGACAAAATGGAGGTGATTCCAGGATAAACTAAAGGCCGTGGAAGACATTTTGCTGCCCCGATGGACCAACCAAACGACAAACAGTCAGAAGGAATTTCACGGATTCTGCGACGCCTCTGAAAGAGCGTATGGCGCTGTAATCTATCTCAAAGTTGACAGTAAGGAAGGACCACCCAAAATATCACTTCTCACAGCCAAATCTAAAGTTGCTCCCACCAGAACAAGAACTACACTCCCAAGATTAGAGCTATGTGCAGCAGTTCTTCTTGCAAAACTCATGCAAAGAACCGTCGCTGCATTATCAATGGAGGAAGTTGATAAATATGCATGGACTGATTCAATGATAATAATATCATGGATAAAGGGAGACGTCACAAGATGGAAGACATTCGTGGCAAACCGAACGGCAGAGATCAACTCCCTACTACCAGACAAAAATTGGAACCATATCAGAACCTCGGAGAACCCAGCAGACGCTATCTCAAGAGGCATGGATGCAACAAAACTGAAACAGTTCAAAATGTGGTGGAATGGTCCAGATTGGCTAGCGTCAAAACCCACTGTGGAAGTATTGTCACGAAAAATAGAAATACCTCCAGTTACAGAAGAAGTAAAACTGTGTCACGCAACAATTATTACGGCAGCGGATACTAACCAGATGAAAATTACTAGCAGATCTTCGTCACTTACCAAGATGATTCGAGTTCTAACGTACTGTCGTCGAATGCTCAAAGAAAACTGGCACAGAAAAGGTCCACTACAGGTTGACGAACTCAACACTACTCTAGAATTAGTAGTTTAACAGGAACAACGTTGTCATTTCAGAGAAGGAATAAAGTCACTTCAAGAAAAGAATCCTGTCAACAGCAAAAGCAAAATCATTAACCTCAACCCAATATTAGATCACAAGGGTATGCTGAGAGTGGGCCGACGATTAGTAAAGTCACATCTACCATACGAAACCATACATCCGAAAATCATACCTTACAAAAGCCATCTCACCAAGCTCATAATTCTCGACGCTCACAATCAAACCTTACATGGAAACCAGCTCACACTGGCATATACAAGAAAAAAGTTTTGGGATAATAAATTCCAAAAAAGCTGTTAAATCAGTCATTGGAAAATGTATAAAATGCATTCGATTCAAGGCAACTACAGCGGACCAGCTCATGGGAAATCTGCCGGCAGCAAGAGTATCACAATCTCATCCTTTCGAGCATGCAGGCGTAGACTATGCCGGGCCAATGCATATTCGGACAACTAAAGGAAGAGGACACAAGGCATACAAGGGATACATTGCCATTTTTGTATGTTTTGCGATCAAGTCAGTCCATCTAGAAGTCGTAAGCGACATGTCATCCGACACTTTTTTGGCAGCCTTCCGACGCTTCATCTCACGAAGAGGACGCTGTGCATATCTCTATAGTGACAACGGCACCAATTTCGTCGGTGCAAGCAGAATCCTTCAAAAAGAAATTGTCACGACCATGCAGAACTCCAATGTTCAAGACGAACTATCATCAGTGGGAACACAGTGGCATTTTGTACCCCCAGGAGCACCACACTTTGGCGGGCTATGGGAGGCGGCAGTTAAATCTATGAAATACCATCTGCGAAGAGTTGTTGGAGAGACCCGTTTGACATACGAGGAAATGGCAACACTCATGCACCAGATCGAAGGCTGCTTGAATTCTCGACCACTGTATGCAATGACAAATGATCCGAGTGATCTAGATGTGCTAACTCCCGGTCACTTTCTAATTGGGAGATCTATAGTAGAACCTCCGGATCCAGTCTCCACAGCCATCACATCAGGTCTTACCGAGAGATGGAGGTTGGCACAGAAGATTAAAAAAGAATTCTGGAAAAAATGGACGTCCGAGTACTTACATCAGCTACAGCAGCGCTACAAATGGCAAAATCAACAGATCAACCCACGAGTAGGAGATCTTATGATTATTAAACAGCAAGACATCAACCCTAGCAAATGGCCCCTCGGTAGAATAACGGAAATCCACCCATTACAAGACGATAACATGGTGCGAGTGGTCACTCTAAAAAAGGCAGAAGGAGGCCCTACAAAACGGCCCATACATAAACTAATTCCTATTCCAACAGAGAAGGATGACTTAGAAGCAATGAGACTCGAATGAAGCCAGCCATCCCAATCGAAGAATTACAGGAAGACTTGAAGAATAGTAATTTCGGCACTGATATTTATGTTCGCCTAAAGAAAGATAGATAGGGGGACCTTCAGAATGGAACTCCGATTCAACAAGTCTAGGATATTGAATGACACCATCAACATACATTCTTCAATTCAGCAAGTTTCGTCTCTTTGTGAGAGGGCGAGAGAATTAGCATCTAATACGGAATGTTCATCGCTAATTCAACACCTTCAAGAAAAACAGCAACACGTCGAGTGGAAGAACAGAGGGATGCAGAACGTGATCAATAATCGTCATAAGCGAGGACTTATGGGAAAATTACTCACATCAGTATTTGGAGTCAACGATGAAGTATACGCAGACATTGAAGAATTAGACAAAAATCAAAAGGAACTCATCAAGACCTCTAATCACCAAGCAAAGTTTATGCTACCAGTGGCGGCCAGTGGCAACCTAGTGTGGTTGTGCGCTCTTGGAAAATTTTTTGGAGGTGCCACGTCCTGTTTTACATTTATTTTGTATGTTGATTTTTTTTCTTTTTACTTTAGGAAAAATTATCGAAAACAAAAATATATGTATTTAAATGAGGCTTGAATGTTTGTATTCTAGCCATAATACATAATTGATACTGAAATTTATAATTTAAAAAAAAACCGCGAACAACAGAGTTGTCAAACCGCCAAAATGGTGAAAAAACATCGAAATATTCTCGATTGAGTGGAAACAACATTGGAAGTGTGTATTCAAATAGCGCACGGCGCATCCCTTTCATCGGGCGACTTACCGTATATTCCCGATCAATCGAACAGCGAGAAAACACATTTACCCAGAGCGCCGAACGATTCCACACCGACCACCCGGACCACCAGCACAACCAAGCGGGAGAAAAAAATATACAAGACAGGCGCAGGGCGCGCTTTCGTTCCGTTCGTCCGAATTTAAAAATAGAAAAATAAGTAGATATTTATCCTAATTTAGAAAATTGGGTAGGTATTTTTTAATTGAAGTTTCTTTTCTTTCCAAAATTTTAATTTTATTTTCTTGCTTGGTTTTTGGAGGCAGTGCGCGCGCACGAGCGCACTTATTGAGAAGCCGCCCCTGTGCTACATGCTCTAACTACATTTAACCAGACAGAGATACGAATCAGCAATCAGCTCTCGAAAGATTCAAGAAGAAACTCAACGAAGGCATTAAAGCGATAAATGACATGCAGAGCTGGTACAGCCGAGTTGACGAAAACAAACTTAACATTCATTTTTTGAGTGCGTACCAAATCGTGGCAAATTACATAGATGAAGTCACTGATTATCATCAAAAACTTTTAGACATCCATTATCACCGTGGACATCTATTTGAAGTCATTACTCCAACTCACGTTGAGGAAACCATAGCGTCAGCCAACAAGAAACTTCCAATAAACATCAAGATAATCTCGTACCCAATCCTGCAGATCCAAGTTCAGCACAGCAAGGACTTCATCCACATCTTTGGATACTTCATCATTACAGAAACTAACGAATTTTTGCTGATCAAGGCAACACCAATTCCAACAAAAATAACAAAAGAAGCCTACTGGATACTCGATGTGCCAAACGAATTTATTGCAGTAGACTATAATTCACAATTATACTTCCAGCTCAGTGAAGTTGAGCTAAGAAATTGCATCAGCATCAGTTAAGATGCATTCATCTGCTCACCGACTACGACTCGAAACATTGAAGCCACTTCCAACTGCATCATCGATGAAGTCTATCAGCGATCGCAAAATACGTCGTGCACACTGCGAAGGAAGACCTTGATATCTAGTATCATGGAAGCCTTTGAATACACCCAATGCTTGGATGCTGCGCTGATCAACTTAAGGTGGCAATTATCTGCGATGGCATTGGTGGAGATGTGACACTCAACAAAACAGGGATTTTGGTCATATCCCAGAACTGCACCATCAAGACCAATAAAAACATTTTGACTCCAAAAAGAGAAGAATCAGTCATTGTTTTGGCATCCATGACACAACCGATCAACTCAAACACAACAGATACTTACGTTGTCAATATAGGGCACGATATTCTAGAAGAACCAGTTCTAGAAGCCTCAGCATCTCTAGATAAAATCAAAGAGGATGAGTCAGATATTCAACAGCAACTACAAGAAACCCATTGGGCTTCCATACACCACCCAGCAGTATTCAGCACTGTTACATCGAGTATACTTATTATCATCACATTCTTAGCACTCTTGGGATATCTCGGGTATCGGAAACATAAGCCGAAACCAAAACGTCAAGACCACTTCAACGGAATACCTTTGGAACCAATCCGAAATTTCACCAGCAACCACGAAACTGACACCGATGCCAGCTAACCAACATTGCGGAAGGCCAGAATGTCTAATCTTGAAAAGCAGCCAAAATTAGCCATAAAACAATATAAAGGATTTATTTTAAAATTAATAAAATGGACCAGTTTGGAATTATTGACCCGGAGTGACGCAACCATTCTTATACAAACAATTTTACATCATTGTTATTAATTAACTAGCAAGATTGAAAATTGCAGCAATTTTGATCGACGCAATAATACTTGTACAAACAACTCCTGGTGGTTAAAGAGCACAAATTCATCGGGTTAACAAACTGCAGAATCATCACATAGTTCCAAATTATGTATTATATTTAACAATAACTTTTTGTATAAATAGCGGCTCATTTCAATTAATAAATCAGTATAAAACCTCTCCTGGTGTATTACTCACATACTACAACACCCAAGCCTATATCCAGAGTGTGAAGCTGCACTCTATACACAACACAGTTATCATCTCTAGTAGGGCACTGTGAATATACCTAGTGACAGCAAGGTAACTGTCGTGGTGGAAACCCCGCTTAATATGTTCTATTGGCGCACACGCGCAGAACATTGATTGGCCTATCACGACGGCCCAGCTGATGAGCCTGTCTGCGACTGCCGAACTAGAGATTGCCGTATATTTTATGTATCCCCAAAAGTATCGTTGTAAACTAATAAATATCGTACCAAAGGACTAAAAGGAGCTGAAGTTTTATTTAAGGGCTTCAGGACATTACAGTGGCGCAGTCGGTAAAAGCAAAATTGTCGGGGAAAGTGAGTAAAATCACAAAACAAAACAGTGTGAACTGTGAAGGTCGTGATCGCGTGAGTCCAAAATGGCTGCGGCAGTACCCCGCTTTTATGAATTTAATTCTGACGTGGACGACTTCGAATTATATTCCGAAAGGCTAATTCAGCACATGATCGTAAATAACGTAGAAGAAGAAAAAATCAAGGTGGCAATTTTATTAAGTTCGGTGAGTCAATCTACGTATAAATTGATAAAAGACCTACCATATCCAACCCCACCAAATGAAAAATCTTTCGAGGAACTTTGCAATATACTGAAATCCCAATTTGGTGTTTCCAAAAGCGTATGGAGGGAGAGAATCAAATTTTTCAAATTATCCCAAGACCAGCTGCAAATCTCCGAGTGGCATGCCAAAATAAGAGGGGCAGCAACCCAATGTAACTTTGGGGCAAGTTTGGATTTAATTTTGTTAAATAAATTTGTGACTGGTTTAAATCCCGGAAAAATACAAAACAGGATTTGTGAAGAGTCAGAAACGAAACCATTAAAGGACATCCTGGCATTGGCGTTAAATCAAGAAAATTTTCATCAAGAACAAGATCATCAGGACCAAGATGTCAGATATGTGTCAAGACCAAGGCAGCAAATGGGAGGCCACAGAACACATTATGTGACTTTGCGCAGTCAACGGAACCAATTGGGTGCCAAGGCTCATGAAAATACTTTGGCAAATGGCCGATTTGATAAAAGAAAAAAATTCATTTTGTGGAGGAGAATGCGGACAATGAAGATAGATGAATATAATCAGGAATATGTAGATGGTGAGACTGAGAGCGATAGAGAATGTTATTGTGTGAATGAGCAAGGCCAAGACAGTATAAATGAAAAATTTGAAATGTATTTTAATGAAGTAAATTATGTTAACAATCCTAAAAATGTTTTTAATGTAGGTAGATGTTAGGATAAAAAATATCGAGATAAACTTTTTATGTGATAGTGGCTCTGCAATTACCTCACTAACAAGAAGGTGCTATGATCAAAATTTTGCTCACCTCAAACTGGCCCATGGCAATGTTTTTTTAAGGGTTATGATGGGCAAAGCTGGGCAGAAAAACGAAATAAGTTAAAAAAATTGCTTAAATTTAACTTTTAAGTTAACCTGAAAAATATTAACGGTTTTCTTAACTTCCATTACATTAGACTTCCGTTAACTTTAGTCCGTTATATTCGTAAATGACGTTTGTTTGCTCGAATTGCGCGTCAAAGTAAACCAGTACAGTTCACACAGGCGCAGAAAGATTTCAGTTCGCTGCACTACGCAGTTTGGAACTGTTCTGAAATGACTCCAAACCCGATTTTATACAGTGAGATCGATGCGTATTGCGTAAGCTCTTAGTTTCGTTGTAAGGTAGGCTGCAGGCTGTGGGCTGTGGCTTTGTCTGCATAGTTCTATAGGCTCCTTTTTTCGCAGAGGTGCATGGTAAATAAATCAGCTACCTAAATTGGAAATAGTGTCGCTTTTAAGATCTAGATACTTTTTGTTTTATTCACATTCACCTGTGTAGGAGTGTAGGTATAGTACTTTTAATACCCATTTGGAATAACACCATCCTTGTGCATTAATCATAATTCAGGTGAAACAATAAATTACCAACCAATCACAAATCAGCAAAACGACTAATACTTCCAAATAGGTATTAAAAATTCTATACCCTAGCTCTGCCTAGTCTATTTCAATTATACATATTACTTATAATTAGCTTCAAACATCAGTATAACTTTTCGATGATTAACTCTTAACGGATAACTTTAACTTGCGTTATATGCTCAAAAATTTAACGATTAACGATTATCGAAGTTAACTTTTCAAGTAGCGAATTAACGATTAACGAAGTTAACTTCTCGGTTAACTGTGCCTACCTTTGATGATGAGAATGTTTTCTATCCAGACGGATACTTTGAAGCCAGTGCAGAGTTCAGAGGCGTCCACAGGGTATGTAGATTTTATGTTGTTCCAGGTGCCACCACCAACATTCTCGGTAGGGATTGGATGGAAAAATTCAATAATAAAATGAGTTTTATTAATAGCATAGGGGAAAATAATGAATTGAATAATATTATTTCGATGTTTCCTAGTCTGTTCAGTGATCAAATTGGTAAATATAAATTCAGGAGGGTCAGGTTGCAGTTGTCTGGCACAGACGTCACTCCAATTTTTTGTAAGGTAAGAACAGTTCCTTTTGCCTTCAAAGACGTAGTTGACAAAGAGCTTAGGCAGCTTGAAAAAGATGGAATAATTTCCAGAGTCGATCACAGTGACTGGGCAACCCCTATAGTCCCTGTGATAAAAGCTGATTAATCTATAAGATTGTGTGGCGATTATAAAACCACTATAAACAAGTTTTTGAAGCCTTTTGAGTATCCATTGCCAAAACCTAATGAGGTTTTGGCGAAATTCAATAATGCAGTTTATTTTTCAAAAATTGATTTGAAATCTGCTTACAATCAGATTGAATTAACTGAGGAGACTTCAAGGATGTTGGCTTGGACAACTCCAAGAGGTATTTTCAAGATGAATCGTATGCCTTTTGGCATAACGCCAGCAACGAGTATTTTTCAACAAATTATTGAACAGACTCTCCAGGGAATTGATGGAGTAGTAAGTTTTGTAGATGACATTGCGGTATCAGGCATTTCTTTAAAGGATCACAATAAAAAGCTAAAATTGGTTTTTGAAAGGTTGCAGAATGCGGGCTTCACCCTAAGAAAAGAAAAATGTAAATTTTTTGTGTCAGAAATTACTTATTTGGGTTTTAGAATTACCAAAAATGGCATTTTAAAACTAGATGACAAGGTAAATGCAATTTCAAAAGCAGAAAGGCCAACTAACATTTCAGAAGTTCGCAGTTTTATAGGTTTGGTAGGCTATTATTCTAAATTTGTTCCCGATTTAGCCAATATTTTACACCCAATATATAAGTTGTTAAAAAAAGACAATACATTTCATTGGTCAAGGGACTGTGAAAACAGTTTTTTGAAAATAAAAAGATTGATAGTTTCTGATATTACATTAGTACACTTTAACCCAGAAAAGTATCCAATTATTCTAACAACAGATGCTAGTACAAAGGGCATTTCAGCTGTTTTAAGTCACACTATTGATGGACAAGATAAAATTATAGCCTGTGTTTCTCGTACCTTGTTACCATCCGAAAGAAATTATTCTACAATACATTTAGAGGCTTTGGCAATTTATTTTGGGGTAAATAAATTTTTTGAATATTTAGCTAGTTATCCCTTTACATTAAAAACTGATCATAGGCCTTTAATAACAATTTTTGGTGAGCATAAGGGCATTCCGCAAACAGCTGCGAACAGGCTCCAGAGATGGGCAGCATTTTTATCAATGTTTAAATACAAGATTGAGCATGTTAAGGGTACTCAAAACCCTGTAGCTGACTACCTTTCCAGAAAGCCTTTAACTGGAAGTGGGAAGGAGACCCTAGCTGGGCAATATATTAATTTCACTGAAAAGGTAAGTTCTTGGCCTATAAACAATGATGAAATCAGGCAGAAAACCAAGGAGGACGAAGAACTCTGCATGGTGATGAAATTTGTTAAAGAAGGAAAGTGGCCGAAGAATACAGTCAAGAATCTGAAACCATACTACACTAGAAGGCAGGATCTTCATGTTGAAAACGAAGTATTACTTTTATACCAAAAGTTTTGAGACCAAAAATTTTGACAGAACTTCATAATTCACATTTTGGCTTCGCCAGAACTAAAAACCTTGCTAGATCTTGGGTTTTTTGGGGTGACATTGAAAATGAAATAGAAAACCTCATAAAATCATGTTCCATGTGTTTGGAAGCCAAACAGGACCCCCCCCCCCCCCAAAACCATTCTGACACCATGGCCAATAGCAAGTAAGCCTTTGGAAAGGATACATATAGATTTTTTCGAATTTAGGAATAAAATGCATTTAATTCTTGTAGATGCATCAACCAAATGGATGGAAGTTATAGATGAGCAACAAAACAAGCTCCAGAACTGAAGCTATCCTGAGGGAAATTTTTGCGAGATTGGGATTACCTGAAACATTGGTAAGTGACAATGGACCTCAATTGGTATCTGCTGGTTTGGGGGAATTTTTCGAAAGAAACGGTATAAAGCATATCACTATACCGCCATACCATGCCCAGAGCAATGGTTTTGCTGAAAATGGTGTAAAAACCATAAAAAACAAGCTAGTTTCGGCTTACCTTGATCCTAAAAACATTGGTTTCTCTCATTCCGCCATCGTGTCCAGAATTTTATTCACATACAGAACAACAGAACACAGTACCACAGGAAAAACACCATTTGAGCTGATGTTTGGCAGGAAGCCAAGAACAGTTTTGAGTCAAGTTAAGGAGAACAGCAAAAGTAAGTTGAATTTGGTTAGAGACTCTATTTTAGATCGGACAGTTAAACAACAAGAAGCACAAAAGAAATTCTATAGAGGATGTGCAAGAGAATTTCAGGTAGGTGAAAATGTGTACGTCAGACTTTATAGGGGACCTCGAAAATGGATCCAGGCCGTCATAAGGGTAACTCTGTTTTTCTTTGTAAAGTTCAAAATGGCCAAATTTTGAAGCGTCACATAGATCAAATTCAAAAATATGTTTCAAAAGAAAAAAATGTAAATTTCGATCAGGGTAGATCGAGGATGGGTGAAGAGTTTGATAAGGGTTCTTCTAAGGGTCTTTTGGATTATTTTGTGAATTGGCCTTCAACCCAGCCTGTTGGTTTTAAAGCCGTGACCTGTGAACCAGACCCTTTGGAAACCAATATTAATGATATTTCAGATGAAAGTATTTCTGAATGTAGTGGTTTTGTAGATTCCAGTTCATGTAGTGAAATTTCAGAAATAGAGTATCCGCAACACCTGCCTGGGGCTGGTTTGAGTAGGCAACAGTCTAAAAAAATCATGAGAGAGGTTGGTGAGACGGCGGAGTCACTCTCAACTTTTTATAATGAGGAGGAGAAGTCAGTAGAAGTTCCTTTATGGGAAAGAAATTCAAAGCTCAATGAATCTGAAAGCAAAATTCACGATGTGAGTTCGAGTTCAAGAACATCTCGAAAACGTAAAAAACCATCTTATTTTGACTCTTATAAAACTGAGTTCTCTTCCAGCTCTGAATCAAATTAGCTGACTGATAGAAATTATGCATACTGTGGCATTCTATCTCACCAATGAGTAAATTATTGATGTTTGACAAATTAAGGTCTTTGTGTCTTATGTAACGTTTTAATTGTGATAATTGTTATTGATAAGTAACTGTTTTTATGTATAAGATTTTTGAAATTTTATTGTTTTTTTTTGGTTGTGACTTATTTCTAGAAGTAAGGAATAAATGAAAGCTACTGCATCTTTTGGAACCATAGATATGTATGTTAGTAATATAGGTTGGAACTCTAAGTAAAATCAATGGCATTGCAGGTATGGAATTTGTTTTCATCTTAGTGTGGGGGTGTCGTGGTGGAAACCCCGCTTAATATGTTCTATTGGCGCACACGCGCAAAACATTGATTGGCCTATCACGACGCGACGGCCCAGCTGATGAGCCTGTCTGCGACTGCCGAACTAGAGATTGCCGTATATTTTATGTATCCCCAAAAGTATCGTTGTAAACTAATAAATATCGTACCAAAGGACTAAAAGAAGCTGAAGTTTTATTTAAGGGCTTCAGGACATTACAGTAACCTTAGTCAAAAGGGCCTTATTGTCAAAAATTACTAAGAGGTTATTCCCATATCAAAAGGGAATCCTTTTCAACCAACAACCAATATCTTTGTTGGACAAAACTCGACCAAACCCCAAAAAAAAGGTTACTGCGAAGACATATTTATGCTGTGAAGCGTACTGTTATGGTACGTTCGATTTATTTTATTTCGAATAAATTAAATAATCTTACTACGTACCTACCCAATTTTTTTTAAATTAATTTGGAAAAATATTTTGGAGTTGAATCTACCAAGATATTTTACACATTCTGGCAACTCGGCTTTCTGTTTCATAATATGAAATTTAATAAATATATTGTCATCAAATGTCATTATTATACGAGGGTCAACCTGTCAAATTTCCAAGGATGATGCTACGCCAATAATACCTGAAAGGCACGTATGGTTTGGTTTATCGCTGTTGAAATTAAAAAATCCTATATGCCTAATCGGATAAGTATAGCTTCATGAATAGATACCCCGTCTCCAAAGTATAGAGATGACCGCTAGACTAGCACTTCATCTAATATTTTTTGAGGAATTTTGATTGGAAAACACGAGTTTGCAGGTGGCAAGAATTTGAATCTCCATGAAATGGGTTTGCGCTGAGAAAAAGATGCCAAACAGATTGCAAGAGTTACGTCGGACGAGAGGAGGCAGCTGAGTCTGATCTTCACTTAATGCATGTGGCAATAATAATCATATCGGATTCCCTTTAATAATACAAAGACATCCAAGGAATATTCGAAGGATGTACGTATAATGGGAATGTTTAGAATCTTGTGACATTCGGTGGAAATTCCAGGAGAAGCTTCTCTCATCAGAAATTAGAATTGATATTCTTATAAATCAAGTTGGATAAATTGTGCACAATCTTGCAACCCTGCCTGATGATTAGATTATTGGTGAATACGACGCGCTATAGAACGGAGTCGACCACCAAGGGTGAAGATAAGTGATAAATTAGACGCGGCCAACTCGAGTCAATAATCAATTAGTTGCTGATGATGATATGGCCTGCGAGTTTTTGGCAAGCCTGATTTCGCTGATCTGAAAAATGATCTTTCACAGGGTGTTTTTTGAAAATCTTCAAACTCTATCAAAACCTGAATATTTCGCAAACTTTAAATACAAACATTAACAAATTATATATTGTTGAAATCCGGAAAAAAATATCTTCCCACCTAGCCAAAAATTTACAGGGGTTCCATAAAAAAATACCAAGTGTGTGCTTGTTCCGTTATTAAACGATAATAGTATATTGTGTATTTAGGTGGAAAAGTGACACATTCTCGGCCAATGGTGTAAGTTGACAGACGAGGCGTAGCCGAGGCCGGCAAACACCGATGGCCGAGAATGTGCTTTTCCATCGAAATACACATACTATTTTTTCTGCGATCAGTTAAATACTTGTTAAATGTTTGTCTTTTGGTTCCAATTATTCAGCAGTACGAGAATCACTTTTCCGGCCTAGGCCGGAAAAGTGTTTTGCGTATTGTTATTCATTGATTCCTAAGCAACTATTGAAACATAATTAAAATACCAGAATATTGAGTTTTGCGACCTGTCAATCGGTCAAAAATGCTGACATTTCTTGTCAATCGCAGAAAAAAAACTTATCTACAAAATGGTAAGTAGATATTTAATTTTGATTTATGATGTAGGTACCTATGTAATCTAGTCTTCACTAACACACGATTTTTCACAAATTAACTAATTTGAAAAATTGTGTATTTTCGGTAGGTAATACTCGGTAGGTACTCTATGGTCTATGTATTTGTATAGAAATCGTGTAAAATGTCTCGTTATTAAAAGAAGTTCAGTTATTTCAACAAGCGAATAAAAAAAGAGAGGATGGTATATTAGTAATGACCGTCGGTGGAATATAATAAGTGAGAAAATTCACGGTAGAATGATCATAATACGGTTTATGAGTTCAGCTTTGCGGAAACGGTGGAATGCGAACGTACCATAACTTTTTATGGCACTTCCTTTTCGAAGTCAAAGAGAAATTGGATTAACTCGAAGATAGACTCAATTGTTAAATGTATGTCCATTTTTCTAAGACAATGTTTTTTTTTTTTAATTTCATTAGCTCCATGGACTATGAACCCATTCGCAGTAAATAAACCTCATGTATATAAGCTGTGCTAATCAAAAACGCAATTTCCGCGATATCTTCTGGCACTGACCTACGCTATTAAACTATAGCGGGAATTATCAATAATTATCGAACAGGCCAGGAAATTGTTATACATAAATACCCACTTTAAATCCGTTACAATAAATATTCAACTACCTACTATAGATTATTTCAATGTATGTTAAAAATAACCAACTTACAAATTCATTTCCCAAATCAAAAACTTGCATTTTTTGTCACCAATTCTCAACTTTTAAAACATTATAAAGTAAATTTCCGTGTTTAGAAGGTGAACAAACGTGCGCCGAACGAAAGAAGACGATACAAAGAACCATGAAGTACCTAGTATTTACTGTCTTTGCGGTACCATCATTGCATGGTGCTGCCCCAGAAAGTCTCCCACTTATATGGTATAAATATGATACATAATTGCTCTCCTGTTTGGACAGCACAGAGAAAGAATAAATTAACTTATATACTTACGTTAACCATAAAGCGTGATTCCTTAATCATACTATCTAATACTATACACTTTTTTAGGTGCCAATTTTTTTAAGAGAAAATATCACACTAGATTGGTAAAGGGAAAGGAACAAACTGCATTAAATTTCTGTAGCAAGTTTTAAACGGAACCACGCACGTTGAGCCTCTATTGTTTTGTTGTTGGGCAATATTCGGTTCATGGGTAGTACCTATTTCATTATTAACGTCATATATGATTATATGATGGGTCTGATAAACCATAATAAATTAACCATCAAGGATTTATAACAGTTATGATAACTAAAATGTAATGACCAAAAATATATAATCCTACAAATTTAAAAGAAAATTGCCTCATGCTACCTATCTAGGTATTTAGTTGATAATGCCGAAAACAGTGACCTATTCGCTAGATTGGTTAGTTTCAAATAGAGTACTATTTCTTTGACCATGTTGCCAGAACCTCAAGGACCTGGAAATGCGATTCGAATTGTCTGGACCTATCCCCACTGACTTGGATTAAAAATTATGATTTACCCTTCGTGCAAAGAATTTCGGAGTTAAAATACCCTCGCGTTCGGATCTCCAGGAGAAGGGGGTACGAGGGGAGTCTACATCAAGTTTAATAATTGAATTTTATAACTTTATAGGTAGGTATTTACGCCAACTTCAACTGAGTGCACCAACATAATGAGCAAAAAAATCAACATAATATACGGGTCTTGCAAGTAAAACCTTGTAGCAACAGAATCCATCTTCTATGTCCCGGCTATGAACTTCATATGCAATTTCGCTTCTATTCCATTATTGTAGCATCGTCAAAGGAAAAAGCAGATCTCCTTGCCAAACAATTTGTATCCAATTCGACGATGATTCGATACCAGTGGCATTGCTTTTTATGCTGTTTATATTTGAGACAATGTCATCTGCTGCTACTAAACTGAACTCAAATGGCTCATACTGTATTAACTCAGAGTCGAAACTCTTAGAAAGATTTGGAGAATCCATAATTTTCCAGCTCTTCATTATACTCCAAAAATCCCTAACTACCACCATTTTTGTTTTTACATATATTAATTTGACTACAATAATATGCCTTTTTTTCATTTTGAACAGCTTTTGCTACATAGGCCTTAAGCGGCGTTTCCGCATCCATAGTTTACTGGCACCAGTCGACAGGCGCAACTATTCTGGCGAAACTCGGAAAGTTAACTGGCGCCTGTTATTTGGCGCCACTTATCCATGCGCCAGTGAAGTAGAATGGAGGTCTACTTTTTGGCGCCAGTTTGCCATGTGCGTCAGTTTGTCAAAAATAGTTATTTACCTAACAAGTGCGGAAAGTGGTACTTTTCCGCACGAGACGGCAGTTGCACGAACGACGCGGAGCGGAGTTCGGGCAAGCCGTCGAGGGTGGAAAAGACATTTTCCGCAAGAGTTAGGTACAATATTTTTCCTACGAGTGCTTTTGTCGATCTTATTTATCAAAAAAAAATTTACCAATACGCAAAGATTTTATAATGATGGTACAAAATAGCACATAATATAATAGTACATTAAAATACAAGTTTCATAACACGTCATTTTATCGCACGAGCCCTATGTTAGAAGACGAGCCGGAGACGAGTTTTCTAAAGGGTGAGTGCGATAAAATGTCTTATGAAACGAATATTTTATACTATTTTTTCTATTTTGGTATTGTTTAATTAAAAAAATTAAAAAAATTCTTGGAAATTTTATTTTCATATTTCGATTTCATATATTTAGGTTGGTAACGCTACATGCCAAATATAGAAATCTTCTATTATAAAATAGCGAATGACAGTTCGATGGCCATCAGTCAGCCAGTGTTACCAACCTCCGATAAGTAAAAAAGGAGTGTCACAAAGAGCTTCTTTTCGAAACTACTTTTAGTGTCGAAAAGACTTCGATATGACACCAAAAGAGAAAAAATAATATATAACATAAATCATTTATTTGATCCTAAATATCTTCATTTTCAGCAATAAAAAAAATCGTGCGGAAAAGTAACTTTTTAGCACGATTTTACTTTTCCGCACGATTTTACTTTTCCGCACGATTTTTTTATACACAAAAAAATAATGGAACCGGATTTTTTTATCATGATCCTTGGCTTATAACTAAATTGGCCAAAAAAATTGTTAGGATTCCCTAGCTTCGCGGGGCTATGCCACCCAAAATAGGGGGCCCTGCGGGGCTGTGCCCCCAAATAAGGGGCTTCGCCCCCCAAAAAGGAGCACCCAGGGCTTCGCCCCCCAAAAAGGGGCACCGCGGGACTGTGCCCCTCAAAAATGGGGCCCCCGCGGGACTATGCCCCCCAAATAGGGGGCCCCCGAACTTTAATATGGGTACACTTTTCAGTAAGAGTGAAAATCGTGCGGAAAAGTAAAAAAATAGTGCGGAAAAGTAAAATCGTGCGGAAAAGTAAAATCGTGCGGAAAAGTACAACTTTTAAAACGAAAAATCGTGCGGAAAAGTAACTTTTCCGCACGCTCGTAGGAAAAAATATAAACGTTTTCACTAGTCGTTTTCAGAAAAATAATGAGAATGTCAAGTAAATCTAAAAAATGAAACTTAAAATTTTTTTGGAAGCTTATGAAGAGTTGTTTGTGGAATCGCAAACTTTTGTGTTACCAAGACAGGAATAAACGGGATGATGCGAGTTCAAGTTCGTAACAAGGTTCGTTAGTGGTTTTGATATTACCACTGCTGAAAGTGAAATAAGAAGCAGTAGAAATGCTTCATGGTCTTCATCCGTTAACTCAGACAGTAAATTATTTGATGTTCCTAGAGCTTTTCTGCGTGAAATCCATTCTCGTATCTTGTGTTTACGTCTCTGCTTCGTGTCGCCATGTTTCTACTGCGCCAGTTAAAAGTTTTTGATATCAAGTGGAAACAGATACTGGAGCCACTATTATTACGCCAGAAAACTGGCACGTTCACTGGCGTCAAAAAACTATGTTTGTGGAAATGCCACTTAAGACATTGTTAAACATGTTTACCTTTACATTTACGTTAACTTCCCTAAATACAGGGGTGCAATCTACCTGCTGCAAATCACATTCAAAATTCTCTAAATCGATACCATTTAAATTTCTATACTCAAAGCCACGCACACTTAAAGGGACATCACATTTAAGTTTACAGAAAGTAGCTTCATGGTTAGATGCTATTGGAACACATTCGGCTACCCCACTATCTATAATTACCTCGGGTTTATTTACCCGAACAAGATCTATCACAGACGCAGAGTTTTTGGTAATTCTTGTCGGAACTTCCATTATTTGTAACAGATTCAGACTATTTATAAGATTCATAAAATATATACATTCTGTTGAGGTCCTATCAGCTACATTGATATTAAAATCACCCATGATTATAGTTATTTACATTAAAAGTGCGTTTATGAACATGATTACAATAACGAGTGTGAAAGATTAGAACGACGAGGTCGTAGACCGAGTCGTTCTAATCACACGAGTTTTGTAGTCATGTTTAAACGCGCGTGTGATGTACAACGTTTTATCTACAAAACGAAAAACAAGAATGATTTTTCAATTATTTTCGTTTATTAGTAGTTGTCTACTTTCATTTTACCTTCACAGGTTTAACGTTGACATTTGTCAAATCACCAAAAATCGTTGTGTTATGGATTCATAACCTAGCCTATAACATCACTAGTTGTGTTATGAATTTATAACCTAGTCCATAACACCACTAGTTGTGTTAGGAGTCTCATGACATAACTCAAATACTAGAAAAATGGTTATGTAAAAACGTCATAACCAAACGCTTGTAGATAAAACATAATATATCACAGCCCTGTGTAATTTTAGGTAAGACATCATACAGTGTTGACAGTTCACTACTTGACACATTTGGTGGACGATATACTACTCCTACAGCTAAAAATAATTTATTACACTTCAAACGTACCCAGACTGTCTCAATTCCACTGTTGAAATCTTCAAATACAATACAATGCGGTTTTAATTTGTTCCATGCAGAGCGCAACACCTCCTCCACGTTGTGTCTGTCCTCACGAAACAGAGTGTACCCCTCTACTCTAAAATCTGTAGAATCATGTGTTGAGTTGAGCCATGTTTCCCATATAGCCACAACTTTATAGTCTGACATTCCAACAAATGTTCTGATATCTCCAAACTTGTTGCACATTGATCGTACATTGATATGCACTGCATCAAGATATTTTCCTGTTATTTCCATCGTGCTAACTTGTAGTACCTACTTTATCAGAAATCCAATCAGAATTTCCAGCCTCTGATTGAGATGTAAGTGGGTTTGAATTAAGTTGCTGTATCTCAATCATTTTGCTAAGCTTCTGAGCTTCCAGAATTGCTACATTTACTTGAGCTTTTCCTATGTTTTCATTTTGTGTTTGTTTATCTTTTCTTTTGAGGTTAGCGGCATATGTGCAAGTGGTAGACGTACCCGCTAATGGAGGTGCGGGCATTGAGCTATTCCCTGCTTTATTATCATCTCTCTTTATTACACTGCTCCTCGAGAGGGAATTTTCTTTGTTGCCGGGACAGAAAAACTATCTTTGTACTTACATTGTTCGCAATTTCTTGGAAAATTCCGACTATCATCTAATTTTTTTTTGCATTTGTGTGATCTCACCTTTCAGGAGACAATATTTTTCACTGAAACGGAATTCTTTGATTGACTTGCTTGTACCAGCTGCCTTAACAGTACATTCTTTGCAGACAAAACGTCGCCTATTGGGTTCATGGTTTGTTTGTCTTCGAAAACGTTGCACATCCAAAAAACATTACCATTTTCGTGAATTAATTTGTACGCTGCGTCCTTAATGGAAACACACATCAAATGATACTTATTTTTACAGAAAAAACACTGTATACCTTTACTGTTAACAATAAAATTGTCGCCATGTTTTATATCCGTACTTTCGAAAGTAATGGAAAAGGTAGTCAATCTGAAACTGGTCAATTGAGTTTTGGAACTCAATATGATAACCTAGTTTTAAGGATGTCGGGACTCGAGACTAAACCTTTGTACCAATCCCTCGCCTCAGTATCTCTTCTTGGGGTGACCGCATCCACAAACTTATCTTGGCATGACCATCTTAGCTTTTTTGTTTCATATAAAAAAACTTCTTTACTTCTAAACAACTTCTTCTCCTATATAAGGCTCAAATTAGACCATGTATGGAATACTGTTCCCACATCTGGAGAGTGCTCCCAAGCATTCGTTAGCTCACCGATTCAATTGCAACCTCTCGAACATAGACGCAAGGTGGCCGACTTGTCATTATTCTATTGCTATCACCAATGGGTGATGTTCTGACGATCTGGCCAGCCTAATTTCAGGTAGGAGAAGTTATTTAAGAACCACAAGACAGTTACAGGGATCCCATCCATATGTAGTAAAGTTCGCTACCCCGAGGACCTCTAAAGATAGGGCTTCTTATTATAAATTATGAGTCCGAAGCCAAGAGAAAGCAGTGTGAGAATTAGGCATGTGCCAATAGAGGTACCCCAACCTCTACTATCATTTCTGCACCCCAACTGTTATAAAGCCCTCCACCAGCAGCGGCACTGGAAAGTTGACGTGCGTGCCATCTTCTAAGAGCCCTTCTATGAACCCCTAGAATGAGCACCCTACATAAGCGCCAAAGCGCCTCAATGAAAACTAGTTTAGGCATCCTGGGATTCGGACACATCAATTAGGCAAGCCGTGACATTTTTCAAAAATAGACGCAAAGTCTAGCCCTAACTCGCGCTGGATTCCAGTTCTGAGGGATCGATCCTAACCATATTACGGGTCACAATAACAGGTCTTTACAAAATACTTAAACAACTAAAGAACCTCCGAATATCTTCTCTCAAGGACCTCGAACCCTCCTGAAATGAAATTTACTGTTAAGTAGCTGGGTTTGAATTCTAAATATAACTTACCTTGCTCAATGCTTCGTTAAATAAAAAAGTTATTTATTACATATATACATTTTAACTCATTTATCTGAAAGTAAAGAATTTAATAAACTTGTTTGGCTGCTTTACCCGCTATCTAAAGAAGAAAACGTAAAAAATCCAGCCGTTATCCCCAATCCTAGTAAATAATTTAAATTATTAAAAATTATCAAATACCAATAATAAACAAAGCAACGAACCATTGAGGTTAAGGTTTTGTTTAAACAATGGTAACGTAAAATTGGTACCGATAGAAATAAATTACGTACTTTGGTTGTTGATCAATGTCATTTAAAAACCCAAATTAGAGAGGCTAATTATTAGACAATGATTTTAAATTCAAGTTTTCCCTTTGGTTTCCTAGATGAGAATTTAATAAATTAATTTATCGGTTTGATTTTTGGCTCGAAAATTTGAATCTATAAACCTAAAATTGAAAAATCCCTAACTTTTCCCTAGAACATAAATTCCTGTGCCAAGGTACCAGTTTTTCACGACAAATTTCCAGATTTGCATTTTTTTTTTTAATCACACATATCACACAACAACCGGCTATAAGGAGGCTGCCGTTAGTAGCCTTGAGACTGCCATGATAGATGAGGATAATTCCCAATGAATCTTCGTGCGTGGACCTACTCTGTAGAAAACATCTAATCAGAGAGTTCTGCGAAAACGATGATACGCTGACATGATAACAACTTAATCGTCTTAATCTCTGCTTAGCTAAGGAAAGCATCTCTTGGATTCCTGTAGACAGAATCGGGATCATGTTTCGTTGCCTAGCAAGCCTCAACGATTCTAAATATTGTTATTTACGTAAACGGGTTCGTAGGTAAGTGAAACTACTTTTGAGATTCTAAATAAATTGTATTTAAATCAATTAGCTACACAAAAACCAAGATGACCACGACAATATTGGCACTGCAACATTCTGAATTACTTAAGTTAAGCTCAACTATCCGCCTTACCGCCTTACTTTCCAATTCAAAAACTCTCCTCGCATCGACGATGCGGTTTTCTCAGTATACCGATTCAAGCCTTCTGCAATGTATGTAGTACATACTCGACAATTCTCTACTATGAAGAAATCTCTGATATACGCCGCTATCGATTATTTGCTTTAGGCATTGCAGCCTTCAGCGACGTCCTCACTGCCGTAAAAATCGCTATTGTTCCTCAGAACTTCCCTGAGACACGCCTGTCAGAGGAACAATTCGACCAACTCCAGATGGCGCTCTAGGATGCGATACAGCCGAGACCGGAAGGCACCCGGCCGGCTTTCAATGGATGCCATCTAGAGAAAGGTGCAGCCGTATCCAGGAGCAAAGCGACGGAAGCCTAAGTGCACGCCGCGCCGTCATCCCGCAACTCAAATTATGGGAGTATGTATCGCTGGAAGTAGCGATAGCTATATAAATATCTACTGAACATGACGAAGGTGATCATGCTGGCATCAAAAGCACTGAACCTCAAGTCGCCAAAACAGATCCTAGATTTGCTCAAAACCTAGAATGAGGGTCTCAAAACCGAGGACTGGCACATAGTAAATCACTACTCTGCAGATCGTGGCGGCACGATGGTTCTAAACATCGACGAACCTTTCTCTAAAGAAGCTCAGGACGGCATGAAAGCCTTTGCAGAACTCTGGGAAGCGACATGCAGGGTTCTTGTTCTTGCATCAGCCAAGAGGGAAAACGATGGCTCACACGCCTGCAGCTGCTACAAATAAACCCACAGCATAAAAGGGAGGGTCTGCGGCACTCCGCCGCAGACTAACTAGGGAGCCCTTTGCATTGTATTTTATCCAGGGACCCTGGATAGTTGACGGTCACGTGAGAGGGCTCAGAAATACAACAGGCAAGTTAATATATTATGACTGAGCTTAGAAGGCTGAAGTAACAACTTTATATATGCAATTATATGCTTAATATGAGCAACCGTAGAAATTAACATTTTGGAACTTTCTTTTCTCGATTTTGATGTGAGAATGTCATTATTCCCGCACGCAATATCGTTGAAGAATGAAGCTCATTCTTCAACGATTTTTAGTGACATTTAGTTTTCAAAGTATACCTATTGGTACCTTCAAAATTGTCAAACCTTCTAAAATGATAGAATCCACCTGTCAGTTGGTTGGTAAGTAAGTGTCACCAATTGACATATTTTGAAAATAAAAAATCCCCAACTAACAGCGTTCACAAAAATTTAAAAAAAAATTGAAAATAAAATCCAAAATCGAGAAAATAGTATAAAACACACGTTGCAGAAGGCTATTCTCGCACTCATTCGTTCGTCCACTCGCTCCTTCGTCGCTCGTGGCCAAATTTCGAATTCGTGCGGGAATATGTGGCCTTCTGCAACTTGTATTTTAATATACTATTTCAAGATCTCAAATAACCCTGTATTACCTACCTTTAGGTTTAAGACAGATTTATTTTTCGTTTCGATGTACAGGGTTATTGGTTATAAATGTCACCCCCCTCTATCTTTTATATTTGACATTTTAAAAAAAAGTGTCTCAAATAAAAATTTTATGGTTGAAATTAAATTTTTTGAAAAACTCACTTTTGCATTTACAAGGTGTTTCAAAAAAGCTGGTAGTGCTCCAACTTTCTTATTTTAAATTGAATACCCTGTATCTTATTTAATATTCGGATTCTGCGTCAAATTCTGAGCAGATTTCATATTATATACCCTATACCTAAGTTCAACTATTTTGGAAATATTGACAGTTGAAAATTGACTTTTTTGTAAATTTGACAGGCTGTAAAACCTAAACGGTTAACTTTTGAGCAAAACCGATCTTACATTTTTTTCTAAGATTTTCACAAGTTATCATTTGACACCAACTTTGAATTTAACCGAAGATTAAATTTAATTGGAATTTTCAATCATGAATTAAATTGAAAGTTTATGTCAAATATTGGTGTCAACTGATAGTTTATAAAAATCTAAGACAAAAATGTGAGATCGGTTTTGCTCTAGAATTAACCGTTTAGGATTTACAGCCTTTCAAAGTTGCAAAAAAGTCAATTTTAAACTGTCAATATTTCCAAAACAGTTGAACTTATATATAGGGTATATTACATGAAATCTGCTCAGAATTTTACGAAGAATCCGAATATCCAATAATATACAGAGTATTCTATTTGAAATAAGAAATTTGGAGCACGACCAGCTTTTCTGAAACACCCTGTATATAGGAAAGTTAGTTTTTCAAAAAATTCAATTTCAACCATAAAACTTTTATTTGAGACACTTTTTTCTAAAATATCAAATAAAAAAGATAGAGGGGGGTGACATTTATAACCAATAACCCTGTACATTCTTGTATTATTAGTTTTTTCAATAGAAAATGCCTCATCACCGGACAGCCATGATTCTAAGATTTTTCACATACAATTCTGTAAAATTGTTCAATTCTTGACCATCTAAATTTACTACGTATAATTTTAGAAAATTTTAAGTATGCTACAAGAAGTACCTGCTCAATCGTCAATAACACCTATGTGATACATAATATACAGTGTGTCCGAAATTCGAGTCTCTACATGGGGATTACGCTTATTATGAGAGATACAGGGTGGCTCAAATTAGGAAAGTTTTAGGGAATTTATTGCTCATTTTTATCCTGCTGTTAAATTTGCTTCAAAGTTTTCTGTTTCCTAGAAATCCGAGAAAAACTGAAAATAGCCAATTTTGTTTTTTGTCAATAATTCATAAACCGTTAACTTTAGATTTTCCTAACTTTAACATTATTAAGACACTTTTTTGAGATGGATATTTTCGTGATTTGAGAACATTCCGATCGTCGTTTGTTTTCGAGTTATTAACCAAAACTTTCTTATTTCTTATGGCGGCCATCTTCGATTTCAACAAAATAATATTCTGCGAAAAAAATCCTTCAAAATGATGTATTACAAGCTATGAAAACGTTTTGCAAGTCCTTCAAAATTACAGTTGGAACCGATATTTTGATAAATTTGGAAACAATGCTCATAGTTATAAGAATAAAACCAAATAAGTATGATTTAATACCTAGAATCGGTATTTTTGAAGTCTTCTGGTAATTTTACTGGATAAAGAAAAAATAAGTAGGTATGGTATTCCACGTGTTTTTTTTTTTGTAATTTAAACAACATGAATTACAGCTTTTCCTCCTTTCTTCTTTCGGTTTTACGCCTCGGGAAAAATTATACCAACGTGGACTGACAGGACTATCAGTCCACCTCCCTTTTATGCTGTGGGTTTATTTGTAGCAGCTGCAGGTTGACTGTCGGCGTGTGAGCCATCGTTTTCCCTCTTGGCTGATGCAAGAACAAGAACCCTGCATGTCGCTTCCCAGAGTTCTGCAAAGGCTTTCATGCCGTCCTGAGCTTCTTCAGAGAAAGGTTCGTCGATGTTTAGAACCATCGTGCCGCCACGATCTGCAGAGTAGTGATTTACTATGTGCCAGTCCTCGGTTTTGAGACCCTCATTCTAGGTTTTGAGCAAATCTAGGATCTGTTTTGGCGACTTGAGGTTGAGTGCTTTTGGTGCCAGCATGATCACCTTCGTCATGTTCAGTAGATATTTATATAGCTATCGCTACTTCCAGCGATGCAAACTCCCATAATTTGAGTTGCGGGATGACGGCGCGGCGTGCGTGCGAACGATAAAGAAGCCAAAAAAGCGACCCAACGTAATATTATTGTCTTGATAAAATAAAACTCGAATTAAAGAATATTTTATTAAAATAATAATACAAGGTCGAATAGACTCTCAAAGACCGAAAATCTAAGAGTGCAAATTCGTCCTTCACGCAAAAACACGAATTGTATCTGGAATATCCAAATTGGTATAATTTTTCCCGAGGCGTAAAACCAGTGGCGTAGCCAAACCAAACGTGGACGTCGGCGACATACGAATTGCGAGGCCCTTTTTACGAAGGGGAGGGGGGGGGGGGGGGAGAAATTTCTTCTGACAAAAAACTGGATATAAAAGACAGGGATGGGTAGCCGTCAAAAATATTAATATTTTTCTGCTAACAAATCCTTCCAACCAAAAATAAATTTCTCACAAAATCAAATGTTGGACAGACTTTCAAAATGCTGTAGAATGTACAGTCACAGGTACAGTCGTAAGCATTAAAAGTGGGACACCCCACTGACAGGTCTTGTCATTTTTCGCTATTTTGGGTGAATCAGTCTTTTCTCTACAATAGATTTTTTGTCAAATATGACAATCCTTGTGATTGCCGACGGTGTAGCTAATGAGCCCGTTTTACAAAAGGAAAAATTGGGTGTCCCATTTTTAATGCTCACGACTGTACAATACTGCGAAATACTGTTCGTATGATAACCATATTTTAATGTCTAATTTCTCGGTCGGTTGCCAGTTAGGAAAAGTGCTAATTAATTGAATTCAACAACAATACGTAATAAGAACCTTCCCACATTTACCAATTTATCGAAATACCGACAATCTAACGAAAAAAAAACTATATGATTTGAGAGTTCTAGGTTAATATGCAGTAGAATTAATAAGCTTATAAGGACCGGTTTCTCAAAAGTGCGTCATTTTCGGGTTGGTTTTAACTCCAGGGCACAGATCATACCTACATACAGATGCGAAAGAGCGGTGAATTCATGGTTCAAGGTTATATGTAAACACAACACGCTGGAACACGCTCACGAACTATAAATGTCTTGATGTGGATGATCTGTGCCTATGCATCAGGCGGCTGGCCTCCTTGAGGAGCCGTGGATTCGTAGCTTTGAATCGACGACGGCAAGGATACTTACTTACGCATCTGTATTCAGGTGATCTATGTCCAGGGTAAGCGTGTCCAGTTGCTATGTTTACCTTGGAGTTATGCTCAACCCGCCCTAAGTGAATTCTATGATATTTAGAAGTTTCGTATAGGGTTAAGTTTATTTGTTCTCTACGTTTTATTTTGGGAAACCGAACAGTGTCAATTTCGGTAACCTATTTTTTGCGAGGCTCCTTAGGGCGCGAGGCCGTCGGCGGTCGCGGACGTCGCCGACGCCTAGCTACGCCACTGCGTAAAACCGAAAGAAGAAAGGAGGAGCAGCTGTAATTCATGTTGTTTACATTACAAAAAAAAAACATGTGGAATACCTTACCTACTTATTTTTTCTTTATCCAGTAAAATTGCCAGAAGACTTCAAAAATACCGATTCTAGGTATTAAATCATACTTATTTAGTTTTATTCTCATAACTATGAGCATTGTTGCCAAATTTAGCAAAATATCTGTTCCAACTGTAATTTTAAAGGACTTGCAAAACGTTTTCATAGCTTGTAATACATCATTTTAAAGGATTTTTTTCGCAGAATATTATTTTGTTGAAATCAAAGATGGCTGCCATAAGAAATGAGAAAGTTTTGGTTAATAACTCGAAAACAAACGACGATCGGAATGTGTCTTAATAATGTTAAAGTTAGAAAAGTCTAAAGTTAACGGTTTATGAATTATTGATAAAAAACAAAATTGGCTATTTTCAGTTTTTCTCGGATTTCTAGGAAACAGAAAACTTTGAAGCAAATTTAACAACATGATATAAATGAGCAATAAATTCCCTAAAACTTTCCTAATTTGACCCACCCTGTATCTCTCATAATCAGCGAAATCCCCATGTAGTGACTCGAATTTTGGACACACTGTATTTATATTTTTTCCAAATATCTTTGGTGTATTACTAGCTTAGTAAGATTCTGATTAGTTATATATTTTTTTTGTTTATGTTTTGATTAGTACCTAACTTGAATAGTTATTTTTGCAAACAATATTTTTTCTACAACTCCATTTAAATATCGATCATTTGAAGCTAAAATTGCATTTACAATCAAAGGAAGGTTAATTTTAATTATTTTTGGTTTCCTGTCTGGTATTTCTTACCTGACACAATGCGCGAATTAGGCATTTCGTACACTTGGAGAATCATTTCGCGCACGGCGTCATGGGAACGTTAAAAAAAATCTACCTGGAAAAAAAGTGTCACTTTGCAAAGTGTCACCAGTGTGCAGTGTGCAAACATCATCTTTTTTTGACAGTTATAGAAAATAGTTATTATCACGCACGCCGTGCGGGAAAAAAAAATTCCCGCACCGTGTGGGAAAAAGATAGTTTCCGAATTAAAATGCGTCCGGAAATGTGAACAAAAATGCACGCTTGTAGAAAAATTATATTTTCCTGGGCTGTGCATGGTTCAGTAGAGTAGCCGTGAGGCTAGACTGCATCAGCCATCGACAATGTTGTATTTGTTTTTTACTTACCTGTTAATTAGGTAAAATTAATAAATAAAGGCATTCATTATTATTATTATTATTATTATTATTATATCAGGTCTTCAAAAAAAAAACAATCAAAGAATGCTATGGTTTTTTGAACGTATGTCTTAACAATATTTTTTTTAATTTTGTCAATGAACTTTAATGTCAAAATGTCAGGTCAAAAATCCTGACCAATATCCTTTCGATGGTTGCGGCCGATTGCGACCGCGACTGCTGCGGCTGCGACTTGCGACCAGTAGGTACGATCTGCCGCATCTATACCCCACCTTTCGACAGATGCGACTTTGTGTACGACACGACTCACACGACCGACACGATCCCTTATGTCATCAGCTGTTTTCTGACTTTTGGTGTATGGTGTATCCAGACAATGAATTCGAAGTTGAGATATTGCAAGTTATTACGAGAGGATGAAGAAGATGATGAAGATTTAATCCTATAATACGTATTAGTGACTAAAAAAAGAAAAGCGGTTAGGGAACTATACAAATCACGAACACGTGAAGATTCATACAACATTCTTATTGAAAGGCATCTAAAATATGATGAGGAAATATTTCGAACATACTGCAGACTAAATCTTTCCAAATATTATTACGATATGCAGAGAGGCTGCTGTCATAAATTGGTAAATTCTTAGCAACATATTCAATCAATTTTTCATCATCCTCGCTCGAAAACGGAGCCATTTTGAATAATAATTGAAAATTCTTGTCGTCCAATGCATGCGGTCACTACGAACAATGCGACCAGACTGCTCCTAGAGCGGTTGAGTCGTTACGGCCGCCTTGGTTGTCGCTGTCGCACTTGTCGCGGCCGCATGTGGTCGCATGTCGCATGTTTTTAAAGGTGACTTATGTGAATACATAAAAGCGGTACACATACGACCAGCCGCATTGTCGCAGCAATCGGAACGGTCACACTGGCCGCGACCATCGAACTATAATGCGACATACGTTTAAAAATTCATAGCAATGTTTGATTGTTTTTTTTTTTTTTTGAAGACCCGATATTATTAATATTATTATATACAAATCAGGGAAATGAACCGACTTTCGTTACCGAGAGGTCACAAAAAACTGACGATTATCAGATCAGATGAACCCTCTATATCTGATTACAGATGATATTGAATTTTAATTGTGCGATTTTGAGAAGGAAGTGGGCAACGACTTATCGAAACCCACACCAAAAAAAATAGGAATCATACAGGAGTCAACTGAAGTACATACTGAAGTACATACAGTCTGAGCTCTGTGAAAACTGCCAGTGGACCAGCTCCAAGACGCGATCATCACAGCGTTCGAAGATAACTACACTTCCAAGGTCAAAGAACAAAGAAGGGAAGTCCCCTGGTGGAATCGTAACTTGTGCAACCTAAGAACGAAAGCCAGGAAACTCTTCAAGAGCCAAGATAACGGGCACAGTACACCCAAGCCTTCACTGATTACAACATAGCCCTGAAGAAAAGCTAAGCGAGACTCATGGAGGATCTTCTGCTGAGGAGTTGAAAACACTTCGCAAGCTGCATCCCTTCACAGAATACTCGCAAAGGACATGATAACATCATAGGGACGTTGAAACGCCCGGCGGAAGAGTATACGACTTCTAGAAAAGGAACTCTGGAGCTGTTGCTCCAAACACACCTTCCAGATTGAAGAATCAGTCAGCAGGACGAACAACTGCCCATTAGCAAGTACATAAGCCTAGGAAAGCCGACTATGAGTAGTTGCAACCAAGGCAGTCACCTATGAAAAGATCAAATGGGCCATATGGCACATTTGAACCTTTTAAATCTTTGGGACTAGATGGGGGTTTCTCGGCTCTGCTGCAGCATGGTTTGGAACTGTTAATTCCAAGCCTCTCTAGAGTATAATAATCGTGCGTTGCGTGGAGAGACGTGCCATGGGCATGGAGGACGGCAAACGCGGTATTTATTCTAAAACCCGGACGCGCAAACTACACAGAAACAAAGGCATAAGTGTCTAATCAGCCTAACTTCTTTCCTTCTTAAAATGCTGGAAAAAATAATCGATAGGCACATGAGAGACCCCTCCATGAACACTAAGTGCGCGTTCACATTGACACCGCTCGAGCGGTGAGCGTTGCGCGATGCCGCTGTTGTGATGCCCAAAAATAATTTTAACATTATATTTCAAATAACCCTGCGTTCGTTATTTTGATCCGAGTTCTCCGAGCTTTACTTTACCGTTCGTTTATTTAAAAAGTGTACTCGGTGCATCCTCATTCGCGTTCGTTTATTAAACTTTCTGGCACTTTTATACAGCGCTCAACTGCTCTGTTCGCTCACTGGTCACGTGATTACGGCTCCGCTCAGCACGCTCTGCTCTTTGAGCAAAATACCGAACGCAAGGTATATATGTTCACACTGGAGCGGCGCGTCCCGCGGTGTTAACATGTTCATTTGAAATATAATGTTAAAACTATTTTTGGGCATCGCTACAGCGGCATCGCGCAACGCTCACCGCTCGAGCGGTGTCAATGTGAACGCGCACTAACACACCTATCAAGCAGACAATTCGTGCGAAACAGCACGACAGATTCGATCCACTTTATACGGAGAGACTGCGAAGGTATCTGCAATTCAAGTTTGTCGACAGGGAGGAGTACTATCACCCCTTTTATAGAATTTGGTTGTTGATGACTTACTACACCGTCTCAACTCCGAGGGGTTCCACGCCCAAGGGTATGCTGACAACGTGGTCATAGTCGTTCAGGGGCATTGGCGTATCCAGGATTTTGGTTTGGGGGGGGGGGGCTCTGTTAACAAAAAGTGTTGACCAAAAAAAAAAAAAACTCTGCGCACTAGTAAAGGACAAAAGTAGGTCATAGGTTGTGACTAGTTTTATGTCAGCCATGTTTGGAAATGGTTTACTAATGAGAAATTCGGCATCCTCGCATGTTTGGGAGAGTGACGTCCCTCCTCCTATCCCGCGTTTTCACACCAGTTTAAAAATCCGATTTTCAAATCATTTTATTTTCAAAAATAAGCGTTTGTTTGGAGAAAAAAAATCATACTGATGTTATCAGAATGACTAACAGATTAATTTAAAAATTTGGAAGTTGCCTATTTTTGTCAGCATTCACCTGTACCTAGCTAGGTAACATACCCAAATGTAACGCACCTATTCTTTTTTGCGGGGCGACAAGAATGTTCGCATTGGGCCACTTATTCGCTTTATTTTGGTAAGAGGAGACATTTTGTTCACGGAGCCCCTTCTCTCCTGAGGAAGGAAGTATTTCGGACATTTAAGATGATTAAGATGAAGCACTGATTCCCTTACTGCATTAGGCGCTCGCCATAGAACCTTATTATAGAAAGAAATAAATTTTATTTCTATTTTTTTTTTACAAAAAATGTACATGTCACATAAAGTAAGCTGAAAAAAAAGTCCAGACTTACCTTGGTGGGGGGGGGGGGGGGGGCTGCGACCCGGCAGCCCCCCCTGGCTACGCCTATGTTCAGGAGAGAGACACCAGGTGTACAGGAGAACTCATGCAGACAGCACTTAGAAGTCTGCAGAGATGGTGTGCACAATAAGCGCAGAAAAAAACAGCGCGTCTACCATTCAGCAAGAAGTGAACAACAGGAACTTATAACAATTTGAAGATTTTTGGTGAAAATTGAAAAACTGTTAATGAAGCGGAACATCTGGGCCTAATCCTAAACGCTAAATTGACATAGAACCAACAAATCGAGAAGAATATAAACAAAGCAAATATTTGCCTCATGAGATGCAGGCACATGTTTAGCAAAACCTGAGGCCTGAAACCAAAGATGGTGTACTGGCTATACATCACAGTTATCATAACCATGATAACATACGAGGCCGCCGTATGGTGGCCAAAGACTGAGCAAAAGACCCTGTCATGAGATTTAACCTTCTACAGAGACTGGCTACCTTATGCATCTCAGAAATCATGAGAAGTAGGTACTCCCACGACGACGATGGAAATAATTAAAGGTGCTTACCCTTAGGGTAAGCACATAGTGGAGCGACGAGCAAAGTAGTGAGCAGTGAGGAGAGCAAAGCAGCGAAAACTAACACACGAGATTAAATTGTTTGACACATAGTGAAGAGCAGTGCGGAGATTTAGCAGCGCTGTTAATATCGAGCAAAGCGACGCGTTCAAGCAAGTTTGATTTTTCTACATTGCTCGTTTGTCTCTGTGTTGTAAAAATAGACGTTGAACAATTAATAAGTAGTATTTTTGTTAAAAATCCATTGTGGAACCAAAAAGATACCCAAAATCATAACCGATACATATTAGATAAGTTGTGGGATGATGTAGCAAGAGAAATGAAGTCAACAATCAAGTGAAAAAAAAAAAAATTACCTATATTATTAATTGATTGCTGCTGGACCAATTGGGATTATGGTAAAGTTAGTCCATTTTTTTACCAATCTTTGTTCTATTTTCTCCAAAATGTAATCAAAAGTTTTAATATCTATTAAAAGATAAAATTGAAATTTTTCTGGATGTTGCCGTAATTCCTCATATAAATAGTGTAATTCTTCATATAAATGGTGATATTCGCCTAATCGAAGTTTGCTTCTGTTTATATAGTGTGCACTACACTTTTTTTTTTCTTTCTGTCTTCTCATTAAATACCAAAATTTTTAAAGACGACGTTTCGGTTAAAACCAAATTATTCATTTTTATCTTTTTCACTCGAGTATTAACTCGTCACTATGTGCATACAATTCTTTCATCCACTCTCTGCTCAATTGACGCTCTGCTCTCCGCGCTGCCCGCTGCTCTGCTCGCCGCTCCACTATGTGCTTAGCCTTAGATATCTTCATTAAGAAAGAGGCCAGAATCACGGCCCACAGAATGAAAACGGCAGGAGTCTGGAAGCCAACAGCTGAGCTAATACGGATACACAATAGTAACACATATGTCACAGCTCAAAAACGGCAAACGGAGTGGGGCAGGGATATATGGGGAACGACCCAAGATGAATGTCAGCCTATCACTAGTGAATTAAACCATTATATATCAAGCAGAAGTCTTCTCTATACATGGGTGCATCCAACAAAGCATTAAGCGTAGATGGAATAACCAGAACGGATAGTCAAGCAGCACCGAAAGCGCTGAATTCCTATCGCATCACTTCCCGAATGACGATGGAGTGCCTCACTGACCTGAAGTAGCTTGCTAAGGAAAACAAGATTCGACTCCTATGGGTTCCTGGCCACTCAGGAATAGAGGGCAACGAAAAAGCAGATGGGCTGGCGAGAGCTGGAGCTGCAACGCCATTTATAGGTCCCAGGCCCAGTCTTGGAATATTGATTCAAGTGGTGAAGTGTGAAGTCCACACTGGACAAATGGTCGAAAAGACAACATTTGGCAAATTGGAATACAACACCTGGACAAAATCACGCAAAGGCGATAATAGGAAAACCTTCAACGATACTAACAACTGTCGTGCTACGACTTACGCGCACACAGATGAGACAAGTAAAGTGATAGGGCTATTGCACTTGAGAAAGTATCAGCACAGGACGGGCATATTCATTGGACCACTGAATGCAAACTATGGAGAAGAAGACGAAACAACTTCCCACATCATATTATATGAGTGTGTGGCCCTATCGCACAATACAGACTGGGGATGGGATAGGGAGGCTACCGCCTGAAAATCTTGTCCAAGGGCTATTAGGCCTAATACAGGACTCTTGTAGGGCAAGAAAAAACTTGTGGTGCACAATAAGCCAACAGGCTGCAGAGCATGGAAGGCCACAGCGCCTAGATCATCCCTACAGCCAACCAACCAATCAACCAATACCAAATTGAAATTAAAATGAAGTTCATAAAAATTGGCATTAATTGAAAGTTTCAGTGCATCGACTGCATCGGATAATAAACCAGAGAATGAGAGAAATTATGAATGTGATACATGACGCAGTAGACGAGGAAATGAGAGTGGCTTGGAGGAGGATGCCTGAATTTTCAGAAGGTTGAAGATCGGAAATCGGAAAACGTAGAACGTTATAGATCGATATCTTAAATATAGCCAAATGGAATAAATTCGATAATAATTAAATGGAAGCCCTTTCGAAAAAACGTTCGGACACGTCGATTTTATTTTTTTGACTAAGATTTTTTCGCATAAATTTTTTTATGCAGGGTGTTCCAACAGCTGTACCGTTATCACCTTTATTTTTTCAAATAGTGACCCCTGTATATTATGACATTTCTGGATTCTGCAGAACATTCCAGACATATTTCATGTACAATGTCCTAAACTTATCTTCAACTGTTCCGGAAATATTGACAGTTGAAAATTGACTTTTTTGCATCTTTGACACACTGTGAAACCTGAACGGTTGATTTTACAGCAAAACCGGTCATACATTCTTGTCTTAGTTTTGCATAAACTATCATTTCACACCAACTTTGAATTTAATTCATGATTAAAAATTCCGTCAGCCGGTCAAAGTTGCAAAAAAGTCAATTTTAATATACAGGAGATAACATTTTTAAAAAAATTAAGTTGATAAAGTAAAGTACAGTTGTTCTTAGAACACCCTGTACAAAAATTTTGGTGTAAAAAAATCTTAAGCAATAAAACAAAAACAGCGTTTTTTCGAAAAGTTCCCCATTTATTTATTATTGATTTTATTTCATTTGGCTGATACACACTGTGGAATTTTGTCAAAGTCATTTTCATATATTGTGCAGACCTCAAACCTACATCCCGCAACCAAATTCAATTCAGTTCAATTCAATCGGACCCAAAGTGAACAAATACCAGCACGAAAAGAATCCTTTAGACACCCGGTATATCCAAGGAAATGAAAATTCTTTGAGCTAATGCGCCAAAGGTTTCTCATTCCTGCGCACGCTTGGAAACGCAAATATCCTGGAAAACAGGCAAAGGGAGAGTCCCCCTGCAAAATACAAGGCCACTTGCCGATAGCTTATTCCGTGTTTTTGTGATAAATTCATTTTATCAATTCCTGTTTCCTATTATCAATAGAAATTGTTAATTATTATTGTCAATTGAATTATTACCAGTAAATTAAGAGTGTGAAAAATGGGGAAACATCTGCAAACTGTTGCCGCTCTGGCGTGCATGAAAAGTTTCCTTATGGTGTTTAATTTTATTTTTTGGGTAAGTAAAAAAAATTCTTTCAAATACTCTGGGAAAATAATTATCACCAATGCATAGTTACTTGGTTATTTCATATTTAATGAATAATTGCTCGTTTGGGTTTACTAGCTTGCTGACCCTTTAATCATTTCCCGAAGTCCCTCGGGGTCATTGTAACTTCCTCTTCCACTGTTTGATTAAAATAGAGCTCCTGCAGATTTGAAAGTTATTCAACTAATCCAATCAAAATTCACCATAAAACTGCATGAAATAATAATGATAAGTTTTAAATTTATTGGACGCTATATGCTACATTATATTTTAAATTCTAATTTCAGGTGTCTGGTTTCGCAATTCTCGCAATCGGCATATGGATGGAAATTGAACTCTACAAATACATGGAAATGAGCACTGAATTTAGCGGTACTGCCCCATATGTTTTAATTGGTACTGGATCGTTGATTATCCTTATTGGTTCTTTGGCTTGTTGTTGTACTGTTAAAGGGCAACCTGTTCTTTTGTATGTGGTAAGTGACTATTCAAATTCTACCTTAGACAAACCAAATGGTTTTTAAATTACCCTGTGAGGATGAAAATGTTTAACTTTTTATTTGAGTGTCTTGCGGATTTATAAGGTAAGTTGACTCTAACTGGAAAAATTTTAGTGTATCGCCACTCGTCAGTACGATTTTTTTAATTCATCCCATCATTCAAATTCAGAAAGAATTTTCAGGCAAAAATAAGTGCGTTTACTGTCCTTTGGAGGACCATATTATTAGCAGGTGAAAACTCACCCATAATTTGAATTAGGTACATTTATTGTAAGAGTTTCAAAATGAGCACGAACATTTTGGCAAAGCTCTAATAAAGGTTAAAGGAAACGCACATGAAAAATCGAATTTGCGTTGGGCCAACATTCGATCCATTTCCGGAGCTTTACAAAGCAAACTCAATATAATAACATTGAAAATTATCAATCTGAGAAAAATTAATTTTAAATAGGGTCTAGAAGCTTACTTATTCATCATTTTTTGGGTTTAAGACTGGAGCGCCAATGCTCCTACATTATCATCATGTTTTGTTATTTTTTCTCTTTTATCATTCACATTTTGTTATGACAAAGACCACTGCATAGACTTTTTGGAAGTCATGATGAAATGCCAATAAGATAAATGCCATTGAACTTTTTCTTCCAAAATTATTTCTTTTGATATTAAATTTTGATTTTTTATTTCCAATAAAATTTTTGATTTCGCCAAAGTTTGTTCTTTATTTTTATGTAGATTTTTCAAATCAATTACCTATCTCAATTAAAAAAACAAAAGGTGATGTTATCCTTCATAGGGGAGTTTTCAAATTATGGACTGGCCTTGACTCACCTTGCTTTGTAGTGCCCAAAAATACTTAAACGTTTTTGCCCTAAGGACAGGAAGCAGGAATCTCAGAGCTAAAATGTCATAGTTTTGCCTGATGATTTTTTCAAAATGTATAAATATATAGTGTATGAGAAGATATGTTGGAAACTAATGCTCATTTGACCGCTAATATTATATACATATTATATGATGCTGAGCCAGAGGATTGAACTTTTATTCCGTCTGTGCCCAGTAGGTATGTTTCCTAACTGACACGAAGTATAATCCGATATTTTTGCCTTGACAGACCTATTTAGTATAGACAAAACATTCTATTCTTAAGGTGCAATGACTCCCATCAGAGTAATCATCTCCGTAAATCGTCCATAAAAGTAAGTGCGATAATTAAACTGACTGACTGCGGTTCATTATAAAAATTCAGCCGAGCGAAACAAATTTGCACGAAACTGACTTGGTTCTGTTATTAAAAGGTGTTAATTGTTTTTTTAGTACGGCGGCTTTCTAGCGATCGTTTTCGTCCTAGAACTGGGAGCTGGAGTATCCATTTTTGCTTACCGCACCAAACTCGCTGAAGGATTCGATAAAGGACTTACCAGAGCAATGATGAATTATCATAACGTCAATAGCAGTCAAGTTTCATCTGATTTAGATTTAATTCAAAAAACGGTAATACATAATTGAATATTAAAAGGTGGAATATTTTGAACAAATCATTAAAAGCAACTAATTCAGAATTTACTTAAATTTTAACGGTACAGCAACCCTACAACAATCAATAGGTTTTCGCTAAAAACTTGAAATACATGCTTTTCAGAACAAAAACGATTTCAGGACGCAATTTTTTATTGATAGTTAGGGAGACGACCGCATTTTTCCTACCCCGATCGAGTTATGTGTCGACACTATTATCAATATTGATTGAAGGTCTCGATGTCCCCTATCTAAAAAGTCGATCCTGCCTCATGAGAACTTGCCGGAAAAGGGTGGCAGGGCGCTTATTGGGGCAAGGGCCCGCGGTCTCAGCTTTGACACCTATCAAGTTTTACCCTGAATGATGTGTCAAATTAAAGGTGTTAATGAGTTGATTTAAGGTCTCTTCGCAGAGAAATCCCAAACCAGAAGGAGTGAATTCCATTGGTTGAAACTAGTTTCCTGACTGTTTCCAACCAATGAAATTCGCTCTGACTGGTTTGTGATTTCTGTGCGAACAGACCTTAAATCAACTTATTGACACCTTTAATTTGACACATCATTTAGTGCAAAGCTTGATAGGTGTCAAAGCAGAGACCGCGGGCCCTTGCCCCAAAAAGCTGTCCTGCCACCCTTTTCCGGCAAGTTCTCACAAGGCAGGATCGACTTTTTGGATAGGGGACATCGAGATCTTCAATCTGATACCCTACTTAGGGCATAACTCGATGGGGGTAGTGTTACGTTTTTTTCAATTTGTTAATAATTTGTTAAAAGATATTTCCGGCAGCATTTGCTCGCAGGCAGGAATACAGGTTAATAGATGCACATAATACTATATATTGATAATAGTGTTGACACATAACTCGATCGGGGTAGGAAAAATGCGGTCGTCTCCCAGACTATGAGGAAAGGTAATATTCTTAGACTTTGGTAATATTAGCATCTCATATGCAGCCTGTAGCAGGGGCAACGTCAAGGCGATAATAGAATTTCTCCCAAACAACTTCTATATTATGTATTGTTATTTGATATATTAAGGTATCGAAGTGGTTATTAGGTGGCGGTGGCGAGAAACACATTTGAGCTTCTTATTCCTGTATGAAAGAATTACACTCGGTGAGTTCTCATGCTGGGTCCAGACCAAGCAGACAAAAAGTATACCTACACGATTTTGGGACAAAAACATGACAAAACTGCGACAAAAATTTGGGTATTGAGATAAGACAAAATTGAGACAAACTGTCCACACCAGCAAGACAAAAATGTGCAACAAAACTTAATTGTTAGAAAGATTTTTTTTTTTTTGTGTCCGTGTATTCACGTTGGTCATTACCTGAAAAAAAAAATCTTTCTAACAATTTCCATTGCCAACGAAAGCTCAGACCAATCAGTGTAGTTCAACACCGGTAGGGGTATTTGCCCTCGGAGTAGTTGTTTCTGACTGGTCAACGTAGTTCAAAATTTAATTGTTGGTTGATGCGAATCAGTTGCTTAACCATTCGACGTTTTCAGATAGAAAATTTAATAAAATTAAGATTTATTGCTAGCCGCCAACTGTTATATCTTTCTCTCATCTTCATCCAATGTTGGACAAATGAAACAGAAACGTTTTTGGGTGAGACCAAGCCTAAAAAAAGGAAAAAATTATTTTATAAATAAATTGTTAGTTCAGTTACGTGAGGATGATATTAGACTATGTGGTAAGATTCGCCCAAGAATTTTCTAAGAATATCCACTAAAGATTTCGAGAATCTAATATGCCTTGTTGGTCACACCAATCCACACTGCGCCGACAACTTGTCGTTAAATACACAGACAAAACAGAGACTCTTTGATCTTTACCCACTCAAAAGTCTCGGAATTTGGATACAAAACAAAAAAAAAAGACAAAAATGTTGCAGAAATGTATCAGATTTGTCGCGAGACGTGAATGTCGTTGTCTTGTCGTTGTTTTATCTGCTTGGTCTGGACCCGGCATCGAAATTCGCAGACCAAGTACCACCAATAAGGTCAAAACAATGCTTATTTAAAGGAAATAGCAGAAGACCTCAACCTCTTGCTGTGGTACTACTTCACTCAAATAAGCTGTGCTTTGGAAAGCAAAAGATCTACCGCTTCTAGCAACTTTGTCGACCAACTAGTTTCAACGATATTTTATGACAATTATTTTATAAAAACTTTCCATACTACCGGAATCGGAATCTTCTATCTTGAATGTATGCCTTCAAAACTAACATAATTTTTATTCATTCAAAATTCTCCTTCACTGTGATGATAACCGATTGTTTCAATTTCTCTGAGAACATTTCCCATATTAGCCGTAAAAAACTTTATCTAAACTCTGCTTTGTTTCAACAGTTAGTATTCAAATCTGTATACCTATATGGTTGCGTATTTCACTGTTTTATAAGGATGTTTAGTGCCTCAAATGCGCATATTGTCAGTACAGTTTGTGTCCGAATGTATGGCATTTTTTAATTTGAAACAAATGAATAATGTATCCAATGTATATGGGGGTTTCCTAAATTTAATTTTTACTAATGCCAATATTAACGTGTCTGCCAATGATATACCGCTGTCTGTGATACTTACCATCCAGCTCTATCATTTGATTTGTGGTAGACTGTGATACTAAATGTGATTATTTCAACTATGACTATTTTTGTTACAATTTTAGGGGGGCTATATTATATGTGGATATTAATAGGTAGTTATCTTATATGAATTGGAATGAAATCCAGAATGTTTCTAATGTTAATGAGGCTTAAAGCAAGTTTTATAATGTTCTTTATTATGTTATTGATATTGATGTTCCCAAACGTAGACGTAAAACTCCCAAATTTCCAAGATGGTATATTGCTGAGCTCAACTCTTGATATTTCTGGAGAAAAATGCTCACAAGCAATGCAAAAAGATTAGATTGTCTGCAGATTATCAAAAATTTTCTTTGCTGTGACATCAATGCAGGAAATATGCTTCTACAAGTCATTCAGAAATCGGAATATATTACCAGACTTGAAAATGAAGTTATAAATAAAAAAGAGTTTTGGGAATTTATATATATGTCGTCTTAGAACGTCTTTTTTCGTTGTCCTCCACCTAATTTCCATCCTCTTCTATCGTCGCAATCCTCTGATGAGAGCATAGGCGCCGGAATTTCAAAATTACCATGGGGTAGAGGCTCCAAAAATTACCAGAAGTAGAATTAATTATGCAGACAGGACTAGACTACTATACACACACATAGGCTTTAATGGAACCAGCTGACAGATAACAATGTCACTGCAGGATCGCCACTATGGATCATTGATCGTCCCTGCATATTATTAAAATTCCTGGATTTCCGGCAGCTCGGCTATATTCGAATATTCGACTTCGGCAGCACCATTGGAGTAGCCAGGATTTTGTCTTGAGGAGAGGGGACAAATTCCTATGGAGAAATCCTTGAAGCTCCGCCGCAGGAGGGAAATTTTGGTCCCTTTACGGTATTTTTAGGGCTCCTAATGGTGAGGGCAAGCGTGAATGTGGCCATTTTCGCAAATTTTGATAAGAATTTATAGTAGAACGTTACTTTTATTATAAAATCATATTATATCAAGGCAAATATATACATATTGAAAAAAGAAATCGAAAAAACGAGAGAAAAAAATAAACTGAACCCATTTAGGAGATATTTGGGATCCCCTTTAGACCGTCATGACAAAAAAAATACAAAACAGCCTTTATTATTATTTTTTTATATTTCAAAGCATCCTAGCTGAAGAACAGAGAGCGTGGGAGAAAAACCTTAAACACAAAAGCTATAGATCTCATTGAGAACTACAAAAGAGCTTATTAGAGTTACCCTTCCACAGGGAACCGTATTTGAGAAAATGGACTTCATAATTTTCAATACATTTTCAGAAAAATTTCAAAGGACCCCGCACACATCTTATGGGTTTTTGGTTTTCTGTCAAACTCAATGAAATTTTGATATGTGGTATATCTTGACTTACTGATAAAAAGTTCTCATGGGCCCAACCCGATACTATGAATAGTTTCCGAAATACAGGTGGTTTAATGTCCAAGAAATGTACACATTTTATATGCATTCACATCTACCTGTCACCTATTAATAGGTCTGTCAGAGTGAATTTCATTGGTTGAAACTAGTTTTCTGACTGTTTCTGACTGTTTTCGACCAATCAAATTCGCTCTGACGGGTTTGTGATTTTTGCAGAAACAGACCTATTATTAGGTGACAGGTAGATGTGAATACATATAAAATGTATACATTTCTTGGACATTAAAGTACCTGTATCTCAAAAACTAATCATAGGATTGGTTCGGGCCCGTGAGAACTTTTTATCAGGAAGTCAAGGTCTAACACATAGCAAAATTTCATTGAGTTTGACAGAAAACCAAAAACCCATAAGAGGTGTGCGGGGTCCTTTGACGGCTTATATCTCGGAGACAGAAACAGCCTGAAATATCCATAAAAAAAAATTGTAGGTAATTTATTGCTTTTTCGAAGGAAACCTGATTCGAGACAATCGGTTCGAAATTACCGAAGTTATAGGCGAAAAAGTGGCGCCGTGTCGGGTCCCCAAAATGTTCCAGAATCAAAATCTTTTTTATTTTTTTCCGAAGCGTCGGAGCGAAAAACACCAAGAAATATTTTCGACGTATTTTTGGCTCCTCTATCCGGTGATATTTTCTATTTCTCAAAATTTGGAAAAGTAAATGCAGGGTGTGTATGCACCATTACACGCCCTTTTCCAAAATTGGGGTGATAGGGGCTAAAACCCCTCCGGTAGGTCGGAGAGGGCTGAAACTTAGAATATCAACTTTTCTGGACTCCTTTCACCTATATTCTGAATTTCATCCGAATCAGCAAAAAAATATATACCGGGTGTTTTTCAAAACCCGCTCACCCCTATAACTTTTTTATTTTTCCAAATAAACAAATGAAATTTGGTGTGTTTATTTATCACCCGGATTTGCATTATTTGACGTATTCAATTATTTATTATCATTGACCGTAACTTTCTTATTTTAAATGAGACGCCAGGTATATTTTTCCTTATTTCAACAGAAAACTACATTACAAGTACAATGACACCTCATTTGTCACTTTTTGACATTTCATCTCCAAATTATTTAAATCTTTACTTTTCAATCTAGAGCGCCATGAATTAGTTAAAATGCTTAATTTTGCTCCAAGGAACCTGGGAAAATTTGTTTTGATCCTATTTTGTATTTTATATCCTCAACAGACTCATTTAAAGATAGTAGAAGCGCATTTTTGGAATTATATCATTTTTTTCAAATGGAAAGGGTATGGCTCATTAGCATATTCCGAGAGAGCATTTTCTAACGAACAATTTGGTACCACACAATCGATAGTTTATTCAAATATTGAACTAAAATTTTCCAAAAATATTTAGAATGCTAGGAAAATTCTTCATTTGAGTGATGAACTAGCGCTTGTGTGGTACTGAACTGCTCATTAGAAAACGCTCTTTTGGAATATTATAATGAGCCACACCCTTTCCATTTGAAAAATTTGAGATAATTACAAAAATACACTTCTACTATTTCTTAATGACGCTGTAGAGGATATAAAATACAAAATAAGATCAAAACAAATTTTCCCAGGTTCCTTGGAGCAAAATTAAGCATTTTAACTAATGCATGGCGCTCTAGATTAAAAAGTAAAAATTTAAATAATTTGAAGATGAAATGTCAAAAAGTGACAAATAAGGTGTCATTGTCAGTGGCGGCTCGTCAGAGGAGGCAGGGGAGGCTAAGCCTCCCCCAAAAAATTGAAAATTCAATCTCAGTTTTTTATTCCTGATTCCTAATTAAAATAATTATTCACAAATTACACTTTCCAGATTTCGATATTTCAATGTAATTTAAAAAAATCTGACAACATTATTTCAATCAATCCCGCGCCTCCACGACAAAAATCTGTGAATCTGGGATACTCAGTAATACGAGCGCCCGAAGGGCTAGTTATTTTAATCACGGGGCCAAGTCTATAATTCTATTGGTCAGCGGATAATTTGGAGTATATTTATATCTCTTTTGGAAGAGAATGAAAAATGTTTTTTTATTGAGATTCCAGGCCGATTTCGTCTTTGAGATATCAGCTGTCAAAGTTAAAATTCTTTGTAATTTTGCTAAAATTTTCCAGGTCGATTTTCTCGAAAACGGTGTCCCGTGGCGGAATACTTCTTCTACACTTTTTTGTAGTACTCGACGAGATCTATAAGTTTTGTATTTGAAGTTTTTCTCCCGAGCTTTTCGTTTTCGAGTTAGGACGCTTTGAAAATTAAAAAAAAAAAAATCGAAGGCCTTTGAATTTTTTTGTCGAAAAAATTCAAATTGTGAATTTCGAAAAAAATAAATAAAAATCTAGCGAATAGAGGAGCAAAAAATACAACGAAAAGTTAATTTGACCCTCCTTGCTACGGCACATCTTAAGGCCTAAAAAAAATAAAAAAGGAAATTTCGATTTTGATCAGAAAAAAATTATGGGTACCCGACACAGGGCCGTATCCTGTATCTAGACCAAAATTTTTGGGGGGTTAGGTCAGTTGCAAAAAAAAAAAATGGTTACACTAATAATAAAAATAAAAAACATAAATAAGTATTTAATAAGTTGAAAAAATAGTCCATTTTTCTGTGTTGTTTGTTTTCAAATTATTTTTTTTTAATTATTTTTTTAAAATTATTTTTTGAGGGGGGGTTTGAACCCCCAACCCCCGCCCCCCCCCCCAGATACGGCCCTGACCCGACACGAGGCCCCTGTAGTAGTAGTGTGTATTACCAAAGAATATTATAGTTAACTATAGAAAACCCACGCTTATGGGCGACGGCAGACCGCTAGAGGCGCTGCTCCGGTGTTATAAATTGAAATAATTTATATTCGCGCTAGCTTTTCGGCAAACAAATTTTAACAGCGTTGCGCGATTCTCTCGGGCATTTAATATTTTTTGTGATTTTACCTTGTAAGATGATAGACTAACTGGCGCGGCGGTTTTAGAATTTTTTACATCGACATATTAGATGATATGTAAAGAAAACAAAAGTTACAATAAATCATATAATAGACATTCATAAAATGATACAGTTGCTGTTGCTACTGAATACCTAGTTGCTACGTCTAATTCGCTGTATAAATAGAAAATATATGTATAATCTAAAACAAAATTATGCTCTGCGTGAGATAGGGAATGTTGAGTGGAGTCATTTTTGAAGTGAAAATTTCTTTAGAATCGTTGGGAGTGATTTGAGACTCGATGAAACGAAAAAGCGACCCGATGAAACGAAACGAAAAAGCAACACTTTTTTAACACGCTTATATTAACAACACACAACACACAACAAGAACCTGGAACAAGCCAAGTGAGCTGGAACAAGTCTGGATAAATCTGGATGAAGTCTGGAAAGGTCTGGAAATCTCTGGAAACGTCTGGAAAGAGCCTGGAAATTTCTGGAAAAGGTCGGAAAAATTCTGCCAATGGTTCCAAAAGACCTGGGGATCATTTTCCAGAATCCGGATCAGTCTGTACAAGTCTGGATAAGGTCTGGATAAATTTGGATAAAGTCTCTAAGACTCTGGATAAGTCTGGTTATTGTCTGGAAAAGTCTGGAAATTTCTGGAAACGTCTGGAAAAGACTTGGAAATTTTTGGAAAGGGTTGGAAAAAATCTGAAAAAGGTTCCAAAAGACCTGGGGATCATTTTTCAGAATCCGGATCAGCCTGAACAAGTCTGTATTAATCTGGATGAAGTCTGGAAAGCTCTGGAAACGTCTGGAAAGAACCTGGAAATTTCTGGAAAGGGTCGGAAAAATTCTGCCAACGGTCCCAAAAGACCTGGGGATCATTCTCCAGAATCCCGATCAGTCTGTAAAAGTCTGGATAAATCTGGATAAAGTCTGTAAAACTCTGGAAAACTCTTGATAAGTCTGGATATTGTCTGGAAGCGTCTGGAAAAGACTTGGAAATTTCTGGAAAGGGTTGGAAAAATTCTGAAAAAGGTCTTAAAAGACCTGGGGATCATTTTCCAGAATCCGGATCAGTCTGAACAAGTCTGGATTTATCTGGATGAAGTCTGGAAAACTCTGGAAAGCTCTGGATAAGTCTGGATAATGTCTGGAAATCTGTGGAAACGTCTGGAAAATGCCTGGAAATTTCTTGAAAGGGTCGGAAAAATTCTGAAAAAGGTTCCAAAAGACCTGGGAATCATTTTCCAGAATCCGGATCAGTCTGTACAAGACTGGATAAATCTGGATGAAATCTGGAAAACTCTGGAAAGCTCTGAATAAGTCTGGATAATGTCTGGAAAAGTCTGGAAATCTCTGGGGTTGACACGCTTTTAATACATCGAACTAAAAAGTGAAAATAAATATATTTTAAAAAACTTAAAAAACATGGTTTTATAGTAAATTGAACTAAAAAGTGAAAAATAATTTTTAATATAAACAGAAAATATTAATGAACAAAAAATATTAAAATTATTGTCAACAAAGCGTGGGGTGCTCAATATATGAGAAATGTGGAACCAAGCACCCCAGCGTGTATTTTAGTTTTTTCAAACTATATTTATTTGCGTTCTTTCTCAAGTCTTTTGGAGGGGGGGACGCCACTGTGTATGTTAGTATGTGTGTAATAATGCATGCAATTCGATGAAAGTTTCACTTCTTCCGGGTGTGAATTGCACAGGATTTTTTTTTGTCTGGCATTTTCAGGATGTGCATAAGCGCAACTAGGCTCCAAATAGGGAACTTGCAAGGGAAATAAAATTATCCAAATTTGATTTAAATCGATAGTTTATACTGTAAAATATTCATATGACCAGTTTTCATTCAACTAATACCGCCCTTGTTACAAAAAAAATAATAGTAAATTTGAAATAAAAAAATTCCCGCCAAAACAATCCTTCCATGATGGCCCCTTTTTTTTGACCTCACGATTCTGTAAACAAGCTTGTCAAGAGGAAACTTGCAAGTGAAATTTAATTCCAAAAGTAGTCCTATACAATATTCTTCATCCATCGCGACAATTTTCACAAAAAGAAAGCTTTTCCACTTTTAAATAACACAAACATAGCACTGCGTCAGCAGGAGTTCGTTTGCTGCGTTTGTTGTTTACGAAATATTGATGTCACAAGTGCTGTCATATTGAAACCTGGCGTTTTCGCGCCAAAGTTTTTGATTTGAATTTCAATAATTTTTTTTTCGTACAAAGTATAAATTAAAATGGAAAAAAATTAAACCATGTAATATCTGATCGCTAGAAGTATCTAAAAAAAAATAAATTGAGAAATATGAAAATTCCCTATTCAAGGGGTGCTGACGAAATGAGACGCGTAAAAAAAAGTTAGTTTTACGAGGGTTTGTACTTACGTCATCATTTGCCTTTGAAAAATAGGTTTTTTTATGTCTGAAATTTCAACCAAACATATGTATAATTCGTTGCAAGGCACGAGGGTTTTTACTTACGTCATCGATGACGTCATAACAATTTAAAGAAAAGATTAAGTCATAGATTATTTCAAAGAGCACCTTCGGAGTTTTTGTTTTGTAATACATTTTTTCTACGAGCGTGCGGAAAAGTGTACTTTTCCGTACGCATTTTAGGTAATTTAAGTATCACTTTTCCGCACTAGTGCTTTTCCGTTTTTTTAAGTAGAATACCTGGAATTTTTAGGTATACAGGTACAGGGTGGCCCAAATCCGAGCCTCATCATTGGGATCTCGGAAACCGTAAGAGATACAGGGTCGGTTAAGTTATGGCGAAGTTGCGCATTTTGATGCTCAACAAAATGCCGCTTTGATATTTAGGATATTTCGAATACTTTCGGAGATATCCAGAAAAAACCAGAATTTTGCAAAATGTTTTTTTTTTCCTGACTTTATTTGAAGTGATACTTCAAAAAAAATATTACTTCATCTTAGCCACTTTTTCTCTCCTACAAGATGCTATCATCAAATTTAAAATATGACGTTTCGTCTTTGGGCCACCATCATCAACTTTATTTTTCTATATAGGGGAGGGTGGGCCACCATGAGACGCGTTTACCATGAGACAATCGCCATTATTTTTTAATACCGTGGGCTATTTGTCTCCATTTCACAGTACATCAAGTATTAAACATGTTAGTCTTATTTCTGTTGCCAGAGAAGCTGCACGTGCGCCCCCAAATTTTTGGCCGGTTTCGATTTGTTTTCGCCATGGTGAAATTTCTTTTGCCGTAAGTTCAGTACTTCATCAGTCGTTCCCAATATATTTTCATTTTGTTCTGAGGTTTCCAACACAACAAGTGGATATTAATTTTATTGTTTATGTATATACGTGTGGATTTTTTCACGTTTTACCCAAATATTGCGGTTTGTAACTCAGACCTACCATGGGCTACAATGAAACACGAAGTTTGGGCCACCTTGAGACGTGTCTCAAATGTTGAGAAAAAAATATTTTGTTCAAAACAAGTTCAAAACATGTCACGAGGACGCAAATAAAAATTTCAAAAGGCCTGTTTAGTGCCGAATCAATAAAAAAGCCTGTCGAACATGTGATTGAACATAAATTAAGCTTTAAGGAATGCAGCAGAGAAAAACAACGTGAAGCATCAAACATTTTCAAGATATGTTGAAAAAACACAAAATAATGAAGAAAAGTTATATTACTGCCCTCCTTACAATGTATTATTTTTGAATAAACCTTATTTTTCTCCTTTTTTCTCGGTTTTTATGTATGTCTCAAAGTGGCCCACCTCATGGGCTACCTTGAGACAAAATCAATTTTTTTTAGATTCCTCTATAAAATAAAATAAATAATATTGTCCTAATAATTTATTCAAAAAATGTTTGCAATAAGATGAAAAATTATGAGGCTCACGAAACTGTAGCGAAAAAATTAAAATTACTAATTTTATCCCCAAAAAAGTGAAAACTGTCTCAACGTGGCCCACCCTCCCCTACGGACCCTCAGATTTCAAGAGCTTCTGATATCCCAAAACCTATGACGTATCGCATTTATTCAAAAAATTTCTATTATTGGCAGTTTCCATAAGAACTAAATGTGTTAGAGAGAGACAGAGAAAAGAATTTTGGTAGGAAATTACTAAGAAGTAAAAAAAAAATATTTTATCTACTACCGTGCGTAAAGTACTCACTTTACGCGCTATTCAGAAGACGCTAGTGCGTAAAGTAATGTCAATGACAGATGTCGACACTGTCAATTTGGCATTTTTCTGGTAAATCACTTCACGCACTAGCTCGTAAAATGAAAATTCTTTACGCACTAGTGCGTAAAGTTTTTGACTAAATTTATTTTTGTACACATATTTGATTGGTAGTAGAAAAATTTTTGTATGCAATACTTGCGTAAAGCACCTTTTTTCACTCATGTGATTGTCGCACTCGCCTTCGGCTCGTGCGTCAAAATTCGCATTCGTGAAAAAAGGTTCACTTTACACACTTGTTGCATAAATAACTATTTTCGGATAAATGCGATACGTCATAGGTTTTGGAATATCAGAAGCTCTCAAAATCTGAAATAAAAAATCCAGGGTTGTATTTAAAAAAAATAAGTTGATGATGGTGGCCAAAAGACGAAACGTCAGATTTTAAATTTGATGGTAGCATCTTGTAGGGAAGAAAAAGTGGCTACGATGAAGTGATATTTTTTTCGAAATATCACTTCAAATAAAGTCAGGAAAAAATAAAAACAATTTTGCAAAATTTCGAAATTTTTCTGGATATCTCCGGAAGTATTCGGAATATCCTGAATATCAAAGCGGCATTTTGTTGAGCATCAAAATGCGCAACTTTGCCATAATTTAACCGACCCTGTATCTCTTACGGTTTCGAAGATCCCAATGATGAGGCTCGAATTTGGGCCACCCTGTACTTACAGATAAACAGATTACTACCAGGTATAGGTACAAGAAAGTGAAAAAAAAAATCTTAAATTGATAAATATGTAGATAAAAATATTACCTTTCATCTCGTAGAAAAAATAGTGTTCCTAACTCGTGCGGGAAGTCTCTTTTCCACACTTGATTGCTTGCCGAACTTCGCTGCGCGTCGCTCGACAAACTACAATCGTGTGCGGAAAAGTGGTACTTTCCGCACTAGTTAGGAAATATACTATTTTAACTTAGAATAGAGTTTATTCAGTTATCCGAAAATATATAAATACATTTCTCCTGGAGTGATTTTTCACTGGAAAATTTTGAAATTTTCTTCTAATGAGCTCCTCACTTTTCTCTTTCTCCTGTAAAAATTTCAAAATTTTCCCGTTGCCAGTTTTCCAGAAAAAAATTAAAATGTAAGAGGGTGAATTTTCCTCAATTTTGCCTTGAGTCAATTTTTTTTGAATTTTTCCTGGAATGATTTTTTACTGGAAAATTTCAAAATTTCCCTGTAATAAGCTCCTCACTTTTCTCTTTTTCCTGGAAAATTTTCAAAATTTTCCCTTTGCAAGTTTTCAAGAAAAGAATTAAAATGTAAGAGGGTAAATTTTCCTTAACTTTACTTAAATAAGTCAATTTTCCAGAATTTTTTCTCGAGTGACTTTTCATTAGAAAATTATAAAAATTTACTTTAATGAACTCGGTTTCCTCTTTTTTCTGGAAAATTTTCAGAATTTTCCTTTTGCCAGTTTTCTAGAAAAAGAACTAAAAAGAAAGAAAATGAATTTTACTTAAAAAAGTCAATTTTCCAGAATTTTTCCTGAAATGATTTTCCACTGGAAAATTTTGAAATTTTCCTATAATAAGCTCCTCATTTTCGTCTTTCTCCTGCAAAAATATCACAATTTCCACTCCGCCAATTTTCCAGAAAATAATTGTAATATAAAAGAACGAATTTCGCTTAAAAAAGTCAGTTTTCCTAAATTTTTCCTGGAGTGTTTTTTCACTGGAAAATTTTGAAATTTTGCTATAATGAGTTCCTCACTTTCCTCTTTTTTCTGAAAAAATTTCACAATTTTCCTTTTGCCAGTTTTCTAGAAAAAAACTAAAAAGAAAGAAAATTAATTTTACTTGAAAAAGTCAATTTTCCAGAATTTTTTCTGAAATGATTTTCCACTGGAAAATTTTGAAATTTTCCTATAATAGGCTCCTCATTTTCGTCTTTCTCCTGCAAAAATATCACAGTTTTCACTCTGCCAATTTTTCAGAAAATAATTGTAATATAAAAGAATGAATTTCGCCTAAAAAAGTCAGTTTTCCTAAATTTTTCCTGGAGTGTTTTTTCACTGGAAAATTTTGAAATTTTGCTATAATGAGATCCTCACTTTCCTCTTTTTTCTGAAAAAATTTCACAATTTTCCTTTTGCCAGTTTTCTAGGAAAAAAATAAAATGTAAGAAAATGAATTCTGCTTAAAAAAGACAATTTTTCAGAATTTTTTCGTAGAATGATTTTCCATTGGAAAAATTTGAAATTTTCCTATAATAAGCTCCTCATTTTTGTCTTCCACCTGAAAAAATTGCACAATTTTTACTTAGCCAGTTTTCCAGAAAAAAATTGAAAAACTTTGATATTTCTGTAAGAAACTCGAGTTCGAACTGCGATTATCGTCTAGCAATTTTTCAGCGATATTTTCAAGACAAAACCTTCCATTTTTTTCCCGCATATCGTGTTTTTTCACATCAGCGCGGTCACCGTTTTAAAGTTATTATACATATTTATATGGACATATGGCAACGCCGACTAGCCATCAATTGGAGCTACGTTGATTACGGCGAGTCTACCACTCCGATGGAGCCCGGCTCGAAAAGTCTGGCTCCATTTGGGGGTTAAAAAATATACATGGAATAGGTTTTCTATAAGTGTTAACTATAATATTTTTTGGTATTACCCTTGGGTAGCTATCACCACCACTAAAAAAGCGAACTCAATTTAAATGTGTGAGAAAGAGAAAGCGAAAGCACAATTGTTGGAGGAATTAAACAAAAATTCAGATGGAAAAAATGTGAATATTCATATTTTTTCTATTCCAGGCTCTTGAATTTTCTCTATTGAGACAAATTCGAGAGTCGGGAATACACAAAAATTGATTGGGAAAAGTTGACTTAAGGTAAGGTGGGGTAAGTGCGACCAGAAATTTCAATAGTGTCAGTTAAATGTAATATCAAAATTTTATTTATGCTACTTGAACTTTCTATTCTTGAACATAAGGTACCCAAATAGTTCCATTTAAAGCCATTTCATCGAAATCGTCAAATTTGTACGATAGATGAAATGGGTGATGTATATTTTTCTGCTTGCATGTGATTGCACTTTCTCGATGCCATCGGGAAAGTGCAATCAGATAAAATATTCTTTTAGAATAAGTAAAATAACTGTGCCAATACCACTAAATGTTATCATTTTTGTTAGAAGAAAATAAAGAGATTGCTAAAATACATGACTGTATTGAAATAAGAATATAATATATAAATAATAATAATATATAAATAAGAATAGGATTTCACATCTCGAACAGCATATTCTAGATCTGCTTTGTTATATCCTGCTCCTCTTCTAGTTTTTCTGACATAATTTCTAACCATCTGGGAAAAAAGTGAATTTTTCTTATTTTCCACGTTAAAACTCTAATCAGGAAAGTGCAATCATATGTTGATTGCATTTTACCGCTACATAATGATTGCATTTACCCCAGGTACACATTTAATAGGGTAAGTGCAATCATATAAATAAACAAAAGGCCTAATACAATAATCGATTATATCATTAAAGACAATTTTTAGCAATGTTATTCGTAGTTAATTCCATTAAAATAATTGCCTTACCTTTATTTTATTTTCTGTAGATCTCATTTTAAGAAACACTTGTTGAGCGAAAATGCAACCGGTTTTGATGTTAAGACAAATATCGTGCTATCAATTTTTGAAGTTGTATCTATTATGACGCGCATTTGTGACAGGTCTTCAAATTAACAGAACTCGAGGATATGGCAATGCTATCTATAATCTATAGCGGGTTTTGAAGACAAGATAATGGATGATTGCAATTACCCCACAAATGCACTTGCCCCACCTTACTATATTACCATGAAGATTTTTCCTAGGAAAAATGGCATTTTATTTGAAAATTGACGTGCCAGTTATGGGAAATTCGATACCTCGCACTACGAAACTCATTTCAAAACACTTTTCCGGACTTGAATCGGGAAATGTTGGAGAATAACCATATTTAAATACTACTATGCGGCCATTTTTATTGAAAAACACAATTTTAAAATGGCTGGCCGAGGCCTACTTTGATGTTTCTTTCGAAATATGAATTTAGCTGATATTACAGTGACTCAATACACCTTTACAGTGGCGGCAATAGAAATCCCGTCGCTATATTTTTGCTAATTTTAAATATTTCATTAAATTGGTGAATATAGAAGTGAGCCAGGCCCCCACCGCCATATTCTTGCTAATTTTCAATATGAACATTTAGGATTTCAAAAATAGGACGGCAATTGTCACCACTGTAGCTGATATGACAGTTTCTACTTACCTATCATGAAAATATTTTTTATGAAAAATGGCATATAGTCTAGGAGGCAGTGACGATTTTCGGTACTTATTTTCCCAGTCACGAAACATGGATATAATTGTAGGGTCAGTAATTTTAGGCAAAATTCATATATATTTAGGGGGGGTTTTCCGATGGGTTGTGGCGGAAAAATGCGTCAGAACATACGAAACCAGGGTCCTTTTTTTTCCAGTGATAAAAATAGTTCTACTAGTAAGAGGTATACTGATATTACGTAAAAAAATAGTCTGGCTAATCTGTGAATATGGATAATATGTCTGGCAAGTGGAAACTTGAAAAATTTTCAACAAAAAAATTTCCCTCATTTTCGCAGTCATGAAAATTTATCTGATGATGGCCTATATTAAAATGTCAGCTTAAAATACAATCTGGCTAATATGGAACACCCCCAAGGCCTTGCCAGATTTGTCGAATGATCGCAGGCGCGCTAAATTCGATTCGATTATACAGGTTATCAGTGTCAAATGTAGGTACATGTTATATTTGTTTCTTCCACCCCTACGAAAATACATTTTTTTTATCTTGCATAGGCGAGCGAAAGCGCAATTGAAACATGCTAGTATAATAGTCACTTTTACTTTCGCATGCCTTTTCAAGATAAAAATTAGTTATTTTTATATCCAGTGCGCGAAATGCTTAGAATGTAGATAACTATTGACAAATTCATTGATTTCAATAAAAATGCTAAAAGACTCTATTTTGTATGGTATTTTGAGTAATGTACCTACATATCTACCAAAATCTGGCTAAGGAAAAATATATAACTATATGTGATCAAACATAATAATCAATATTTAAATGACGAATAGAAAATATTATTAAAATTAATCATCTCCTTTATCAATTTCTCCTTCGTCATCGCTATCACTATCATCATAATATCACTATCATCATAATATTCATATCATCAAATACTGGTCGAACTGACAGTTCGTGATTGCAAGTGACAGCCAGACGTGTATTTTCTGTAAAACTATAGTATGATCTATCGTATGACAAATTTTCAAACTTGGGAAAATAAGGGCAAAAATTTTCTATTTTCCCGATTTTGAACATGCCGCCAGACTCATTTGCCAATTCCGTGAATCAGCCAGACTTAATTTTAATTACAGTTAATGATAGTATCAATTTATATGCTAAATTTCAAGCTTGGAAAAATAAGGGTAACCGATCCGCAAAATCGGTAAAATTTTTGAATCCGAAAATTTTCACCCAGACTCACATTCCGTGACTTAAGATAAGCCAGACTGCTATTCTCATATACTTTATGTTCTATTTTAGTAAATGTGGAATATTTATGACTAGGAAAATACGTGCACTTGTATTTTCAATTCATCTAGTAAACCCATCCAAAAATTTGAGCCAGACTAGAAAATTATTGTGTTGTGTGACTAAGAAAACAAACTATTTAATATGCACCAACTAGGAAAATAAGTGCTAAAAAATTTCACTGCCTCCTGGACTAATATTATTTGAATATTAACGGTGCCGATTATGGAAAATCCAATTCTTCGTGTCACAAGCACTAAAATCTATCGAAAATCGGAAAATATTCGAGAAAAACCAGAGAAAATACTACGATGGACAAAAAACACAGTTTTAAAATGGCCGCCCAAGGCCTGCTTTGATGTTTTTGAAACGTAAACTTAGCTTATGGATAATTTCTAAATTACTTGATGAAAAATTAGATTTTGTTCAGAAATTCAATTCCTTGCACCTTGCACCCCAATAAACCTTCTTCCCTATATAAAACTACCAAAACGCAGTAGGGCAATGCAAACGACCTGTCAAAACATCAATTCGATATGGTGGCAACGGTTGAACAACTGCGATGTGTGTTTCTGTATAGAAATATCAAAACCTAATATGGCGGTTATGGTCAAACAATGGAATTGGCGCTAAAAATATCGTTTAACATCAGACCACCGTGTTCTCTGTGTGTAATTTGTGGATTTTTAAAGGGATTTTCTATTGTTCGAAAAAGATAATTTACGTATTTTCGTAGTGTATAAACAAAAAACAAACACACATCACTAGATGTTCAACTGTTGCTGCCATATTTAATTTATGTTTTGACAGGTCGTTGAATTGTTCCATTTTGAAATGGCCGTCCAAAGTCAAAGTTCCTCGAGTTGATAGGTTGTTTGGTAATGGTAAACGAATGACGTCATCAAGAAGATCTAATGGAGATTTGCATTATGTTTAGACATCCTGATGACATCATAAAAGTTATCAGGCAGTTCAAGCAACCTTGGTCCAAAGCCTACTTTGATGTTTTCGAAACGTGAAGTTAGCTCATGGAAAATTTTCACTTTTTTTGCTGAAAAATCAGATTTTTCTTTGAAAATTAACAAAAATTCAGTTCCTTGCACCAGAAAAAAAAACATTATTTTTCATATAAAACCACCAAAACGCAATAGGACAAACCAACGAACTGTCAAAACACTAATTCAATATGGCAGAAAAGTCAAATATCTGTGATGTGCTTGTCTTTTAGGACACCTATGAACCTGGAAATGAAGCTAATCTCTTGAGACTACATTTTTGAGATATTTGTCTCTATTTAATCGTATTTATTAAAGAAAGATGAAGTATAAGCAGTAATCGGATCAGCGTCCTACTATGTTTGGTAACTATTGCCACCACTAAAAAATCGAACTCAATTTGAATAAGTGAGAAAGAGAAAACACGATTGTAGGACGAATTAAACAAAAATTGAGATGGAAAAATGTGAATATTCATATTTTTTTTATTCCAGGCTCTTGAATTTTCTTTATTCCGGCAAATTCAAAAGCCAGGAATGGACAAAAATTGATTTGGGAAAGTTGACTTACCATGGATGATATTATGACTGCCATCTACAGTGACCGCCAAAAAGTTTGCAACAAATGGGAAAATACTTTATTATTAAAATATCAAAAAGAATGTTACGTGGAATCAATTCAGCATACCTATCAACAAAAAAAGCACTGTAACAGATGTCAGGTGACCACAGGTATAGCGGGAAATTTAAAAAGTTCGCCTCAAATATGTAAAAAATGGGGTTAGACGACCAGAAATCGAAAAATTGTAGAGAGAAAAGGGTTCAGAATTCGATTTTACGTCTCTATGTGTCAATTTTTGGAAAAGGTACAAGGATTTTTAATAAATATCAATTTTTTGGTGTTTTCTGGTAATTTGGAGAATATTAAAAACTTTTCGGAAAAATATTGGTTTAATTGAATTTAGAAAAGAGGTATTGGATCATTTAGAAAGATTTTATGATAATTCCAAATTTCTTATTTCAAATTTTTGCTTTCTGTAGGTCATTGCTCAAATTACCAGAAAACAGGCCAAAAAATTGATATTCATTAAAAATCCTTGTACCTTTTTAAAAATTCACACATAGACGTAAAATCGAATCCTGAACCACTTTTCTCTCTACAATTTTTCGATTTCTGGTCATCTAACCCCACTTTTTACATATTTAAGGCGAACTTTTCAAATTTCCCGCCATAACCACAGCCATAACTGTGGTCACATGACATCTGTCACAGTGCTTTTTTTTGTTGATGGGTATGCTGAATCGATCCCACATAACATTCTCTCTGATATCTTAATAATAAAATATTTTCCCATTTGTTGCAAACTTTTTGGCGGTCACTGTATATAAGGAAAAACATGAAATCCAAAACGGATATGGATCTTTATTTTAATTATGTTTTAGTGTGGAAAGTGCCAATTTTCCGCACGCGATTGCAGTCGGTAGGGAAAAGAAACTTTCCGTACGCGTTAGGACAGGAAAGTTAATACTATTATAAAAAATGCAGTACTTTAGAGCGGAAAAGTAATACCTACTTTCATAATTATGACCTAAAATTCATTCGAAAAGTTGGGGTTTTACGCACGCTTTTAAAGAATAATAATAGGAAATTATTCAAATGCAAAAATACAAATAAAATTATTCATGTTTTTTCCTATCCCAGGCGCTTGAATTTTCTCTATTCAGACAAATTCAAGAGCCGAAAATAGAAAAAATTGAGAAATAGAGAAGGAATTTGAGAGAAATTGAGAAAAAATTATTGGTAGACAAGTAGACACGAAATATTTTGTTTCTATTCCAAGCTTTTTGAATTTTTTCTATTTAAAATGTAAAAGAACGTTTTGAGTTGAGACAAGGCCGGAATAAGAATTACATTAATAAAACTGCAACTCAGTTGAAACCTCTAGAACCTGGCCACTTTTTCGCTTATAGCTCCGCTATTTCTTATTCTTAACCGATCGTTTCGAATCATATCTCTTTTGAAAGAGAATGAAATTAACTACAAGTTGAAATTCTTTGTAATTTTGTTAAAATTTTCGAGGTCGATTTTCTCGAAAACGGTGCCCTATAGAGGGATATTTCTTATAGGCTTTTTTGTAGTATTTGACGACATCTACAAGTTTTACCGTTGAAGTTTTTCTCCCAAGCTTTTTGTTTTCGAGTTAAATCGCTTTGAAAAAAAAAATAACATTGGAAAGGGAAGCAAAAAATACGACGAAAAGTTAATTTGACTCTCCTCGCTACGGCGCATCTTAAGGCCGAAAAAAAATGAAAAAGGAAATTTCGATTTTGACCAGAAAAAAATTGTAGGTACCCGACATGAGGTCACTTTGTCAGAATCCCTGTCCTGCAATTATTCTGACATTAGAGGTCGACTGGAGGCTAGACTGTCACATGCTCCACTGAAATTTAGCATTCAAATGGACAGCGGTTCTGAGCGTCCAATAGAAATACCGGAAACATATCGAACCACTACTGGCGTTTAGCAACCATAGTTTAAAACTGCCATCCTTGCTTTTTTTATCTCTGTATTATGCATTAAGACTTCCATGTTACTTTTCTAGTCGGAAGTTGTAGAATTTTTGCATCAGGTACATTGTAAATTATTGTGCAATTGTGCATCTTATTGCAGAAAGTACATAATTATTATCGTAATTAATCATAATTATCAATTTGTGCCTTCCTTGTATTTTTTATTTTTCGTCAAAATTAATTCTGAAAATATATACTTACATAAAGAAAAGGAACATTTTCTCGAGTATGCATGATTTTTATTGAATATAGGCACCTTGCATGAAAAATTAAATTGGTAACTGTTTATTGCAAACTGTAGGAAATCGGAAAAACATCTATACGTATTTTTTTATTTTGTCCAAAAATGAATAATGAATATTCCGAAAGTTATACAAAGATTAAGTTTTGTGTATATAGATATATTCAGCATGGAGTGACGTCATAGGATATCAAAAATAAGCACATTTCAAAGCGTTGTGTCAATTTTTGTCTAACAAGAAAAATAAAAAAGACATGTTGACTTATTTTTCATTGACAAACGAAATCAGCAATAAAAAAAATTGATGCAAGGTGCCTATTTGAGATAAATTATTGAGGACATGGGCACCCCAAAACAAATTTTGCCTGCTGTGCTACCTTACCGTAATTCATTATTTTTTAGCCTCCTCACTTGAAATAGTCACGAGCCGCCTCTGGTCATTGTACTCGTAATGTAGTTTTCTATTGAAATGAGGAAAAATATACCTGGCGTCTCATTTAAAATAAGAAAGTTCTGGTCATTTCCGGTGAAACCGGAAGTGATAATAAATAACTGAATACGTCAAATAATGCACATCCGGGTCATAAATGAACACACCAAATTTCATTTGTTTATTTGGAAAAATAAAAAAGTTATAGCAGGTTTTGAAAAACACCCGGTATATATTTTTTTTTCCATAAAACTCGTACTCCACTAGATTCGTACCAAATTTCAGCTCGATAGGATCACCGATTGGCCCTCAGCGGATTTTTGAATTTTTTTCCATGATAAACTAGGTAAAAAAAACCAGTGTACCTAGTGGTAGGTAGGTACATCATGGTGTAATCATGTGATGTAAACAGACCTATCATGAAAACAAACGGAAAGGAAATAATAATCCAACGGCTTATCAAAAATACAGGTTTAATACTACACAACAAAATATTCAAACTATCATGTATGTCGCTCATGTGATATGATTTGACAGTCATATCCCACAGAGATTTTTTTTTCCATATCAAATTAATGAATTTTTCGATATCCATCTCTCTATCTTCTCAATCTCCAAAGCATTAAGAAGAGATACAAGGAGATACAAAGTGAGAGAAATTGAACAAACCATAGAGAATAACAAAAGCATGAAGGTACTCCAAAGAAAACTTACAAATGGAAGGAAAGAAATATGCAAAATGAGAAATAAAGATGGAGAACTTACGACCAATAGAAAGGAAATATTAAATATAGTGGAGGAATTCTATAAACTCCTTTACAAAAGTCAATATGACGAAGAAAATCCTGAACCCGAAATCCTGACATCGAGAAGAGGCATTGTTAACCAAGGATCAGAAGAGCTTCCTGATATTACCATCGAGGAAATAGAATTAGCATTAAAAAACACAAAAAATAATAAAGCGCCAGGCGAAGACAACATAGTTACAATGCAATAAAAATAGGAGGCTTTTTAACCTCTGTCTATTCAATAGTAAAGTCCCCAAAAATTGGCATAATTCCATTGTTATTCTGCTTCACAAAAAAGGAGATATAGCAGAGCTAGAGAACTTGTTACGGGCTATTTTCAGAGATTGAATTGGTATCGCTTTCCAAGCAATTTGATATTGAATATTATGAGCAGTTTGTCCACTGAGTATTTTTGGCGTTCACCGTTCCTTAAATCTAAAAGAAAAACCCATTCTCGTATAATAAAGATAAATCCTTCAAATTCAAATATTTGGTACAACTATAAGAGAAAGAGAGAGAACCGAGTCGATGGTACCGATTTTATTTTCCATCGCTGTTATCTAGCAGGGACGGTACCGAATTTCAGGCATTTGCAAAAAATTAGGTTGATCATTCGATTTTTGGCTGCGAAAGCTACTTGATTGACGCTAGCACGTTTTGCTGATTTTACATTAGAATATCGGTTTTCCTTTTCCCAATTTAATTGCAGAATAGTTTTCTGAGTCTAAGCATAGTTTGCTGATGTGATTTTGGGAAAAATCCTGGAAAATATTGGAAATTCTAAGATATTAACTACAAAACCACATGGTTTCTCTTTGAAAGACCACCTTAGAACTTTCGGTAAGTCTTATTTGTTCTTTCTAGCCTGTTCCGCTGCTGATACTCGTTTTTTTTTTATATAGGCCTTTTTCTTCTTTTATCTTGTGATTTTTGTTATTCCTTTGCTGGGAAATCCACCTTGACCAGTGTCCTTATCATTCTTGTCCTGGCAACTAAGGGAACTATAGTGAAACTGATGCACTTGCCTCAGTATCCTGGGATTTCTTTACGTCGGATGCCACAATTTATACCTACCAGACTCGAAATTACTGGGTACAGACAGTATCAAATGGACAAGAAAATGGTACCTACCTGAACGGGTTTTGTGTATTGTACTGAACTGCTCCTGCTTCCCATAAGGTCAGATCTTTCCATTTTTCTCATATAATTGAATTATCTCAAGCCCTCAGCGTGGCTGAGAAACATTGAATGGTAACATACGTATTTAACTGGCCGTGTACTATTACCACTTTTGCGCCTTCTAGTTTTTAAGTTGGTTGTTTCGATAAAGTGCTTAAAACCTTACGAATGTACACCAAATATATGCATATACGCGGTATTTTCTAATCACTGGTGATTATTTACAGTATTTTCAAGTTTCAAGAGTATTTTGTTAACTTTTACATAAGTAGTTTATTCAAATTCGAATATGATAAACGATAAAATACTAATTTGATATATGACATTACTGAAGGTGTAAAATTATAGTTCTTTACTTCTTTAATTAAAGCTGCCACTTCATATTTTGAATTTAGTGTTTCTTTCCCTTGGTTTATTGCTTACTTTAGGTTCTTTCCCGTTTTGTTGGTTAGCACGATTACCTTTCTGTAGGGGTGAAAACGGGTGGCGCTATTATAAATTTATCTGAGCTATTTACCCACGACCACTCTCCACTGGCATAGCTAGCTAGGAAGGGCCTTTGTACCCCAAACAGGTAATTGTTCCGAACCGTTTAGGTAAACTTTTGGTTTAGTGCATTTTTAGCTAACATTATCTTTAGAATTCCACTCATTTTGCAGCGAAACAATATAATTTTCATATTTAATTTTTTTTTTCTCATAACAAATATTTATAAATTTTTTTACTCATAACAAATTGGCGCCCTTAAACGTGTGTGGATTTATTTTTCTTGTGTTTATGAATTTTCTTGCGTAATCTGCATAGTTTTTTTTTTAGAATTGGCCTAATCAATGTTTTTCATAGCCTAATCGCAGAATTATGTATTTTGGATGCTTATTGTAGGTATCCCAATTACTCTGTTTAAATTTAAAAAAAAAAAAATCACAATGGTTGATATCCTACAGTCAAAACCAACGCGAACACTTAATTTTTTTTTAAGATAGCAATTTGAATTTTTCAAATTAGCATAAACAAATCTTTGTCGATATGATTTTATTTTTATATTCCTATCAGCTGTTGGCTTTTACATAGTTTGAGTAATATTTACTTTTCGTAGGATTTTGAATCTTGATATTTCGGCAGACGCTGGATACTTATGTATGTAATTAATCTAACAAATTAATGGTACCTATTTATACCGTTTGATACTTTACAGTTCTGTCAGGAATAATTTATTATAAAATTAATTTACGACAGGAAGCTGGTTAAGTGTTGTAAGCAATTTTTTTTTATTTTATAGGTATATATATAATATATATTTTTTTTTTTTGCTCCAAGTTTGATGGGAACTTTGAATTCTTATCGGCTGACGGTTGTGCCATGTAAAGTGGCGTTTATTGCTGTCGGGTAGTTGGATTGTTTTTTTTTTGTTTTTTTTTGTTGCTTGTGATCGGGTTTTGGCTTGAAAGCCACAGAAGATTTTTATTGCAATTGTTTTTTTTTTCCGAGTTGTCGATAATTGAAAATGGACATTAACTTGTTGGGATCCGAAGAATTGAAATACGAATTAACGATTCGTGGACTGCCTATTGCTGGTACTTTCGCTCAGCGTAGAGCAGAATTAAGAAGTGCCTTGCGTTTGGAACGTTCTGGGGAACGTGAAAATCCTGCAGTGTCTCCTTATGAAGCGGCTTCAGAAATTTGTTTGTGTGGAGCTAAATTGTATTCTATCGAAAGGGATATTTTGAATTTTGATCAGGAAAACAGGGAGAGTGAGTTTAAAAGGATAAGCACCTTGTTAGAACACAGTCGAACACGCATTGCTAGAATTAATGCAACTATGGAGCCAGACGAAATTTTGAAAAATGAGTTGAGTTCGAAGTGTGGATTTTTCTTGAAACGACTCCAAGGTGTATACGAAGGTGATATTAATCCTAGTTCAAGTTCACGGGTAAATACAAACAGGGAGCCCAATGTCTCATATGACTTAGTTGAATTATCGGACAATGATACAGTAGCCTCGGACCATGATGATAATGGTATTGATGAACCTTTGAATCAAGTGGTGAATGATGGAAATCTTCGTAGACTTATTGTACCCCGGTTGAGTCATTTCGTTTCTGATTTATCAGATGATCATACAAATTTAGGTAGGCCTAATTCGGAGTTTGAGAACGTCCCTCATCATCATCAACCTTCAAGGACTACGGCTTCAATTTCAAGGGATAGGCCATTGCCTGCAGATCCGTCATCGTTTCCAAGACCCCCTGTGGCTGACAATAATTTACTTTATCCTCCAGAGGATGTACAGGAAGACGCTCGCATATTACCACCTCATTCCAACCCGTTTTCAAGAAGTCACTCCCTATTAAATGCTCCCATTTCAAATATTCAGTGGAAATCTCCTCGATTTCCTAATGATAGAGCTGCATCAGATGAACAACCCCGCTATTTCCAATCCTCGGCTTTGGTTCAACCAAATAATAATCCTTTTTCTGCAAGAGTCACACGTGATCGTAGTTCCGTGAGCCGTCCATTTGATGGTAATGTCGATCCGATTTTACAGGATCACCCAACCATAAGGAACAACAGAAATGATCGAACTAGTCGAATTTCGCAGGTACGTTTTTCTGATCCAGATTGTGAGAGGAATCCCTCTAACATTGCAAATTCGTCACAGTCTATCCCATTGGAAAACCTTGTGGAACGTTTTAATGATCTGAATTTTTCGCCACTCGATAATCGCCCCTATCAACCCTCGTACGATAACCATCTTCCTGTCTATAGGGATGTCAGTCGTTGGAATATTAAATATGATGGACACGGGAGTTTGTCAGATTTCTTGGAAAGAATTGAGGAATTAAGGCTGTCTAGAGGAGTTTCGAAGGATCATCTTTTGCGTTCCGCATCTGAGTTATTCATTAAGGATGCCCTTTTGTGGTACCGTACTGGTAACTTTCAAAGTTGGGACGACTTGGTCACCCAACTGCGGGAAACTTTTATGCCCTACGATTATGAGTTTTCATTATGGGACGAAATTCGAAAACGTACTCAGGGTGCTCAGGAACGAGTTATAAGTTTTGTAATCGCTATGGAAAATCTTTTCCGGAAACTGCCGCAGGAACCTTCTGAAGAAGTTAAACTTCAGCTTATTCGTAGAAATCTTTTGCCCTATTTACAAGTTCGACTTGCTACTCAACAATTTTGTTCTGTTAAAGCTCTTATTCAATTTTGCCGAGCTATCGAAGAAACAGAGGCACGCGTACAGCGTTTTGTCCCTCCTCCGACTAATTATAAGTATTTATTGGAGCCAGAGTTGGCTTATCACAAGCCCACTCATCAGGCCCACACAGCCTTTATTGAGGCCGACACTCTCACTTCTAAACCCCAACAGATCTTGGTTGATTCTGGAAATACTGACGTCGTCTCCACAGTGACTAAGTCCGAGTCTTTTTGCTGGAACTGCCAGAAATCTGGTCATCGGTTCAGACAATGTAGTGAACCAAGGAAAAAGTTTTGTTATCGTTGCGGTAAGCCAGATTGTACTACTCCCTCCTGTCCAGATTGTTCAAAAAAACCGGGTTACGGCAAGGTCTTAGGCCAGAAGTCTTGCCTAGTGTCGAATTCAATGGCCAATTTTTCCCAAAAAATATTACTGGATTATGTTCTAGCCCATGCTAAAAATGATGAACGGCCCTACCTGCAGGTTGAGATCTATGGAAAGTATTTCCTTGGACTGCTTGATAGTGGTGCATCCAGAACAATTCTTGGAGCAGCAGGCTGGGAAAGTTTGAGATCTCTTTGTGAATTAGTGCCAACTACTTCCTATTGCACTGTGGCAAATGGCCAGACTTGTCAGGTCATTGGCTCTGTCTTACTACCTCTTTGTCTTCGAGAACGTACTGTTCTGATTGATGTATTGATAGTCCCATCCCTTCCTCATACACTTATTCTTGGAATTGATTTCTGGACAAGAATAGGAATCATTCCCGATCTTTATGCTGGCGAGTGGAGTTTCGGTTCTGATGACGGGAACAATCGTAATGCAGAAATTGCAACCATCCAAAGCAGAGGAAATTTGACCGTTGAACAGGAACGTTGCTTACATGCCCTGATTGACGAGACTTTTACAAAAATGAGTGACAAACTGGGATGTACCACTCTTGTAGAATTGGTCATAAAAACTGATTCGCCCCCAATAAAACAGCGTTATTACCCGCTGTCCCGAGTATTGCAGAATGAAGTGAATGCTGAGCTGGATAAAATGATTGCGGATGGTATAGTAGAGCCTTCTGATTCTCCATGGGCTTCCCCAATTGTCATGATTAAAAAGAAATCTGGTGGTTGGAGATTTTGTGTGGACTTTAGAGCTTTAAATCGAGTAACAGTTTCAGATTCATATCCTCTTCCATGGGTTTCTAATACTTTGGACAAGTTACGAGACGCACGATATCTCAGTACGCTGGATATTAAATCAGCTTACTGGCAGATTCCTGTCGCAGATGAATCCAAACCCCTTACTGCCTTCATCGTACCATCTCGCGGACTCTTCCACTTCAAGCGAATGCCATTTGGTCTGACCAATGCCCCTGCCGTTTGGCAAAGACTAATAGATCGTGTTATTGGTGTCGAGTTTGATAATTACGTTTTCGTTTACTTGGATGATGTCATTATTTGCACGCCTACTTTTGAGGAGCACTTGCGAATTCTGCGTGAGGTAATCAATCGTCTCGTTCAGGCTGGTTTAACTCTTAATAGGGAGAAATGCGTGTTTTGTAAGGATGAGTTAAAGTATCTGGGTTACGTGGTCAACTCTTCAGGACTTTTGGTAGACCCTGATAAAATCAAGGCAATTCTTGAAATCCCTTCACCCAAGAACGTCAGCGAGGTAAGGCGTATAGTCGGTCTTGCATCTTGGTATAGAAGGTTTGTGCCTAATTTTTCTTCGGTTATTTCCCCTATCACTTCTTTAACCAGGAAGAACGTTAAGTTTCTATGGGACCAAAATTGTGACAATGCTTTTAAGACCATTAAGGAATATCTTGTGAATGCACCGGTACTTTCCTGTCCTGATTTTGACAAACCGTTCACGATACAATGCGACGCATCTGACTTCGGGCTTGGAGCTGTTTTAACACAGATGCAAAATGATGAAGAGCACGTCATATGCTACCTCAGTCGATCTCTAAATCAGAATGAACGAAAGTACACGACCACAGAAAAGGAGTGTTTAGCAGTGTTATTTGCGATTGAGAAGTTACGGCCTTATATTGAGGGTACCAAATTCACTATAATCACTGACCATTATAGCTTAAAGTGGCTTAATACAATTAAAGACCCAGTTGGACGTATTGCTCGCTGGGCTGTGAGACTGCAACAGTACGATTTTGAGGTGGTTCATCGGAAGGGCAAAGAGAACGTTGTTCCCGATACTTTTTCGAGATCGGTCCCTGTATTGGAGGCCATAACGAATACCCAAAGTGTGTCTAGTGATTCCGAATTACCTTCAGGCACTACAGATAAGTGGTACACGAAGATGTACAGTAATGTCACTAAATATCCTTCTAGATACCCACTTTGGTGGATAGATAAAAAGAAACTCTTTAAGCGCGCTAAGGTAAAATACCCGTCCTTGTCTGCTACAAGTGATTGTTGGTTACAGGTTGTTCCAAGAGATCAGCGTTCAAATATTATCAAAGCTTGTCATGATCCCCCGACCTGTGGTCATATGGGTGTTTCCAAAACTTTGGGCCGAATTGTTCAGAAATATTACTGGCCTCAAATGAGGAACGATGTACAGAAATACCTTCGGCGTTGTCGAATTTGCCTGGAAAATAAACCTGAACAGAAAGCTCCATTTGGACAAATGCGAAGCTTACAACCTACAGCTTCCAAACCATGGGAAATCATTAGTATCGATATTGTTGGCCCCCTGCCACGTTCTAGTGCAGGTTATTCCCATGTTTTTACCGTATCTGATGTGTTTAGTAAATTTTGTTTGTTCTTTCCTCTCCGCGCAGCAACATCCAGTAGTCTTTTGAAGTGGTTAGAGGATCATGTTCTTTTGGTCTATGGTATACCTAAGAAAATTATTGTGGATAACGGACCTCAATTTCGTAGTAAAGCTTTCCAGGATGTTATTAAAGGTTATGGTATAGAGATTCGTTACACAGCCAACTATCATCCTCAAGCTAATCCTGTAGAGCGAGTTCATAGAGTGCTTAAAACTATCCTTTCAAGTTATGTGGAAAAAGATCATAGGCACTGGGATAAATTTCTGGCAAAGGCTGGTTGCGCGATTCGGTCAGCAACACATCAAGTCACTAATTTGACTCCCAATTTTGTTGTGTTTGGGCGTGAAGTAAGGTTACCACATTATGAACCCGATCTACCAGCTCAGGATGATTCAAAAGAATTTGACCCACATGAAAGATCCCGTCAACTGGGAAAGGTATTTTCTGATGTCAAGAAAAAATTAATTCGGGCATATGAAAAATCCAGTCATACTTACAATCTTAGAAGGCGTGATGGTCGATTTCTTCTTCATCAAAAAGTCTGGAAACGGAATTATCAGTTGTCAGATGCTGCGAAAAATTTCACGGCAAAACTGGAACACAGATTTTCTGGTCCCTATACTATCTCTAAAGTAGTCTCACCATGGACATATGAGCTGACGGACTCCAACGGTCGTAATCTCGGTATCTGGAATACCAAAGACCTGAAGGCTCATCCACCCGATACATCAATTTAGGCATCTTTGGGTACTAATTTTCCAAATTTGATTGATAAGGTTGTAGGTTAATGAAGTGTCTATAGTATTAGGGATATATGGCAGCATATAGTTCTTCTCTCATAACTAGTTCGTGAGGAGCTTAGAAAAATTTCGTTGAAATTTTTTTTAAGGAGGGGAGGTGTTGTTACGGGCTATTTTCAGAGATTGAATTGGTATCGCTTTCCAAGCAATTTGATATTGAATATTATGAGCAGTTTGTCCACTGAGTATTTTTGGCGTTCACCGTTCCTTAAATCTAAAAGAAAAACCCATTCTCGTATAATAAAGATAAATCCATCAAATTCAAATATTTGGTACAACTATAAGAGAAAGAGAGAGAACCGAGTCGATGGTACCGATTTTATTTTCCATCGCTGTTATCTAGCAGGGACGGTACCGAATTTCAGGCATTTGCAAAAAATTAGGTTGATCATTCGATTTTTGGCTGCGAAAGCTACTTGATTGACGCTAGCACGTTTTGCTGATTTTACATTAGAATATCGGTTTTCCTTTTCCCAATTTAATTGCAGAATAGTTTTCTGAGTCTAAGCATAGTTTGCTGATGTGATTTTGGGAAAAATCCTGGAAAATATTGGAAATTCTAAGATATTAACTACAAAACCACATGGTTTCTCTTTGAAAGGCCACCTTAGAACTTTCGGTAAGTCTTATTTGTTCTTTCTAGCCTGTTCCGCTGCTGATACTCGTTTTTTTTTTATATAGGCCTTTTTCTTCTTTTATCTTGTGATTTTTGTTATTCCTTTGCTGGGAAATCCACCTTGACCAGTGTCCTTATCATTCTTGTCCTGGCAACTAAGGGAACTATAGTGAAACTGATGCACTTGCCTCAGTATCCTGGGATTTCTTTACGTCGGATGCCACAATTTATACCTACCAGACTCGAAATTACTGGGTACAGACAGTATCAAATGGACAAGAAAATGGTACCTACCTGAACGGGTTTTGTGTATTGTACTGAACTGCTCCTGCTTCCCATAAGGTCAGATCTTTCCATTTTTCTCATATAATTGAATTATCTCAAGCCCTCAGCGTGGCTGAGAAACATTGAATGGTAACATACGTATTTAACTGGCCGTGTACTATTACCACTTTTGCGCCTTCTAGTTTTTAAGTTGGTTGTTTCGATAAAGTGCTTAAAACCTTACGAATGTACACCAAATATATGCATATACGCGGTATTTTCTAATCACTGGTGATTATTTACAGTATTTTCAAGTTTCAAGAGTATTTTGTTAACTTTTACATAAGTAGTTTATTCAAATTCGAATATGATAAACGATAAAATACTAATTTGATATATGACATTACTGAAGGTGTAAAATTATAGTTCTTTACTTCTTTAATTAAAGCTGCCACTTCATATTTTGAATTTAGTGTTTCTTTCCCTTGGTTTATTGCTTACTTTAGGTTCTTTCCCGTTTTGTTGGTTAGCACGATTACCTTTCTGTAGGGGTGAAAACGGGTGGCGCTATTATAAATTTATCTGAGCTATTTACCCACGACCACTCTCCACTGGCATAGCTAGCTAGGAAGGGCCTTTGTACCCCAAACAGGTAATTGTTCCGAACCGTTTAGGTAAACTTTTGGTTTAGTGCATTTTTAGCTAACATTATCTTTAGAATTCCACTCATTTTGCAGCGAAACAATATAATTTTCATATTTAATTTTTTTTTTCTCATAACAAATATTTATAATTTTTTTTATTCATAACAAACTACCGACCAATAAGCCTCTTGAGTCACCTTTACAAACTATTTACTCGTATTATAACTACCCGACTAGAAAATAAAATTGGATTTCTACCAACCTGTGGAATAGGCAGGTTCTCTTGGTGGATTTGGAACGAATGACCACCTTCAAAGCGTCAAAACACTCATAGAAAAGACAATGGAACACAACAGAGCTTTAGTAATGACATTCGTGGAATTCCACAAAGCCTTCGACACAATAGAGCTAAATGCAGTGTGGAGTGCACTTCAGGAATGTAGAATCGACTACCGATATACCAAACTCATCCACAATATCTACAAAAATGCAACAATGACGGTAAAACTACATGAAAATACCAACCTCATAACTATTGAACGTGGTGTTCGACAAGGCGACACGATGTCACCAAAACTGTTCATTACAGTCATGGAGAGTGCATTCAAGCAATTGGACTGGAGTCAGAGAGGTATAAACATAGATGGCAAGAACCTAAACAACTTACGTTTTGCAGATGATATAGTGCTATTCTCGGATGATCTAGAAGAAATGCGACTGATGTTGCAGGACCTGCAACAGGTGTGTGGAAAAGTCGGTCTTAATATCAATATGTCAAAAACAAAATTCATGACAAACCTTGTTCCCAGCTGTGGCTTGAAGATTGACGGAGCTGAAATTCAAATGATATTTGTACCTTTGCCATGAGGTCAGCATCTCAAGGGATAACCAGACATGCGAACTAAAGAGAAGACTCACTCTCTCATGGGCAGCTTTTGGAAGACTTAAAGACGTTTTCAAGAGTGACATTCCCGTCAATCTAAAAAGAAGGGGTTTTGATCAGTGCGTGCTACCAGTAATGACATATGGCTCAGAAACCCTAACACTAACAACAGCAACAGCAAAGAAACTCAGAGTTACACAGAGGAAAATGGAGAGGTCCATGCTTGGTGTGACCTTGAAGGACCACATAAGAAACGAGGATCTGCGCGAAAGAACCGGTGTCAGCGATGAACTGGGCTGGCCACGTTGCACGGATGCGGGATGATCGATGGGAGAAGAGGCTTCTTGAGTGGAGACCTAGAACGGACAAGCGAAGTAAAGGAAGACCGCCTACGCGTTGGTCGGACGATATTAAGAGGACCCGTAGCAACTGGATACAAACAGCACAAAATCGATTGGATTGGAAAATGATTAGGGAGGCCTATGTTCAACAGTGGACGCAGAGGGCTGGTTGATGATGATGATGATTGATGATGATCTTCTCAATAACCCAGTTAACACACAGAAATCGAGAACTTCTGCGAAAAATCCCATTTTTTTCGTAATCGCATGTTTTCGTCCGAATTCGCACGAATAATATCGGGTACAATGTACAACCGTCATTGGGGTTTCACTGAAATGGGATCGTTCGCACTTTTTCGTCCAATTTCTGACGAATGCAATTCGGACCAAAAACGAGTCCAAAGGACGATCCGCCTTAATGTAGGTATAGCAAAAACAACGAAACGAAAACATAAAACAAATTTGATATAAAAATTAACAGTTAAGAACTCAATATTTTTCTACCTACCCACTACCACAGCCCACTACATGTAATACCTTAGTCACTATGGGGGCTCAACCCCCATTGCCTCCATGGTTCCGGCGCCTATGGATGAGAGATTTCTTTTACTCATGGACTTTTGTATGGTTTTCTGCCATTCCAGTTTTGGCCTTCCTCGTTTTCTTCTACCTGTTGGTTGCCAATGTAGCATTTTTCTGGGCTACCTGGCATTTGGCATTCGTTCTACGTGTCCGTACCAGGTAATTTGTTTCCTTTCAATGTCCTGAACTATCGTGCCTTCTATTCCCATTTGTTGTTTTATATTGTCGTTCCTTATTCTCTCTCTTCGTGAGATTCGCATGGATCTTCTAATGGCATCCATTTCAACTGCTTCCACTTTTTTCTTTTGTCTGCGTCTGTAATTCTCCAAGTCTCCGTGAGTTTTTTACGTATCTCAATTCTTGATTTTGAGGCTTTATACAGTTCTTTAAGTGCCGTTATATAGGTGTGATTGATGTTGGATTGTTCTAATACCTTTCATAGTCTGGATACTGGGACTCTTTTGTATGCTTTTTGAAGGTCCACAAATGTGAGGTGCGGGTTTCCAAATGTCTAGCAGATCTCTTTTCTATGACTTGTTTTAAGCAAAAAAACGTTGTCCGTACCTGCTCTAAAGTGGCACTGCTCTTCTTCTGCTTCTTGCTCTTTATATTCTTCTTCAATGAGATCACGCAGGATTCTACCGTATAGTCTGCTTAGTGTGCTTTTGAATGATGTGCCCCGATAGCTATTGCAATCCAGCTTATTTCCTTTTTTTGTGAATGGATGATATAAAAGCCGTTTCCACTTGTGGAACAGTATGTCCATTTAGGCATTTATTGATAATACATGTGAGACCTTTAAAGAGCTTCTCAGTTCCCCATTTCAGCATTTCTGAGTATATCCCTTCTGGGCCGCTAGCTTTACCTGACTTAAGATTCTTAACAGTCTTTTTAACTGTTTCTTCAGATATCTCTCCATGTACTTCAATATGTCTTGGAGTATCTGATATATATTCCGGTCTACTTTCTTGTAATAGACCCTTGTAGTTAGTGTTCTATCCATTGCTCTGGTTTAATAATCTGGATATTAGCTCTGTCCTTTCCTGGGTTTTTGACATTTGATATAAATCTCCATACCTCTGAGCATTTCCTTCCTCCTATGTAGGTGTTAATTTCTTATCCCATATGACTCATTCTTAGCTATAGTGATGCACGTTCTTAGTTGTCTTTTTGTGTCTTTATAAACTTCAAGATCTTGTTAATTTTTTGTTGTTAGCCATTTCAGATATTTTTGCTTCTTCTCTTGGACTAATAGCTCTATCTCCTCATTCCGCCACTATTTCTTGTTGGTATTTTTTTCCTTCGTTCCTATTGCTTCTTGGGTGGCTTCTATTAGACTCCTCTCATAGAGTTTATTGAAAGTACATTCTTCAGGGTTCAATAGTTTGCTGTCGAGTCGCTTCTGATACAGAAATACAGTGCTGTCATCTCTAAAACTGTCAAAATTGTACTTTGTTGTATCCACTATATCCGTTAGTATGGCATTGGTGTTTTGTTCCTCTGGGTTTTTGTTCATTTTCCTAGATTGCAACTTTATTTTAGCTCTTACTAAAAAATGATCTGACCCGCAAGTTATTCCTCTTATGGCCATTTGCACAGCTATCACTTAAGGGGTATATAATTTAAGTGGAGCTTTGAATGTGATTTTTGTTCCTACAAGAGTCACATTCAAAGCTCCACTTGGATTAAATATCCCTTAAGCTATAACGGTGCAAATGGCCGTTAGTCGTTTATCTGCATGTTTGTTTCTTGTTTGCTCATCACATAGTCAATAATAGTTTTCAGGTTACAGGCATTCTGTATCCATGTGTAGCGGTGAATATCTTTGTATTTGAAAAATCCATTGTTTATTCTAAGATTGTGGGTCTCACAGAGATATATGAACCTTTGGCCATAATCATTGATTATTTCTTCTCCAAATGGTCCTACAACTGGGCTATTGTTCGTCCTTCCCGTTTCATTAAAATCCCCTATCATTATGATTTCTCTATTTCTTCCAATATCTACTAGGATTCCATCCAATTTGTCAAAGAACTCCTGCTTAATGCCGACTCTTTCTAATGGTGATGCTATAGCCCATGTAGTTTCAAGTTGACCGTTAGAATATTTTCTTCTACAGCTTCCCAGTTGTTAATTTTCCATTTTTTCTTTATCAGTACATATGCCCCTCTAGCTGCTATCATTTCCTTTGACACTCCAGTAAAAAGATGAATATATTCCAACATTTCCGGTGCCACTTCCTTTTTTCTTGGTTTCGGTTAGTGCTACTAAATCAATGTTCAATTTCTGAATTTCTGATGTAATAATATCCGTTTTCAGTCTAATACCTTGCACATTTCACGTAGCCAGATTCATAGTCCATTGTCTTTACTGTCTTCGTTGTCTTGGTGATCCGTCCAATGTTCCGAGGCCTCGCTTAGGTCTTTTGATAGTTTTGTATTTTTCTGAGTATTAAAGAACCAGTCTAATGCCTCGACCCCCATCCTGGAGGACAGGGTCAGTTTCTGTTTCACGGTGGGTATTTTATTTTCCCATTATCCTCTGAATCTGTTGGATTACAGACCCAGCGAGCTTCCCCTAATTCCCAAAGGGACGCACCCGATGGAGGTAACCGACAAATCCCCACACGGGGTTTTTGGAAATTTATTAACTCAAAAAGAGATGGCTTAAATTTACCAAATGCTACGCACTTGAATGACTCAACCAGTAACTCCATGGAATCTACTATTCATCTATTTATGAGAGTGATACAAAAATGGCTGTGAAGACGAAGACAACTGTTTGAATTCTTTTTAAGATTTTGAATACTGTAATATTACCAGTTTGGATGTTCTTAATTCCATAAGGGAGGTAGGCAATAACTTAGGTTGTGGACCTGATGGCATAGCAGTTGAATTTTTAAAGAGCACAAAATTTGTATTATCTATTTAATATATTGCCCATGTTGATCAATCTTTCTCCGTTTAGTGGAAATTTCTCAGAGAGGATGGAAACGAAGTTATGTAACACCCATCTGCAAAAGTGGTGATAGATCTACAGAGCAATCTCTAAAAACTCAATTCTATCTACAATATTGCAATCTTTTGTAAATAAATGCCTATATCCACTATTTTCATCTCAGATAATCCCAGAACAGCATGGATTTTTAAGAGGAAAAACTGCTATAAGTAACTTGCTAGAATATGAGCAATTTGTAGTTGAAGCTATGGATGAACGTTTCCAAGTGGATCTGTGTACACTGACTTCACAAAAGCTTTTGATAAAATAAATCATTCAGTTTCAATTGAAAAAATTGAAGCAATGGGTGTTCGCAGAGCTCTGCTGACTTGAGGTTGAGCAGTTATTTATCTGGTCGAACACAATGGACACAGGTTGTGAAAGTAGAAAAATTTATGTTGTCAATAATCAATGTATCATCGGGTGTGCCGGTGTGCCGCAGGAAAGCCATCTATCCCCTATGTTATTCAAGTGCTTTACTGCTTTATAAATGATCTGCAGGACTCTACTCGTTTCAGCAAAATTTTATTGTATGCAGACGACTTGAAGATTTTTAAGGCTATTCGTTGTGGAAGTGATTGTATAAAACGACATATTTCATTTATTTGAGAGAGCTCTTTCCGCATCTGTGCTATCCGCTGTTCTATCCTGATTTTCCATCTTGGTTTCCTAAATTTTGCGCCCAGCAGCATAAAAAAGTTTATTTATCTCTGTTATATTGTGCTGGTTTTCTGCCCAACCGTTTATTATTTGTTGAATTGCCTCGTAAGCTTGAGCCATGAGGTGAGGTGTGTTGCTTTTTGTGATTCATCAATTTTTGGTAGTTTATCTCTTGTTATAGAATTGGTATCGGTATCATTGATCTTGTTCTCAATTTCGCTGATTATATTTTCTAAGCTATTCTCACTTTCGCTTTGTGCTGGTTGATTAGTTTGCTTCTCTACAATATCTACTTCGTTTTGTGTGTCATGTATTCTCTGGTTCTGGGCGTTTTCTCGCGGGTTTTGAGCCTCTGCATGTCCTGTTTCGTTTTCTTCAGATTTCTGCGCATTATCTTTTATGTGTCTTTGTACTAGCGCCTTGACTTGGTCTATCTCAGTTTCAGTAAGTTTTTTGTGACTCACGATGTATCGCCTTTGGGTTGCCAATGTGTTTGCGGAGATGTTGGGATGGCTATTTGGGTTTCGGCTCCTCCACAAGTCATAATTATCTTTAAGGCCTTTTGTTCTTGTCGTCTCCTGTAGGTAGTAGTAGCACCACAATATTTCTTTGTATTCATTTTTGCTCCATTTTTGTCGTTTATTTTCTTCTATTTCTCTTTGTAAATCTTGATTCTGTATCTCTGAAAGGCCTGGTTGAGTATCCTCTGTTAGGTTCTCTTCAGGGTAATTTGTCGGAGCATGATGTTCCTGTCCATTTTCTCGTGTACCATTGCCGTTGCCAGGGGTCATTGCAGGTAATTCTTCCTGACGGTTCCGATCCAAGTCCTGCTGCCTTGGTCCGCCCGAGTATATTTTTCTTCGCGTGTTGAAAGCTTACTATTCACGCTAAGAAGGTAGCTGGCCTTCCTAACGGTTCTGGTTTTAGTCCACCCCGGGTATCTTATTTCCCTAGTATCCTTCAGCACTAAGGCTAGCGGACGTACCCCAGCGCACAGGGGCGGCTCCCGATAGCTGACCAGAAACAGCCACGGGTTATTATTATTATTATTATTTAATGAAGGAGAACAAAAAGTCAAATCTCACAATTCCAAAAAGAGAAATTTATTTTTCAAAAATCTCTCAATTAGACTACCATGGTTTTTATTATTATTATTATTATTTTTTTTTTGGGTTGGTCTTACCTACGGTCCCGCGGCTCCGACACTTATACGGGTGCAAGTAGGCCTGGTGTTCCATCCACCGTTCTACTCCCCATCAACCGCACGGTTAGTAGAAACGGTGTTCCGCATCGTGTGCTCTGAGTAGACGCAATGATCCCAGGATTACCGCTTTCTGCATCGTGCCAGCAAGGTGTTCCGCTTTATCACGACACACTAGCAAGATCTTGAGAGCCGAGAGCAGTGTTTGTCGTGCACCTCCGAGAGCCCCAATCATCAAAACCACTAGCTGACGGTATAGCCCCGGTACATTCGGCGAAGGTCAAAGAGAAGATCCTGATATTTCGTCCGTTTATCTTCCTCCTTGGCAATAATGTTCGTCTATTATTATTATTATTATCATTATTATCATTATTATTATTTATCTTCAAATGGAATAGAATATTGTGTCATGAAATCGATTCCTACTTTTGGACAGCTTTCGGTAGATAACAATGACGTAGATACATTCGATTTATATCAGGTTTTCTCAATTCCCTGTTTTTTTTTTTTCAATTAAAATGCTCAAACACTTTAATACTTGCTTGCCCCTGCTATGCCCTGAAATAATTCAAATTACCAACTATTACTAGAATGATTATTTGAATGGACATTTTTTGTTCAAAATAATCCACATTATCGGGTGTTGTATTTTTAGTAACTAATATTGAAAATTCTAGCTTCATTGTTGTGGCAATCATAAAGCACGCGACTGGTTAGATCTTCCTCATGCCTTACCAATACCGCAATCATGTTGCATTAAAGACGGTTGTAATACTGAATTGGAACGAGATGAAATTTATACTCAGGTAAGAAGCAATTTAGGCTAAACCAAATTATTTGAAATATGATATTTTTTAGGGTTGTTGTGATAAAGTCATCGAATTTCTGGATGCCAATATAGGAATAGTCGCAGGAGCAGCTGTTGGAATTGCTTTCTTCCCACTGGTCGGCGTGGTGCTTTCTTGTTGCTTAGCTAGTGTTATAAACAAAACCAAATATGAACCAATGGCCTAATTATTTTGACTGTTTAGAAGCGCATACAACAGATGTGATTTTTTTATCAAAGAAAATTCTGGAAGTTGAATGATTTTGAATATCTTTAAAATTATCTTAACCTTGTAATCTTTATAGTCACTTATGCTCATTTATAAAACATATACAATTATAAGGTATTTTATTATTGAGTGAGTATTTTTGTCCTATTATTAAAAAATGTATTTTTGAATATATAAAAAAAAATGTAAATATGACATAATTATTTAAGATATATCGTTTTAAGAGAGTAAAGTGGAATTATCAAAAGGAGAGATTCGAATTTTTTTGGAACTGACGAACTGATTAAATATGGAAATTACGTTAGATAATGACTATGTATTCAAATTATAGCACCAATATTATAAAACGCACTTTTATCCAATGTTATATTCGTAAAAGCTTAAACAAATAAATGAAGAAAATTATGTGATTGTGAGTTATAAATCATTTTATCTACTCTGAAAAATAATTTGTCGAAAAATATGTCTGGGTAGTCTAAATAAAGGTCAAGTATTTTAAGTTTGGGTCACCTATTAAAAGTTTTCGATTATCAGGCACGAGGCTCTCGAATTACCAACCGGACATTGTTTCCATTATTTCGTTAAATTCACGACGCGAACACATTTGTTCTTTGATTGTGAAACAATGAGATTTGAATTTCTGTTACGTAATAGTTATTTACATTACAAGTGCGTTTATGAGCATGATTACAATAACGAGTGTGAAGGATTAGAACGACGAGGTCGTAGACCGAGTTGTTCTAATCAAGCCCGGGACACATCTATCATGCATCCTTCCGATCCGACTCCGATCATACAATGAGGCTCCTTATTCTTGGACAACAGGAAGCAGCGTTCCCAGGAGAATGAGTGTTCCGCTGCTCCCCTGTTCCAAGAAGAAGGACCTTGATTGTATGATCGGAGTCGGATCGGAAGAATGCATGATAGATGTGTCCCGGGCTTCACACGAGTCTTGTAGTCATGTTTAAACGCACGTGTGATGAACAACGTTTTATCTACAAAGCGAAAAATAAGAATATTTTTCCAATTATTTTCGTTCATTAATGGTTGTCTACCTTCATTTTACCTTTACAGGTTTACCTTTGACATTTGTCAAATTACCAAAAATAGTTGTGTTATAGACTCCTAACCTCGCCTATAACACCACTAGTTGTGTTATGAATTCATAACCTAGTCTATAACACCACTAGTTGTGTTATGAGTCTCATGACGTTACTCAAATACCAGAAAAATGGGTATGTAAAAACGTCATAACCAAACGCTTGTAGATAAAGTCAATTTACTTTTTGCCTAAAATGCTGCACTATTCTGACTAATAATGACAGATCGAATCTTTTTTTATCCTATCAAGGGGCCCAACACGTATAAAGTCATGTGTATTTGAATTTTTAGAAAAAATATCGTACTATAAGATCAAATCGGTCTAATTAAATACTTTTCAGAATACATATAATAAATTATGTCTGTTCGGGTGAACATTGTAACCCGCTTGGGCTTACTTACGCAGTCCCCTGATTAATTGCACATGTAATCTTGATTTGCATGTCTCTTAACTATTTCTAACTCATAAACTTGCGTCTTCAACTGATGCTTTGTTTTTGCAGGAGTAGGAGCACAACGTTATTTCTTCAGGCAGTGAAAGCGACAGATAAATCCTAGCAAACTTTAGCTCCATTCGCTTCGATGTATCCAAAAACGGAAAGCATCGAACCAGGGTCCAGGACCTGCAAGTTGGTCAGCGACCCAGAATAATAGTGTGAGAATCCCTAGTGGTCTAATAGTCGAATCAAATGGTAATTTTTTGGTAACATGAATGCTGTAGAAGGTTTTTCAACGGAATTGTATGTTTTTTGGGATGTTGAATACAAATCTGAAGTTTGCTGCCTCGTAGCAGAACCGGCTCAAGCCGAAAATCGCGAAAAATCTCGAAATTTTCGGACTTTTTCCGGTTTTCTGATCATATCTTGCAAACGACGCATCGTGCGGAAAATGTCACGGTATTCAAAGTTGAAGAGCATAAAATTTTGCGTCGAATGACCTACCTAACCTTGTTACTGTTGAATTTATAAGCTCGCCATTGTCAGTCGAAAAAAGCCAAGTTTAATGAACTTTTGTGAATACTGCAGTAAACTTACTTTTAGATGAAAGTGATTCCAAAACAACCACTCTAAGCAAAAAAAATCTTTGAAGATGTACTTAACCAAATATTGAGTTCATTGAGCACCAAAATTTTAAATATGGATCAATATATACGCATACATTACTGATCATTTCTTCATTTTCCCTTCAAACGCTTATTTGACAAAATGAAGGGTCCAAAAATGAAAAGCCTGTCCCTGTCAATATAAATCCCCTCACTTCTCAAACCCCACTTGTGAACCCTAAATTACTTCTTTCTCAATTTTTTGTAATAAGGATTTATAAGCTTTATGTAAATATGTAGATTTGATTAGACTATGAAGGCTGCTTCAACAAGTATTGCTGATTTAGCCAGATGTTTTAATCTTTTTGTATTAAATAGAACAGTTGATTTATTAACCAAATAACCGTAAGTAATCGGGAAAAAATTGAAGGAAAAAAGTCGTTACAAGTAACAGAACCGACGAACCGAGTTGTATATGTATGCTGTTATGAGATCCAATAACTACCTACTGGTGCCCCAAAAACTAATAGGAAACCAACTAAATTTCTATGGTCTAAATACTCTTTATGTTGTAGTCCAAACATTTACCGCTAAAATGTCACGCTAATGAGTTCTTATACACACGAGGTTTGACGGTTTTAGCACAAGAGCCGAACCTCGGTTAAATGAGAAATTGGCTGGCATCATTTTTAAAATGGTTGAAAAGAACACCTATAGCTTCCATATATTATAAGTAACTGGCGGCTTTCTCAATAAAATGTTCTTCTTAAAGTATAAGGTACCTGACCCAAATAAAGCCATGTACCTAATAAGGCCAGTGCCCCTTATTGCTTAATATTGAATCCCATCTTCAAAAATTACAATATTATTAAAAAAGATATCTATAATGCAAATCAATAATTATTTCGAGGATTCGTAGTTACTCGTTATATGTCGAAAAATGGCTAACCACAGATTTCATTTGTCAGTTATGTCACGTTATAACTTTGAGGCTGGAACTCAATTAGTTTATACACATGTTCATAAAGCGAATGGAGCGAATTTAATTTTTACACGGACATTTATGTATTGAGAAAGCTACAGAGTAAGTACAGAATAATATCTTTTCTAGATTTCTAGTTACAGAGTTTTTTTCATCAAGGTAACATGTTCCTAATAAGGCCACATGAAAAATTTTCAATTGGCCTCACATCACAGTGTTTTTTTAAAAGAATGTGTCATGTTATAACTTAAGTGATGTGTTTTAGAGCGCCTGGAGTCTAACCAAGCAAGAAAAGCTGCGGTTCAGTTGTCCTGGTTGAATGTAGACCTATTTGGATCACCATCCCAGGACTTGAAATTATTGTTTTTTTAGAATGCAGCAAACGTTAAAGTTCTATTTTGAGAACTCTTTGTCAAAAAATAATATTTCCATGAATGATTCTATTTATTTTAAACATTTTTTAATGGTGGCCTTATTAGGAGCATAGTGGTACAAATAAGGCCAATGGTAAGGGTCTTTGTTTTACGCAAAAAATACCACTTATATGTAAAAATAAATAAATTGGGGTTAATATTCAAATAATAGAAGCGAAACACTTCACAGATTAGCTCGTGATTTTTGTCGGGTTTGGTGGATAGTGTTCAGAAAAAATAAAACTTCTTAACATGGCCTTATTTGGGACAGGTACCCTACATGAAATGAAATCAAAAACCAGCCAAATATGTCATAAAAAAATAAGGACAATGGTTGAATGTTGACTTCAGAAGAACGTAAAATACCTCGTGTTATCCCTGTAAAATTCAAACTTATGTTGTCAAAGAGAGTAATATTCCAGAAAAAAAAGGTATAAGAAGTTGTTCTGCACTTGGTATTGTGAAAGTGTCACAGATAGTTCTTTCACATGGGCCGCTTGCTAAATTACATCATGTAACTTTATTCAATGTTTAGACCTACACAAGAGTCGCGGAAGATATTTAACGTGTCGCATTGGTAATACTAAATTAGCCGTATTCTACGTCAAGCCATTTTTACAGGGGTCCCAGCCATGAAACAAGAAGCTAGAAGAACCGGAAGTGGATGCATCTGGATGATGAGCATGGCCCAACGAGAACGAATTCTCTCGCGGAGGTCTCGAAACTCAATGCCACGCTTGGATACTAGAAACCATGCAGCAACATTGTCAGCAAAATAGCAGAAAATAAATAATCCTTAACGTGTACTATCCCATACAGCGTTCAACATCTATACCCACGACATCCCACTCTCAGTTTGACCCAACGCCCAACTCGAGGCCCAACTTTATTGATGATTAATTCAGAGATGCGATAAAGAAAATCCTATTTTTGCACAAGATGCACAACATGCCAAACAATACATTTAACCTGATAGGACACTTTTTCAACCCGATAAGGTTTTAACCGATTAGCTTTGACTAAAAGTCAACATTCAAAATTTCTCTGATATTTAAAGGATTACCTACCTAATACTTATAGTCCTTGGACCATTTAAATCTATTTTTTTTTTTTTTTTTATTTTTTATTTTTTTTTTTTTTTTATTTTTTTTTTTTCTGCTTTCTTGTCAGAAACCACCACTGTGGTTTGTCGACAAAGCCTCGAACATCACACACAAACCAAATCAAACAAACAACTCAAAACTCAAAATCTTTATTTAAATAATTACTTATGTGTGTACAATTCAGGTAGGGAGGTTAAGCCCCCCTCAAACTTAAATATATACAACAATAACTTATTCTAGGACATACAACTTAAAACTAAAAACTCCAGTGCGGCGCAGCGCACTGTGCCCCAGACACGCCTGGCGTGCTGTGTGGGCGTGTTTTAGCACGGTCCGATGTTTTGACCTAAAAGCCTCTGTCCTATCCTTGATTAACTCTTTTCGCAGCGTTACCTGGTCTCCCTCAAACAAACAAACATCCATGCACCTAGCCGGGATTCGAACCCGAGACCCACTGCATGCAAAGCGAAGACACAACCGCTGAGCTGTCTTGAGTCTGCTATTATTTATGACCACACCGTCGAAACTTTTTGGATTTGTTATTTGGGTGGGGACAAATTTGGAGCTTAGCGCATTATGGTAGTGGGGCGTTTGTCTGTTAAGCTGTCACGAAGTTGTCGATTTTATGCAAGAAAAAAATTTATGACCACATTGATGATTTTATTTTAATCAATAGTTTTTATCACATAAATAACGAAAAAAAATTTGTCGGACAAAAATATTGGGGCATTCGTCGCGTCGGACAAGCTAAATATGTCAAATTTATGGGAAAAAAAAATTATTACCACACGGCTGATTTGAACAGAATCTGCCATAAAAATATTTTACAAGTTTGTGGTAACCTTGTCGGACAATTTTCACGGGGCATATGCGCAGTCGGATGCGCCAAAGATGTCAATTTCCTGCAACACTTTTATTTACAACCATTTTTCCGACAACAATAGGAGGGTCTAAGTAATTATATTCTTAATCAAAAAATCTAAGTGTCGGACAAAAATATTGGGGCAAATCGACAGTCGGACAAAAAATTTAATTCTTATAGGCTATCGACTTTTTTAAACTATAAGGATGAGTTAGGTATGAGTTAATGCTTATTACTTTACTTACATAAACATATACAGTGTGATTTTTTAAGTGTGCAACATATGGGAATTTTTTTCAGTTATAGCACAACCCAAATACAAACAAGGCCAAAAGTTGGTGCATGTCTGATAATCATATTAGGTGCACTTAGAATGGTTGCAAGTGAGACAGCATACAGGGTAGCTCAAAAAATATCAAAATTCTAGTAATATTTACTTAAATAAAATAAAACCTTTGCACTTTAAGGAGAGTTTTTTTAATATGCATATTATCAACAGTAAAGTTTTAACTTGTTAAAAAAAAATTGCGACATTTTAAAGTTGAGTTGAATATCATTGCAACAAACATGAACTTTGTGATTTCATAAAAAATCAAAGATCCATGTTAATTTTACAAATATGCCTAAATTTGAACAAAGTTATGTAAAATTGATTTGATTTTAATTAGTTTTTGAAAGTATTAAGGGCGGAAATAAAAAATAAAAAAAATATAGAAATTATAGATTTTTTTCGAAAAAAAAAAATGTTTTTTTTTTTTAGGAGGCTATGTTTTGATATTTAGGCATAACTTTTAATTCCAAACAACTTTTCTCTATAACATTTTGCTGAATTTTCTAAAATAAGGGTACTTTACAGTACAATTTTGATATTGTTTGAGCTACCCTGTATGCTGTTTGACTTACAACCATTCTAAGTGCACCTAATATGATTGTCAAACATGCACCAACTTTTGATTTTGTTTGTATTTGGGTTGTGTTATTACAAAAAAAAATTCCCATATGTTGCACACTTAAAAAATCACACTGTATAAAGAAAAATACATAAAATATTATTATTAAATACCTATTATTTATTATTAAATAAATATGGTAGAAAATAATAGTATTGAATTTATTAGTATTATTACATAAATTATGATTATTTAATTATCATCATCTTCAGATATTGAATATTCGGGATCACTGTCTGATGAAGTCTCAATTATCTTCTACTTCTATTAGGGCTGAGAAATTATTTCAGTTATTGTTGAAGGAGGAACTGTCGAGGTGTTTTGTTTTTTTTTGTTCTGAATCGGTTCAGAACTAATATTAGAACAGTTCTTAATTATTTTTTGTGCGCAAGCTGTTCTGCGTAACGAGAACTGTTCCAAATAATAAACCAAAATAAAGCTATAGTATTACACTACACTTATACAGTTACTCTGAAAAAATAATGGAGAGAGGGGCATCATTTTGGAGCTACAAGGTTACATAGTTCACCTGGCCTGTATGTTTAAAAAAGATTTAAAAATTGGATGTTTTTGAGATATTAAATTTAAACGTATTTTTATAAATTCAAATAAAATTGAATTTATATTATATACTGTATATTCAAAAATATTTTTAACTAATGCATATTAAAGTATCAAACAAATTTGTAATTTAATTTTTTTTTTCTTGCATCAACCTGTAAGGAGATATCGTCCGATATCGCACTAAGTGGACACCCTGTATAGGTGTTTGGGTGTGTGTGTGTGTATATATATATACAGGGTGTCCCACGAGGTTTTTCCCAAATGATAACTCCGGAACGCATCCTCGTATGTTCCACTGTATAATTTTTTATCATTTTCTTTAACAAAGCCTTAACAAATATGGCATTGCCGATTTTGTAATTTAATTTTCTAACGAAAAATGCCATAATATATACCATGAGTTACATTTAGGATTCGAAAGTTGGCGTCACTTGATCGAAATTGATGCGGAAGTGGTGAAATTGAATGACATTGGTAAAAGCGGCACAAAAAGTTACCCAGATCCTCAAAATTTCAATTATATCGGATAACAGGTTCCGAGGTTATTACCTGGGAAAAACTCGTGGGACATCTTGTATATATACCTACTATAAATTATATAAATACATATATATATGCAATACATACATTAGTAAACGTTTGTATAATTATATGTACCTATGTGTAATATGTAGTAAAAAATTACAAAAATTACTTTTTTTTAAATTGTATCAAAAAGCCCCATTATTTTTGTCCGACAATTGATCCGATATGCTTTACACATGTAAAGAAACAGTAAAAAATAAAAATTGCATCTCTGGTTGTAAATAAAAGTGTTGCAGGAAATTGACATCTTTGGCGCATCCGACTGCGCATATGCCCCGTGAAAATTGTCCGACAAGGTTACCACAATTATTGTATAGTTATTTATATAACAAGGTTGCGAAATAGAATTTCGCGCATGAGCAAATATTATGACGAGGCAAAGCCGAGTCATAATATGAAGCGAAGCCGCGAAATTCTTTCGCAACCGAGTTGTATACATTATTTTTTCTACAACTGCAGTATCTGAAATTTTACAATGAGTTTTGCGATTATGTATAAATACTTGCTTTCAAGTAAGAAAATTTTCAAAGCAACGTTTGGTATGTGACTGGTATCATACTGGTATGTGACGTATCTACGTGTAAATGTTTGACATTTGTCAAAAAGAATTTCGATTCACAAAATGTTATCTTCAGATGAAGAAATAGAAATATCTGGTACTCCACCAGATGTTGCGCAAGTCGCATATGAGGCAGTACAAGACCTTCTTCCATCCAAGACCAGAATACATTATGAAAAAGCACATAATCAATTTCTCAAATATCGAAAAGAAAAAAACGTTGGATCGGCAAGTGAAAACGTTCTTTTGGCCTATTTAGCTGAAAAGGCAAAATCTGTAAAAGGGTCTACATTGTGGTCTACTTAGGTACTCCATGCTCAAGTCCACCTTAAACGTTAATGAAAACGTAGATGTTACAAAATACTTGAAGATAGTCCCATTCCTCAAAAAACAGATGGTAGGATATCGAGCAAAAAAATCCAAGGTATTCACAAGTGCGGATATTTCCAAATTTCTAACTACTGCTCCAGATGACTCTTACCTTCTGTCCAAAGTTCTGCTCATCATTGGAGTTTCTGGAGCTCCGGCGTGATGAGCTTGTCAAAATGACCGTTGATGATATTCAAGATGAAGGATCCGTGTTAATAATTACTGTTCCAGATACTAAAACTAATGGCCAAAGAATATTCACAATCATCAACCCTGAATACATTCGAATATTCCGGACATTGCAGAATTTCGGCCCCCTCATGTAAGTTGCAAACGATTCTATCAGAAAGGAAAGTGCACAAAACAATTTGTTGGCATTAATAAAATAGGGGCAACTCCTAGTATGAGAGCAAAAATTTCTTGGTAGACCCTACTTCAAACTGATTTGTATACCGGCCACTGTTTTCGCCGTACTTTGGCAACTTTATTAGCCAACACCAGAGATGATATTACCATGTTGGAGCGGCACGGAGGCTGGAAGTCCACAATGGTTGCAGAAGGATATGTCGAGGATTCTGTGCAAAATAAAATGGAAATTGCGAAACATATTTCAAGCACTACAAATGAGGACTGTGGTCAAAATTATTACGATAATGGTAGTGATCATTCAACTCTTCCAAATGTTGAGTCAGTAATTGCACCATCCACAACAAGAGTATCTTCAGAAATTTCAGCTAAATCAACATCAACAGGAATTACTATCAGTAACTGCAATAATAATTGTACTATTCACATTGTTAATAATAAATAAAATAAAAAATTTACAGTTCAATTAATTCAAGAGTATTTTTTGAAATGTTTCGCGCACTAGTGCTCCAAAATATTTCGCGCAATAGGGTGCGAAATTTTTAGCGCACTAGGGTGCGAAATTTTTAGCGCACGTTGCTTTGGAAAATTATCACCTGTTAAAAAATGACACATTTGTCGCATTAAAAACCATAAAATAATAATGACATTACTTGTCAGTTGTAGAAAAAAATATTTTTATGACAGATTCTGTTCAAATCAGCCGTGTGGTAATAAAAAAAAAATCCCATAAATTTGACATATTTAGCGTGTCCGACGCGACAAATGCCCCAATATTTTTGTCCGACACATTTTTTTTCGTTATTTATGTGATAAAAACTATTGATTAAAATAAAATCCTCAATGTGGTCATAAATTTTTTTCTTGCATAAAATCGACAACTTCGTGACAGCTTAACAGACAAATGCCCCACTACCATAATGCGCGAAGCTCCAAATTTGTCCGACTCGACCCAAATAACAAATACAAAAAGTTTCGACGGTGTGGTCATAAATAATAAATTTAGATCTGGGCCCAAGGACTATTATATCATGTGTCGAAATTCGAATAATATTCTATTCAATCCCATTATACTCCAGTACACTTGAGGGTCGACCCTAAACAAATTATTATAAAGCTGGGACCCATCTCAATAGTTAGTGTTTTAGGTCCTTATTAACATAGATATTAAAGTTCCCAAGTGTCCGTCTTGCATAACATCCCGAAATTATGTCCGCCATCTTGTATTTTGGCATTATGTTGGAAATAATTTTGAAATCTGTTTTGAACCTGTTTAAAAATGACATCATCACTTTCAATCGAGAAAAAATGAGGTTTTCAAACCAGCAGAATTTAACCATTATCATACATAACCTAGGATTTTTGTTTTTTTTTTTTTTTTTTTTTTTTTCTGGTAATTATCTATTAGCCTATCCAAAACACGTGACTTTGACAAGCAAACAAAGGGTTTGTGTGCCTCTTGGCGGACATTTTTATTTAAGTTTGACAGCATCTCGGAATTGTCAGCCTATCCAAAACACGTGACTTTTGACAAGCAAACAACGGGTTTATGTCAAGAATCGTAAACTCTACAGGATTGCTCAATCCCATAAGACAAACGTTCATAAAAACATCGAAGATGGCGGTATGCGAATGACGTCACGCAGTCCTTGATCGGTTTGTGTTTTTTATGACAGTGCACTATCCTTGCATTTTCAAACGTGAAAAATTGTTATTTTGAGGTTATTTCCTTTGAAAACTGTATTTTGTAATTAATTTATTGATTTTAAAATTAGCAGACTTCAAAAGCTTGTGTTCTTGAGGCTTGAGTGGTTGGCTAATTGCTAATTAGAAAGACGAGTTTGTTTGCTTTTGTTTATCAATTAGCCAAACATATTGCCAAAAAGTCAAAAAAACGAAGGGAGCTGGAGTCAAGCTGGCCCCCGGATTCGTTTCAATGTTTGTTTTGTGTATGAAAATGAGCACAATTCGCATAAATACTGGCACAATTGAGCACAAAACGGGCACAATTGACTACAGAGTTGAGAAACAGTAGAAAACCAAATGTGGGGTGCCGAGCCGGTTTAATTTTTGCATTTCAATATCAAAATATAAGCGAAACGGGGTTGCAATAGTGTTCTTTATTTTTTACTGACCCTACCTAGGTACTTCTCAATTATTATTCATTAATTTAATAGGTACTAGAACGATTTAATATGGACATTCAAAGTGAGCTTATTTCACAAAGCCAAATAGTGATACCTAATTTAGATTCTCATAATCATATTCCAGAAAAACATTGCAAGTTTCCCATATTTTCCATGCGTTTTCATAGTAAACGCGCCAGTAAAGGAATTTATTTACATATTTATTTATTCACTCTTCACAAACCCTAATTTTTATTAATAATTACATGCAAAGGAAACTTACAACTAAGTAGATATTTGATTTATAAAAAAAAAGCAAAACAAATGCTTGACTAGGAAATACTAACTAGCAATACACACAAATAAGTAGTCCTGATACAACAAATCCAGTATTATAAAACCAGAAAATGCTTGGGGTTTTCGCGAGTATTTTCAGCCACGAGTCTTTTATGCTTACACACATTAAATGTAACTTTAAATTTACACTTATAACACTAGATAAATCCGAATTTACGATAAAATAGTTGTCAGCACAAACTAAACATCATTCGTATCAGCGGCCATCTTGAAAATCCGGCATGCGCGTGACGTCACAGCAATTGTGAACAAATTTAGCCGATTGAGCAATCCTGTAGAGTTTACGATTCTTGGGTTTATGTGCCTCTTGGCGGACATTTTAATTTAAGTTTGACAACATCTTGGATAGTCTAATAGCCTATTTTCTATTTTTCAAAAATTGTGAGAGTGTTCTGTTCATGATTCTATAACCTCCAACAAAAGACACAACACAAATATAAACATAAACCACAAACTGTCAACTTTCCTGAACTATTGCGCATTTGTTTTTGAACCGAGGTGAAATTTCGTTTCAAAATATTTTCAAACAGTTTTGTTATGACGTAATTAGCTCAACGCGAAAAGGTAATGTTTTGAATTAGGTTCAACCTGGCTTAACCAATTTAAGCGAAAAAAAAACACCTTAAGTTTTGTCAAATAACTTGAAATTCGTAAGAGATTCGAAAAAATATTGAAAGGTAATTTTTATGTAAAATTGAAATAAGTACATTTTGGTGCTTATTTCACCTCTCTAGGCACAAAAGTTTTGAAGATATAGGTACAGTTTTGAATTCTCCAGTAACATGAAAAAATAGAGTTTTACCTACTCTAACACAATAGTTATTTTCCTAACAAGTGCGGAAAGTGATACTTTCCCGCACCGTTGACCCGAACGACGCGAAGCGGAGTTCGGGCAAGCAGTCGAGTGCGGGAAAGACACTTTCCGCATGAGTTAGGAACATTATTTTTTCTACGAGCGCGTTCAAATATAAAAATAAAAACTAAGTAAATTCAAAGAGATATATTATTAAAAAAATTTAATTACAAAATTACTTATTTTTATATTTTTACGTTTACTTTCAAGAATGATTGAAAAAAATTACGTATTAAATCGATTTGATGTTACAATAAACAAAATATCTAAGGTAAAAAAACTGCCCTGCCTCAAAGGAACCAAAAAGTCAAACAATGTCAAAAAAAATCATAAAATTTTTGAAATATTCACAAATTAGATTAATATGGATTAAAATAGAAAATAGGAATATTTAAAATAGTTTATGAGCGCATAAATTAGTATATCTAGCAAAAATGTATGCAGACAAAATGGATAAAATGTTTGACTAATTAACAAAACTGACACTTCTTCTGAACGCCACTTCTGAATGTCACTTTCCCGCACTAGTGCGGGAAAAACAAAATCGCGCACTAGTGCGGGAAAGTGACATTTTCGGAACTAAGATGCGTGCGGGAAAGTAATAAAAATGCGTGCGGAAAATGAGTTTTCCCGCACGGTGCGGTAAAACTTTTTTTTGACATATCAGTGCGGAAAAAGTTTTTCCGCACGGCTGTCAGTGCGGAAAAAATTTTACCGCACTGATATGTCAAAAAAAAAAAAAGAAAAATTTTACATTTTTTCGCCTGTAGGAAAAATATTGTACCTAACACTTGCGGAAAATATTTTTCCGCACTCGGCTGCATCACCGAACTCCGCTACGCGTCGTTCGGTGAACGGCAGAAAATTCATTTTCCGCACTTGTTAGGTAAATAGCTATTACAGTTTAGCTGTCAATTTTACAAGTCAGTAGAGCCAGTAACTGGTAAAAATCAATTTTCGTTGTTTATATTTTGACTTGATAAATGACGTTTTACAAATGAGTGACAAATAATATTTTATTTGCTTTGAATAATATACCGGGTGACAATGAAACTACTACCCATGGCGGCATTTCTTAACGGCTCGAGATAGAAATATGCAACTCGGTTTGTTGATAGGGTTGAAAATTGTGAACAATTTTAATATAAAAACAATTGAATGTCTTTTCCGGTTTTACCGGAAATGGCAGTTTTTACGTAAAATACAAACAAATAGGAATTACGACATATCTTTGAGCCACTTTATTTCAAAAACTATCAATTTTTGACACAGGGTATGTTTTACAAAAGTTATTTAGAATTATTCAGAGAGTTCAAAAAATAAAATATATACAGGGTGTCCCATTTGAAATAACAAAGTCAATGCCATTTCCGGTGAAACAGGAAAAGACATTCAATTGTTTTTATATTAAAATTGTTCACAATTTTCAACCCTAACAACAAACCGAGTTGCATATTTCTATCTCGAGCCGTTAGGAAATGCCGCTGTGGGTAGTCGTTTCATTGTCACCCGGTATAGGTAGGTACACTCTATTTTTTCCCAAGATAGATTTTGACATTGTCAACTTTGAAACATAAACAATACCTACCGCGTGGCTCTGATTGGTCACAAAATGCCGTGTCCTTGCAGGTGAGGTATCCTCATGGTTGGAAAACGATACCTTCGTCGAATGCAGGTACACGGCATCTTGCAACCAATAAGCGGCATTGTTTATGTTTCAAAGTTGTCATTGTCAAAATCTATCTTGAGAAAAAATACACTGTATATAACTGCAATTTATTAAACTGCATAATATATTCGTATCCAAGGTCAGTGCGAAATATGGCAACAGCGGATTGGATTTGCCGTTGCTTATCCATTTTTGTTTGAGACTGGTGGGAGTTCTCCGTTTTATTTTCGCGAACAATATTGTTTTGTGACTGCTGTTTTGTTTGTAATATATCAATCTAATTAGGTACAGGGTGATCTATTATAAATGTCACCCCCTTCTAACTTTTTCACTTGACATTTTTGACAAAAGTGTCAAATACAAAAGTTTCAAGAAATTGTCGAAACTTTTCAACTAAGTCAGTTTTAGGCATACAGGGTGCGTCAAAAAAGTGCAGTAGTGTGAAGTTATATGTTTTCAAATGGAACACCCTGTATATTGTGCGTGGTTTCATGAAAAAAGAAAATTTCACCATTTAAGCTTTAGGGAATTTTTTTTATAAACAGTTTATGGTTCAAATTTTATTCATTAATATACAAGGTGAACTATTATAGATACTAAATCCAGATGTCCCAGTTAATATTATTATTTTTAAAAAAATAACATGAGAGACCTAGGAAGGAATTTTCGCGTTTTTCCCTGTAACTATTGGAGATAAACCGAGAGATAAACATATCAAATCATATATCGTTGAAATCATCTTAAAGGGGGCTAACAAATAAGCGCACAATATACAGGGTATTCCATTTTAAAAAAATTAACTTCACACTGCTGCACTTTTTTGACGCACCCTGTACACCTAAAACTGATTTAATTAAAAACTTTTGACAATTTCTTAAAACTTTTGTATTTGACACTTCTGTCAAAAACGTCAAATGAAAAAGTTAGCAGGGGGTGACATTTATAACGATTGGACCTATATCAATAAGATAAGCGATCTTATGTTTTGTTTTAACACATAATTCTATATTTTTTATCAATAGTAATATAACTAGTGCAATGGAAATTATTGATAATTTTTGGGAAATTTGCCCGAATGCATTTTTAGTTGAAAAAGAGCACCAGTGCACGTAGTGCACCAGTGCCTTTTTCAGTTAAAAACGCATGAGTGCAAATTTGTCGAAAATTATAAATATATTTCCTTTGCACGAGTTGTATTTAATGAGAGAATTTCATAAATCAAAAATTTAAATTTTTTGTCAAAAAATGTCAAAACACCAGTTTTCGCACCAGTTAGTATGCAATTATCTGATAATTTGCACTAGTGCAAATTATCGCTTAATTACAATCTGATTGGTTCAAATCAACAATCAAAACATGTCAATTTATTGTTGGAATACCAGTTTTGACAGATGTATGAAATTCTCACGTTAATATTTACTAGTTCGCTGTCAATTTATTATTTTGATTTGGATTTTGTTTTAAAGTCAATTTGTTTTGAATAGGTATTAGGTTTCTAGAGATTTTCCTCAGGGCTCAAAAGTGTTTGTTAAAACTCATGACGTTCACTTAAATTTATATTGGGATTTTATGTATAAAGGCTGATCAAACATAACTGAACATAAATTTTGATTTTTTTTTTTTGAAAATAAGAGCCGAATTTATTGACGAGAGGTTTCCAGGTTCAATATTGATAAATGTTAGTGGAAGAACAAGAGTAGTTTCAAAATTTCCTGACACAGTATTTGCCATAGGATATCCCTCAGATTAACACATGAAATAGATAGGTTTATTATGATTAAAAAATGCCCCAAACATTGACTCCCATTCTAAGCTCACTTGCGGACACTTACTGTAGATGTGCCATATTTACAAATTATCCTAAGTTGCAGGGAAAATGGAATTGGAAATTGAAAAAAATATATTGTAATGATGAAAACCTAGATAGGTATGTATCGGGGTATGTATATACAATTATTATAACACAAAATATCGCGGTACTTTCCAAAATTGAATAGGAATGATTATTATATAAAATAATAATCTATTATCACATAAAATTTGAATAAGAATTTGTGCTAGCTGAAAATGGCAACACTGCCTAAAATCTCGGAGCCTGGTTGTATTCGTCTGGGAACGCCCACCTGAATCGTTTTATCTTTGTTAAGATAACCAGATAAAGAAGGATGCAAATATTGCCAGAGCAAGCCCGTCCATAATCGTAAGAAATGTCAAACGGGTTTTGTTTGTGATTGGCCCGAATTGTCCGCAATCTTATCCCCACTCCCCACTCCATGTAGTTCATTCATAATCCACTATTGTTGTTTAGGATTGTTGGCCGCAGAAACCAAACGATTTTATGAATGACTTGCCCTCTCTATTTATGTAGTGTTACTCTGAGGGATATCCATTCCAACTAGGTTTGTTATTAAAGTCTAATAAGACACGAAACACCCAAAGACAATTCAATAATTTAACTTTTGTCTTTGATCAATTTCTTGAAAAATCAGTAATTGGTTGAGCGGTACCTAACTTTTTTAAGACCTAAACATTTTATTTTGTAAAGAATTATGGAAATATGTACCGTAAAACGGGGATACTTTGTGACATTGGGAAACTTTGTGACATTGTGAAATTCGATTCAAATTAGCCAAACATTTTAAATTCCGCGCGCAAAGCCAAATTTTTCTACGAGTTGGTGGAAGCACATACCTCACTCGCTACAAAAACCGTTCGGAAAGCTGGTACGCTCTCTTGGTAACTTGCAGCCTGATTCGAAGGGAGCATCTAGTTTTTGCAACTTTTTCGAAACGCCCAAACTTTCTACTGTACATCAGAATTTGAACACTCCCCAGAAAAATTTGTCAGAATTTCTAATTGCTTGGGTACTTGTCGGGATATCTACGTGAATACGCTGACGATTTATTAATTTGACAATTTTTTTTTTTTTTAACAATAAACAAAAAAGAGTAACCTACCGGGGTAACTTCGTGACATGTAATTCTTATGGGAGAAACTTATGCTCAACCTAAAACAATGCTAAAAGGATCGACATGTCTCCTAATGTGGACGACTTCCTATGGGTGGAGTTCACATCCCAATTTCTGGATGAATTTGAGGGTGATAAATACTATATCGTATGATATACAATAAAAGTTTAAAATGTCTAAATCAGTATAAACCCGTGTTTCTAATATCAGAAAATTATCGAGCATATATTTCTTGACATTTCCTATCGTTTCAGACTAAAAATGACGGGGTTACATTATGTTTTCATTGAAAAAACGCACTGTCACAAAGTTACCCCGCATCACGGGGTAAAATTGTGACACTTTCAAATTAAAAAAAAGCTGAATTTTTATTTTTTTTTTCAATTTCCTAGAATGCCATTTTGTAGCGGAAGAACGGATATACATAGTGTATTTTGTTTAGAATTTTATATGGCAGAAGAAATGTTTGAAAATTTCCAAAAACCCCCAACTGTCACAAAGTATCCCTTTTACGGTATAATTAAATGTTCTTGAAACACTTTCTGATGAACATAAGTATTTGCTGGTGATATAAAAACTATACCCCTACCTAAGTTGTGGAAAGTACCAGACTCATCAAGAAATCGTATATTATAAATTATAATTAGCATTGTCATATACAAACTGTTGAAACGCATCACTAGTAAAATCAAAATTATTATCAAAAGAAGCGACTTTTGAGCCTTGAGGAAAATTTCCAGAACCCTGATACTTATCCAAAACAAATTAATTATTAAAAAAGATCCGAAACAAAACAATAAATTGACAGCGAATTAGTAAATATCAGGGATGTGCCGTAGACCAGAGATGGGCATCTACGCGTAAACAAAGATTGTCACATCCCTGCCGTAAACTATGAAATCTACTTTACGCCGTTTGTCTACTCGTTGTCTACGTATTGTTTACATCCACTTTTTTCCATGTAGACTATGTAAACTAATGTAGACAATGTAGACAACAGAAAATTTGAAATTTGAGTAATTTTTTGAGAGTTTGGATTACAGTAAATTTATATTGTATCAAATTAGACATTATCTGCAGTTTAATTAACATTACAAAGCAAAAAACAAAACAAAACAAAAACAGAAACATAACCTTAAAGGCCTGCCAACTGTCAAAAATTGTATTAGTCTATCCAAAACACGTGACTTTGACAAGCAAACAAAGGGTTTGTGTGCCTCTTGGCGGACATTTTAATTTAAGTTTGACAGCATCTTGCCTATCTAAAACACATGACTTTGACAAGCTAACAAAGGGTTTGTGTGCCTCTTGGCGGACATTTTAATTTAAGTTTAACAGCATCTTGGATAGTCTAATACTTTACGTGTTGTCTACATAGATTACATAGTTTACATTGTCTACGCGTTGTTTACACTAGACGTAGACAATCTTTATTTACGCGTAGATCGTAAATGCCCATCTCTGGTAAATATCAACGCAAAAAAATAGAATAAAGTATGTATTATCCGTTCACAATCCGATGTCCACAGGTACAGGCAAAATTTATCACCTTTCAATGCTATTTGATAGGGAAAGGTGATAAATTTACCTGCACCTGTGGACATCGGATTGTGAACAGGATATACACTGTGTCCGTAAAGTAAAGGCCCATCCTCAATCAATCTGGTAGCGAAGTGGCACTTCGGCACGCATGCTAGTACAATGTTGTTTAACGTTGGCATCCTCAATTCACCATATTAGTTAGGTTAGGAAAAATCGGGCGCGAAATTTAAAATGGGTTCCTAAACACATTTCAACAAATTTGACAGCAATGTATTTCTTATGGGGGATTCAAAAGAGTGATTTTCAGACGGGAATATCTTGGGTTCTGGGCATTCCTTAGTATTTGAACCTATTATACGTCAAACTTTGAACATATTTCTCTATAATTCATGCTCTAATTGCTTTTTTAGACCTATGAATTAAAAATACAAATGATTTTAATTAAAAGTGTCTGTTTTCGGTGGACGTACGTCGGGTCTAAAACCAGCTGTAAGAAAGTGAGGTTGTGTGTTGTGTTATGATTGTTGGTGAATTGTTTATTTATTTATTTATCACTAGTTCAGTAATTTGTTTTTCCATTTTTTTGGATTATTGAAGTACATCTACTAACCAAGTATGTAGGTACACTTTTATTTTATTATAATTATAGGTACCCATATATAAACTTATGGATCAAGCAACGACATACGTATTTTATACAAACATCGGCTTCTCAAATTGGTAATATTTTTATTTTAACAATGTTTATTCAACTTTCAAACACTCTCTCAGTTAATTAACATATTAAAAAAACTATTTATACAACTCACTTCCCTAACAAACGTTCTATCACGTCTACAGACGCTTTTAAAATTGAGTCCCCATAAGACATCAATGTATTAATTTTTGAACTAGGAACCCGCGCCAATTTGCGATTCTAACCTAACTAATATGGTGAATTCAATTTCGTGCTAGCATGCACGCCGACTCCAAAGTGCAAGCTTGCAAGCTGCAAGCTTTTTCGATGCGTGACAACTTGTGTCATGCGCAGTACATTACCCGTACGTTCGGTATTTGGATCTGAATTCTCCGAGCATGAATTTACCGTTCGTTTATTCAAAAAGTGTACTCGGTGCAGGCTCATTCACTTTCGTTTATTGAAATTTCGAACCCTCTGAGCTGCTTTGTACGCTCGCTGGTCCGCTCTGCACGCTCTGCTCTTTGAACAAAATACCGAACGCAAGGTAAATTACCTACCATTACATAAATTGACAGCATTGAGGATGGGTACCTATCAATTTTCCAGCACGCGTGCCGAAGTGCCACTTCGCTACCAAATTGATTGAGGATGTAGCTTAACGGATAAATTCATTATTTTGAAAACGGTAGAGTTTTTGAAAAATCGCTGACACGTCAATTTTGGTTTTTTGTTTGAAATTTTTTGTTATATTTTTCATTATACAGGTTGTCTCAAAAATATCTCCGCTGCTATCAACTTTGTTTTTTCAAATGAATCAACCTGTATATTATGATATTTATGGATTCTGCGGGAAATTTTTGACATCTTTCATGTACTAGGTGTTCGTTTATAACTGGAACACTCAGTAACTTTCTTATATCATTGAAAATAAAGGGCATGTTTAAGTTGGAAAATTTCTTGGTGAATTGCAACCTTAAGCGCTACAATGATATTTTTTCGTCGTCATAGGTTTACAGGGTGCGCCAAAAAGGTATTTTTTTTAAAATGGAATGCCCAGTATATTTTTGTTATCCAAATAATATTTGATATGTTTGTGAAGCTAACTTTCTAAGAATTTCAAAAATGCAAAAATATACTGGGCTTTCCATTTGAAAAAATGACTTTTTTAGCGCACCCTGTATACCTATCGCGACAGAAAAAATCTGGTTGTAGCGATTAAGATCGTTGCAATTTACCAAGAAATTTTCCAATTTAAACATGCCCTTTATTCTCAATAATAAAAAAGTTATTGAGTGTTCCAGTTATAAACATACACCCTGTACAATATCATATACCTATCTTCAACTGTTTCGGAAATATTGACAGTTGAAAATTGATTTTTTTGCAACTTTGACAGGCTGTAAAACCTGAACGGTTAATTTTAGAGGAAAACCGATTTTACATTCCTACCTTAGATTTTCATAAACTATCATTTGACATCAACTTCGAATTCACCCGGAGATTAGATTTAACCGGAATTTTTAATCACGGATTAACTTCAAACTTGGTGTCAAATGATAATTTATGAAAATCCAAGATTGGAATGTAAAATTGGTTTTCTTCTTCTTCTAAAATTAACCGTTCAGGTTTTACAGCCTGTCAAAGTTGCAAAAAAATCAATTTTCAAATGTCAATATTTCCGAAACAGATGAAGATAAGTATATGATATTGTACATGAAATATGTAAAAAATTTTCCGCAGAATCCATAAATGTCATAATATACAGGGTGATCCATTTGAAAAAATAAAGTTGATAGCAGCGGAGCTATTTTTGAGACACCCTGTATAATAAAAAAATATATCAAAAAATTAAAAAAAAAAATAAAAATTGACGTGTCTGAGCGATTTTTCAAAAATTCTACCGTTTTCAAAATAATGAATTTATCCGTTACTTTACGGACACACTGTATGTATGTGTTAAAACAAAACATAAGGTCGCCCACCTTTTTAGATTATTAGGTCTGTTTCTGCAGTCAATTTCGTTGGTCGAAACCAGTTTTCTAACTATTTCTGTTTTCAACCAATGAAATTCGCTCTGACTGGTTTGTGATTTCTGCAGAAACAGACCTATTATATAACAAACCAAGCAGCAAGCAGCACTCACAAAACAATAGTGTTCACAAAAATAAAACGCCGAACTTCCACCGGTTCAAACAAAACTGGATAAGCAACGGGAAGCATGTTTTACTTCCGTCATCTATTTCGGCACCATATCAGAAATAACACGTTCTGATTGGCTGCGCGGAGTTCTTTGACGCGGTGCCCAGGTGGGGGTCGGAAATAACTTCAGAGTGCCGAGATCGCAGACAGAATTTACTACCTATTTCTTGTTGCATGTTGGGCATCATTTTTAGTGCAGTCGCCAGACGATTTTGCATTATTATTATTACATATTATTTTTACCGCAATAATGGAAGTGTTTTTACCTACCTCGTTTCGTAACGTGAGTATTCATGAAAAGTGTATGTGCCGCTTACATTCTATGACTCATTAGGTACGAGCAACAGAAATGCTATCCACATCTGCTTTGGAATCTACACTCATACCAGTTAATCAGAGAATCACAGATATGGAATCTCAGCCAATTAGTACTAGTACTATGTCAAATCCAGAAGAAAACAACGATTGTTATAAAAGAGAATTCACAGAATTTCTGACTTTATTACAGAGTCACCATAATACGCATTGCACTTCTTCAAAGATAACAAATCTCTGCATGCAACGCTTAAAGAAAATTTCGACTCGCCCAGCTTGGGATTCTTACCTAGCTACTGCTGGTAGTTATTTACCCAGAAACAAAACGTTTGGCAGGTGGCCGGCCTTCGAAAGAGTCATTAAAACGAAGAAAAATCAAAACACATCAAAATTTACAGTTAAATGTTGACCACAATGTTCCAAACGCCATTGGTCATTAATTTCTTTCACTATCGTTTTCTATATCCTGATATTTTTTGTGCCAGGTACCCACTACTCTAATAACTGAATGAAAAAAATCTAAGCATGTTTAAATTTCCTGTTTCAATAAAAGTTGCTATATCCAGGGTCGGCGCAAGCGAGTTTGGCGCCCTAGGTAAATGCACTGTCTGCCGCCCCCATCAAGTAAACATACAAATATGCATGGCTAATTTTAAAAACATGTTTTATAGTTTTATTAATGATTGTACAGGGTGGTCCAAATTGGACACTTTCTTATGGAAACACGCTTTATTTTAAAAGATAGAAAAAAATGGACCCCCCTCTCTGAGGCTCAAATTTCATGAAATCTTGATTGGTGCAAACCGCATTTTGATATCTTCAACTGTTTAGCCGCTAGAGGACGATTCTCGATTTTGAGCAATACTGTAAAGCCTCCATAACTTTTTTGTTTATGAAAATAATTCATTTCCGTAAAGACCTTTTGGAAGCACTTTTTCAAGCAGAGCTCAGGACGTTCTCAGTTTTTTTCTGTTTGGCTTCGATTTTGAGATATTGACCAAAATCCGATTTTTTTCAATAGGACACCGTATATAGGTATTATTAGCTCATTAGAAAGCTCTGCTTTTGCTGATTTCAATGATATAGGGTTCGATAGGTTTATCTCTAACGGTTTTCGGGAGAAAAAAAATATTTCGGTTTTTGTCATAAGAAACAATGTGTTAGAAAGAGACCCTTCTCAGTTTCCTTACAGAGATAAAGTCCTTTTCCAACACATTGTTTCTTATGACCAAAACCGACTGTTAGAGATAAACCTATCGAACTTTATATCATTGAAATCAGCGAAAGCATAGCTTTCTAATGAACTATTAATATATAGGGTGTCCTATTGAAAAAAAATCGGATTTTGGTCAATATCTCGAAATCGAAGCCAGATAGAAAAAAACTGAGAACGTCACTGAATTCTGCTTGAAAAAGTGCTTCCAAAAGGTCTTTACGGAAATGAATTATTTTCATAAACAAAAAAGTTATGGAGGCTTTACACTATTGCTCAAAATTGAGAATCGCCCTCTAGCGGCTAAACGGTTGAAGATATCAAAATGCGGTTTGCAACAATCAAGATTTCATAAAATTTGAGCCTCAGAGTGGGGGGTCCATTTTTTTTTCATCTGTAAAAATAAAGGGTGTTTCCATAAGAAAGTGTCCAATTTGGCCCACCCTGTACATTATATAGATATACCTGACTTACAAAATATAGAATATAGAATATTAGCATAAAAAAATATATACACACATGCCCGCAGGCGCCCGCGAAGGCGGAAAAACCCTGTTTTGGTGCCACGCCCAAAACGTTAATTTTGTGCCAAAAATATTCATAATATAAAATAAAAAAAAATAAGTAGTTTTTGGCTGCCCGTCACCCGGTCGCACGACCCCTATAGCTACTAGCAGAAACAGGTATAGCAGTATGTGCTCATAAGAAGAGGGCAAAGTTTGTGTTAAGGTTTGCAAGAAAAGCAGAATTCAAAATATATTTTTTTTTTGTTGCGTTTTTGCCGCCCCCTTGAGTTTGCCGCCCTAGGCGACCGCCTAGTTCGCCTGATGGTTGCGCCGATCCTGGCTATATCCTGATATTTTTTGTGTCATTACTACCTTAATAATTGGATAAGAAAAATCTAAGAATATTTTGATTTCCTGTTTCAATAAAATTTGCCTTTGGCTTTGTATTAATTCTGTTCGCTGTTTCGGCACTCTGCAGTTATTTCCGACCCCCATCTCGGCACCGCGTCGAAGAACACCGCGCAGCCAATCAGAACGTGTTATTTCTGATATGGTGCCGAAATAGATGACGGAATTAAAACCTGCCAACGGGAAATCCAATCCGCTGTTGCCATATTTCGCACTTGACCTTGGATACGCATATATGCATTTCAATAAAGTGCAATTATACATATACCTACCTACTTATTATTCAAATCAAAAAAAATATTGTTGCTTGTAGAAAAAATACCATTTTTGTCATACGCTCCCAAAAACACCTATTTTACGGACTCATTCAAGTCCGTAAAATGCTTCTTTTTAGGATTTTTTTTTTCTTTCTGGATGCACATTTAGGATTTCAAAAATTAAGGAAATTTTGCAAATTTTAGCGTTCTGAAGAATTCTAAAAAGCGTATGACAAAAAATAGTGTTTGTCACACGTACCTAACGAAGTTTTTCAGGACTCATCTGCTATTCCGGACTCGGCTAACGCCTCGTCCGGAAACAGCGATGTTTCGTCCTGAAAAACTTCATTTTGGGTAATTGTGACAAAAATAACTATTTATGAAATACTTGAAACTCTATTTTTTCATGTTACTGCAGAATTCAAAATTTTATGTCTTGAGAACGATTGTGGGTAGAAAGGTACTCTTTTCAATTTTACATAAAAACTGCCTCTTGACATTTTTTCGAATCTCTTAAGAATTTTAAGTTATTTGACAAAACTTATAAAATATGCCAAAATACAAGATGGCGGACCTAATTTCGGGATGTTATGCAACACGTACACTTGGAGACTTTTAGTATGTTCAATAGCAACCTAAACAATAACTTTTGAAATGCATCCCATCTTTATATTAATTTGTTTAGGGTTTACATGAGTTACCTCACACCCTGTACATAGGATAGATGCCAAACTGCTGACCGCCAACTTTTGCTTCTGCTTCGCTTTTAGTTTTCAATATGTTTTCTTTACAATTGTAATGGTGCTTTTACAGTTAGTTAGAGTCTTAACTTGAAGCTGTAAAGACATCAAGTAATAAACTTGTATTTCCGAAAATAAATTAATTTTTTAAAAAGGGTTCTTGTCGTTTCCGTTAAGTAACTGGCGCAGTCGGGTCGGATCGATAGTGTCGATTTATATCGCATAAATCGATCTTCAAAGAGTGATTAAACTATCAAACGGACAAATTAAGTGACTTTCGTATCGTGAAAGTGTCGTGCTGCATAGTGGCTTCTCGAAAATCAGAAACCCCAATCCATCAAGGAAGTGTAGCAGCCTTTGGCGAGAAGGAATCACGGGAAAAGTACCAAATTCGTCTTTTCCGCAGGGTGTTTATTGATTGGTTTGGACACATCGCTAACTCATCAAGGACTCCCTATAGATTGGATTATGGCCAGAACCGCATTATTGATTAGTATGTAAGTGCAATTATGGTTCAATGTCGATTGATGATTTAACTGCTTCTTTAACACAATTAAACCTTTCAACAGACTCTGACTCTACTTCCGAATCTCCTCCGGAAGTACCTACAGATTTTGCTGCAAATCTGACAAACGAATTTAATTTAAGCATAGAAGATCGAAATTTAATCGATAACTTATTAAATGTAACTGAAGAAAATCAAATAAATAATTCTAGTGATAATATTAATTTAAACAAACAATATGACTAATACCTTTAAACCAGAATATTTAAATTGCGTTCCAACCTTCGATGGAAGTGCTACTGAGTTAAATAGATACTTAGCGATATGTCAAACCTTAATTAATAACTTTTATGATGGAGCTCACCCAGATAATTTTCAAAATATTTATCTTTTAAATTCTTTAATAGGGACACTTAGTGGTAATGCTAGATTAGCAATAAATATACAAAACGTTACCACTTGGGCAGAATTAAAAGATACTCTTACTCGTAATTTTGCCGATAGGCGTGATGAAAGTTGCTTGACTCGAGATTTAGTTATGCTTAAGCAACTCTCACACGAAACTCCCCAGACCTTCTATGACAAATGTTTAGAACTGCTTAATATTTTGTGTAGCTATGTCGATGCTCACGAACAAGCAGCTTCCGCTGCAGTAAAACGCGATTTATACCAAAAACTGGCACTAAAAACCTTTTTACCAGGCCTTCGAGAACCTCTAGGTTTAACTATTCGCTGTATGCGCCCACAAACCCTATCTGAAGCTATTCAATTAGTAATTCAAGAAGGCAATGTGAAATATTTTCAAAATCAACCAACCAACAACTCGCAACAAGCACATAAAAAATCGAATCAGCAATTTCAAACACCTCTTTCTAATAATAATTTTAGATCACAGTCTAATAATAATTTTAGACCACAGTATAATTATGCAAACCAAAATCAAACTCGATCATTTCCATCCCAACCAGTGCAAATAAGAAGCAACCCAAATTATAGGCCTCAAAAATTCTTCACTAATTCAGAAGTTTTTGGTAGATCCCAAAACCAAAATAAAAATGTTTTTAAACCAGACCCAAACAAACAATTTCCTACAGCAACGCCAATGAGTGTCAGCACCAGAAACACTTTTAGACCAAATTCAATGCCTGGTCCTTCACATCAAACTAGCCAAAATGTATAGCTGAAGAACTGTATAATACCGAAATTGACCCAAATTCAAATCAAAGAAACATTCTAGAATATGATGCCCAAAGTGACCATGACCTAGCCTATAACAATTATCCTTATTATGAAAATGCGGAATACACACAAGAATATCAAAATTCGCAGTTTCAGTACAATGACCCCAATACCAATGATTCTCAACAAACCGAGGAATCACAGGATTTTCAGGAAATGTCATCAGAAAACCAAAATGTATGACACAAGTCATATCCCTAAACTCCGCAAATTCCAGCGAACTACCCTATATAATTTTTCCCGAATATAACATCAAACTCCTGATAGATTCAGGATCAACTAAATCATTCATCAACCCTGATCTTGCATTCAACTGCTTCCCCAATTGCATAAGAAATGATCCATTTATGGTATCCACCGTCTTTCAAAAATCTGCACACCAACATAGTGCAATGATCCCAGCATCCAAAATTTCCCAAACAAACGCATCTAAAATTCTATCTCTTTAAATTCCATAACGTTTTTGACGGATTGATAGGTATCGATAACCTGAAAATGCTTCAAGCAAATGTGAATTTCAATAATGGATATCTAATTACACCTTACACTAAAATAAAACTTTCTTTTCACAAAATCCAAACATAACTAAATTGTATAACTATTTCCCCAAGATGTGAACAATTAATTCAAATCCGAACATCAATTAAAAATGGAGAAATAATTATTCCATACCAAAAAATACACAACTGCGAAATACCAGAATGTTTGACAATAGCAAAAAATAGCAAAGCTCTAACATCAATATTAAATAATACCTGTGAGCCCATAACATTAGATTTTTCGGAACCATTGCTTGTAGAAGAATTTTGTACCGATGATTTGAAGAACATCGACTTGAATAATTTTGATGATACCCCAAAAAATTCCGTCTTCGACCTATCCTCACTAAGAACAAACCATTTAAATGCAGAAGAAAAATCAGCCATTTTTGATCTATGTTCCAAATTTTCTGATATATTCTACCAAGAAGGTACACCCTTAACTTTTACCAGCAAAGTCAAACACCACATTAGAACAACTGATGAAGTTCCGATTTAAACAAAGACCTATCGATACCCCTACGTTCATAAAAGGGAAGTAGAAACCCAAATAAATAAGATGTTAAAGCAAAATATTATTCGACAAAGTAATTCACCTTGGTCTTCACCAATTTGGGTAGTACCCAAGAAAATAGACGCCTATGGTGTCCAAAAGTGGAGAGTCGTCATAGACTAAAGAAAACTAAATATAAAATCCCTAGATGACAAGTACCCACTTCCCAATATAACAGATTTGCTAGATAAGCTAGGGAAATGCCAGTACTTTACCACTCTGGACCTGGCCAGCGGATTCCACCAGATAGAGATGAATGAGAGCGACATCCAAAAAACGGCATTTAGCACCGAAAACGGACATTACGAATTCTTACGTATGCCGTTTGGTCTTAAAAACGCCCCCGCAACCTTCCAGAGGGTAATGGATAACATCTTAAGAGGAATTACTAATGAAAAATGTGCCGTCTACCTTGACGATATAATCATTTATTCAAGCAGCCTTCAGGAACACATTTTTAAATTAACAGAAGTCTTTAAACGTCTAAGAGAGTCAAATTTCAAAATACAACTAAATAACTCTGAATTTTTAAAGAAGGAAGTAGCATATATTTAGGACACGTAGTCACCCCCGCAGGAGTCAAACCTAATCCGGATAAAATAAAGGCCATTAAACATTATCCTATACCCAAAACGACAAAAGAAATAAAAGGCTTTCTGGGACTCCTCGGCTATTATCGGCGATTTATAAGCAACTTTTCCAAAATAACGAAGCCATTGACAAAATGCCTCAAAAAGGGCGCAACGATCGAGCATAACGAAGAATTTGTCAGCTGTTTTGAAAGATGCAAAACACTATTAATGAATGAGCCGATCTTGCAATATCCGGATTTCAGCAAACCATTTAATTTAACCTGTGACGCAAGTAACGTAGCTTTAGGATGCGTACTGAGCCAAGGACCAATCGGAAAAGATTTGCCTATAGCGTTTGCCTCACGCACTCTTAACGACTCGGAACAGAACTATTCAACTATAGAAAAAGAGTGTCTTTGCTTGGTTTGGGCAACAAAATATTTCCGCGCATATTTATTTGGTAGGAAATTCAATACCTATAATAACTGATCACAAGCCCTTACAATGGCTTTTCGCATATAAAGACCCTTCTTCAAAATTAGTTAGGTGGCGAATTAAATTCGAAGAATTTGACTACCAAATAATTTACAAAAAAGGTAAATTAAATACAAACGCCGACGCGTTATCGTGAATCGAATTACATATTAAAGAAACAAACACCGGATTTGATTTAGGAGAATACGCTAATAGAGTTACTCAAAACCTTATTAACGAAACCGACATAAATTTAAATGAAAAACCCGGAGATTCAACTCGTAATATAAACGATGACAACATGGATCAAATATCCTTACAAGTGCAAGCGAACACTGAACCCGATATCCAAGTCGATGACGATGCAACAGTTCACTCAAACCAAGAACAAGATTTAATAGTAGAAGTGCCAATCCTAGAAACACCCATAAATTATGGTGCGAACCAAATATTTATTCGTGAAGTGTTACATTCACCAGCCAAAACAAAAATATGCATTTTATTTGAGAAAAAACGTAGAATTACCGTCCAAATCTCCACAAACAATTTCGAACCAGATATTATGGACTTTATAAAAACTTACATTGTCCCTAAAAAACAATATCACCTCTATTTCGAGACACCCGATACGTACGAGCGATTCTGCGAAATTTTACGGAAAAATTTTAAATGGCCCTCTATCAATTTTAAACGCTGCCTCACGAAGTTACTGGACGTCACCGATAAGGAAGAAATTCCCGAAATCATAAAGAACTATCATCTGAATATAAAATCGAGATGTTAGTTCAAGGCTGTCACCGCTTTAATTATGCAAATGAGGCAATCCGAATATAAAATCGATATGTTTATGTTGGTTCAAGGATGTTACCGTTTTTGCATACATTAAATGCCGACTCATAAATGGGCAATTACTTATACAAAATTGAAGTCGGGTGTTTGGAAGAAGTCCGGAGAGGTCAGCAAAGGGCTGGATAAGGTCTGGAGAAATTTAGACAAGTCTGGATAAAGTCTGGATAAGGCTGGATTAAGTCTGCAAAAGTTTGGATAAGTTTGGATAAAGTCTGGAAAAGCCAGAAAATTTCTGGAAACGTCTGGAAAAGCCTCTATTAGGTCTGGAGAAATCTAGACAAGTCTGGATAAAGTCTGGAAAAATCTACCCAAGTCTGGAAAAGTCTGGATAAAGTCTGAAAATGCCTGGAAATTTCTGGAAACGTCGGGAAAAGGCTGGATAAGGTCTGGAGAAATTCAGACAAGTCTGCGTAAGGTCTGGAAAAGTGTATTTGAAGTCGGGAAAGTGTTTGGAAGAAGTCCGGAGAGGTCAAAGGGCTAGATAAGGTCTGGAGAAATCTAGACAAGTCTGGATAAAGTCTGGATAAGTCTGGATAAAGTCTAGCTAAGTCTGGAAAAGTCTGGAAAACTCTGGATAAAGTCTGGAAAAGAGCGAGAAAATTTCTGGAAACGTCTGGAAAAGGCTCTATTAGGTCTGGAGAAATCTAGAAAAGTCTGGATAAAGTCTGGAAAAATCTAGCCAAGTCTAGAAAAGTCTGGATAAAGTCTGGAAAAGCCTGGAAATTTCTGGAAACGTCTGGAAAAGGCTTAATAAGGTCTGGAGAAATTCAGACAAGTCTGGATAAAGTCAGGATTAGTCTGGATAAAGTCTAGCTAAGTCTGGAAAAGTCTGGATAAGTTTGGATAAAGTCTGGAAAAGAGCCAGAAAATTTCTGGAAACGTCTGGAAAAGGCTCTATTAGGTCTGGAGAAATCTAGACAAGTCTGAATAAAGTCTGGAAAAATCCAACCAAGTCTAGAAAAGTCTGGATAAAGTCTGGAAAAGCCTGGAAATTTCTGGTAACGTCTGGAAAAGGCTTGATAAGGTCTGGAGAAATTCAGACAAGTCTGGATAAAGTAAGGAAAAGTGTATTTGAAGTCGGGAAATTGTTTGGAAGAAGTCGGAGAGGTCAGGAAAGGGCTGGATAAGGTCTGGAGAAATCTAGACAAGTCTGGATAAAGTCTAGCTTAATCTGGAAAAGTCTGGATACGTTTGGATACAGTCTGGAAAAGCCAGAAAATTTCTGGAAACGTCTGGAAAAGGCTCTATTAGGTCTGGAGAAATCTAGACAAGTCTGGATAAAGTTTGGAAAAATCCAGCCAAGTCTATAAAAGTCTGGATAAAGTCTGGGAAAGTCTGGAAATTTCTGGAAACGTCTGGAAAAAGGTTGATAAGGTCTGGAGAAATTTAAACAAGTCTGAATAAAGTCTAGCTAAGTCTGGAAAAATCTGGATAAAGTCTGGAAATTTCTGGAAACGTCTGGAAAACGCATGGAAATTTCTGGATTGGGTCGGAAAAATTCTGGAAAATCTGGAAAGGGTTGAATTTTAGCGGATCTCAAAGCTCACAATAATCACAAGCATTAGCGTTGAAGTTTGCTTCGGCATTTTCAATGTTCTCCTCGGTTGCATTTTTGCGAAGGACTGTGAATTTTTTATTTATGTGACAATTCTCTGACAATATGTCTATTAGCTGTGCTATTAGATATTGCTCTGTAGATGGTTGTTTTTCAAAGATTCAAAGCAAGGAAGTGGTTTAATATTTTTTCGAGGTCCAATAGAAGAATCTAGGTATGTATGTAACTTCATGAAAATGTAAAAAAAAATTAAGACTCGATATCTCGTATTATACCACAGCACACAAATAGTTAATAACTCGGTTTATAATAACACCTTGATCGGTTATGATTATTCTGTTTTAATTAATCCACTTCGAAAAATGTATACCTACGAGTTCCATAAAACAGAATGAGATAAGTAGACATACGCACACCGTACATTCAAGAAATGTGATCGATTTAAAATCATTATGATATACCATACAAAAATAATTCGTCACCAACTCCATCCATCGCATTTGAAATTTCTTCACTAAAATAACATCTATACAACTTATCTCACTGGTACATTTAATGTATAGTGTACATTTAAAACACAAATTATGCTGTTTTTTGTACAACACCTAATAAATATTTTCCATTTTATAATTATTTTGATGGACTTGATTTAAAAAAAAGAGCGCGAAGCGCGCTCGTGACCTAGTGAAAGTAAAACAAACCATAGAGGCATTGAAGAAACCGAACAAAAAATTAAAACCAAATATTATTGGCCTAATTTAAAGAATTCAATTCAGACTTATATAAATGATTGCGAAATCTGCCAAATCAGTAAATACGAACGCAACCCAGTCAAAATAAAAATGAATATAACCCCAACTGCAACACGACCATTTGAAATAATTCATTTAGACACATATACATTAGAACACACAAAATTCTTGACTATTATCGACAGTTTCTCAAAATACGATCAGGCGTACCACCTGAAATCTTTATCAGCAACAGACATAGTCGATAATCTCCTAATTTATTTTTCGCACCACAAAATCCCTAAGCAAATTATTGTTGACAACGGGACCGAATTTAAAAATTCTGTGGTCACTGAACTTCTACAATTACACAAAGTCCAAATTCATTTTTGCTCTCCGCATCACCCCCAGTCCAATGGAGTTGTAGAACGCCTACACTCGACTCTTGCTGAACACATTCGATTACTAAATAATCAAAACTTTGGCAATACTCCAATCAGCCAGAAAATGATTTATGCCATTCTAGCTTATAACAATTCCATACATTCTACAACAAAACTTAAACCAACTGACATAATTAATGGACATATTACTGAAGACAATCCTTTTGATATTAATATTGAACAAATTTTACTAAGCGATTATATCAGCGACCATAAAGATAAAACGAAAATCTTGTATTCCCAAATTAATGAAAGGCTTGTCAATTCGAAAGAAAATGTTATTAATAAAATTAACGAAACCCGGGAAGACCCCGAAATATTTGAACCGGATAAAAATGTTTATGCCAAAAAACATATTAGGCAAAAACACGCTCTCGACCTAGCAAGTTGCTTTCGGTGAATAGAGAACGCAAGACTGCGAAAACTGAATCCCAGGAAAAAATACACCTTAGTAATTTAAAACGTCCTCTAAAGAATAGATACAGTTTTGCTAATTAGTGCCTCCTTTTTCAGAGTTCTCCAATTAACACTCGGATTCGAAGAAAAAATAATCGTGAGAGAAATTACGGACAACCCTGGAGTAATTCCATTTAAATTAGGACGAGCAAAATTGCAACAATATTCTCACACATTAATTCATTTTTACGATTTAAATCCAATAATTTTAGAAATCAATGAACTTCATCTAAAATCTTCAAATTTAAGCCAATTAATACGCAATAATTGTGAATATTACGAAGATGCTTCAAATTACATTAAAATATTAACCGTTATAAAAGATAGGGTTGAAACAAAAATTAAAGAGATTATTCCCCATCCTCAAAGAATTAAAAGAGGTCTGATAAATGGGCTATTCAAATCTATAACAGGAAATCTAGATTCCGCCGATGGCGAAAAATACGAAAAACTTATTTTTGATTTACAAAATAATCAACAGAAGTTGGTCTCGAGTATTGTTAAGCAAAATTCGATATCCTTAAGTATCATTGGAAAATTTAACGCCACTATCCAGCATATTAACCATAACGGAAAATTGTTGGAATCCAAATTAAATCAAATTGCTTTAATAGTGCAGAAATCTGTTTATAGAGAAAATTCAGCTTACATTAAAGATGTCTTAAATCAAATTATAAATGTTTACGAAATCATCGATTCTACTTTACAAGACATAGAAAATTCTATAACTTTCTCTAAGTTAAAAATACTACACCACAGCATAATAAGCACAGAAGATTTATACTCTGAATTGCTAAAAATTCAAAACCAAGTCAATGTCAAACAAATGCCACTAGAAGTGACCTTAGAAAATACTTTTCTTTTGGAAAAAGTCATAAAATTGGAATGCTTTATTCTTAATAATAAAATAACTCATTTGTTGCACATTCCAATAACATATCCAATAGAATTCCACTATTTTCATCTCTTTTCAATACCAATAAGGAGAAAGGGTCTGTTTAAAGTCATTATTCCTCAAAGTAAATTTCTTATAAAAAACCAGTTGCACTTTGCATATCGAAGTCTAGAATGCCAAGAAATTGAAACACAATTCCATGTATGTGACAAAACTGAAACTGATTTAAATGAAATCTCCAACGACAGCCCATGCGAAGTCGAACTGTTAGAATCCAGGAAAAATGCCAATACCTGTATGCAAGTTGAGACTGAAATCTCTAAGCCAATAATTAGACAACTCGACGAAACCAATCAATGGGCCCTGATTCTGCCAAAAAAAGAAGTCATCCGCCTGCAATGTGACAATCAAGATGAAAGAAGGAACCTATTTGGAACCTATTTAGTCCAGATACCAGGAAGCTGTAAGATTGTTGTTAACCAAGAAACAATCATCCATAATCAGAGATCAATACCAACCCGGAGTCAACCGATCTTGTACCCCGACTTTGAGAATGAAGCTAGTTTGCTGCCTACCCTTAACCTCAGCGCTCATCTAGACCAAGTAAAGTTAGATGAACTTTACGAAATCAGAAGCCAAATACAAGAAAATGAACCTCAACTATTTTTTGATCAAATTCCAACAACACCCAGTATATGGACAATTTCCATGTACATTATTATTTTATTTCCTATAAGTTTTTACTGCTACAGGAAATATCATACTCTAGGCCGAACAAATGAAGCCACAATGACGAACGAAAGCATCGAACTTCAAGATGTTCAACTACCTCGTTAACCATGGAGTTGAAGCTTTGGGGGGAGGAGTTACCTCACACCCTGTACATAGGATAGATGCCAAACTGCTGACCGCCAACTTTTGCTTCTGCTTCGCTTTTAGTTTTCAATATGTTTTCTTTACAATTGTAATGGTGCTTTTACAGTTAGTTAGAGTCTTAACTTGAAGCTGTAAAGACATCAAGTAATAAACTTGTATTTCCGAAAATAAATTAATTTTTTAAAAAGGGTTCTTGTCGTTTCCGTTAAGTAACTCATGTCTCTCAAAATAAGTGTACTGGAGTAATAGTTGAGTTACACACAAAGACAATTCAATCATTTCCATCCATCATTACAGGAAAAGAGAACATAATAAAAGCAGCAGAAGATAGAAATATGGAATGCCTTTTCGAACATGTATCACGTCATATGGAGGATAATTCTTTAATTCTTTTAGTGTCAAAGGTCAAATATCACAAAAACAATAAAACTATATGCCGGATATTTTTTCTGCTGATAGATGCATATGATTAATAGTTTTAATTGTGTTTATTATAATAAGTATAATCCAGTTTCTAGAGGGGTCAAAATAGTTCACCAAAAACTATGTGTTCGAGGATGTTTACGTCTCAACTGGGTCTTTTTATTCTGAGCTGGTTATTACTGGATAAATAACACTTAAAATACAATGTTTATAATCAGTATAAGAGACGATTGTTAATTTTTTAATAAGTCCTGGCCTGGCATGGGTTGAGCATGTTCTAGAGGACAAAGTGTATTGTTCGGATTGATGAGATTTTATTCACTTGCAAGATTTTTTCGAAATATTCATTTTGTGATGAAATGTTATAGAAAATGACTAATTTTTGATATGTAGTGTATCATAATTTTGCGATAATATCAAGCCACGTTGATTTTTTCATGATCAAAAAATTTATTGTACTAGCAGAAATAGTTTACCTATTCAGAGATACTCAGATACTCAACTCATTCGAATGTCATAATGACTGACTTTGACGCAAAATTGGAATAGTATATTATGATATAAGTGTATAAGAGGGCATTTGAAGCACGCGCGACATATTTCAAAACACGACGCGCAGCGGAGTGTTTTGTAAGTCGCAAGGGCTTTAAATGCTCTTATACACGCATATCATACGCTATTTTTTATTACGAATTCATCATAATCTCAAAAATGTTTTAAATTTGTTCATTTATTTTGATAAATAGGCAGGTAAATGTCTAGGTAATAAAGGTAGATCAAACGTTTCTATAGCAAACCTTTGAAAAGGTAGGCGCATCATAAACATCATTTTATGCACGCTGCAGCGTGCGATAATCGTTGATTATGATGCATGCGTAATAAAAAAATCGTTATTTTTCTTTTGTCCCAAGTGCCAAAATGTGATACTTCCCCTCGCACAACTGAACTATTTGGAACGAAAAAGGAGTAGCAAGTAGTACAAGAGTAGTACCTACCAACCTGCATTCTGCATTTACATAACAAATACCTAAGTATCTAATAAAAAAAAATATATATATGTATATATATATATATTTGTATTTATTATTGTACAATTTTGGCAACGTTATCAAAATTCCCTTGACCTCGCCTAAAATTATTATTATTTTTTTCCAAAAAATTGTTTATTCTTCCTATTTAATAAATATGTATCGCGATTGTAAAACATCAAACAGCGTAGTTGCTTGTCGGACAACGCCCAACGGTCATCTTTATTCGTCCTTCATTAGCTTTATCTCGGAAAAATGGAAATACCGTTTAAATAAAAGTTTAATAAGTAATTATTGTATTATTATAAAAATTCTTGATGGAGATATAAATGCTCTCGTTGTGGAAATGGAGACTATGGTTTTCATCTAGCCAGCAATATTTCTTGAGAGTAGGATAAATAAGTTATTTGAAATAGTGTAGTTGGGGAGAAACCGACGAAACCGTTGAGAAACTATGTGCTTTAGGAATTTTCAGGCAGAATGAATGACAATGGTTTGACTTTCGGCTTTGAATTGATATCAATTAAAAGTGGGGACACTTCGGAGTAAATTCACCTCTTTCTTTTCTATTATCTCTATGATCACTTCCATAGACATGTAAATATACAATTGGTGATAACAGTTTCAAGATCGCTGCTCCTTCATACAGGTTGTTATTCAAATATAGGAAAGCAGGTACTTTCATTTGGTGCATGATTGTCTCTTTGGTACCATTTCATCTATCGAACTCCGAATTCTTGTTTCGCAGTTTGAACATGTACAGCTTTTTTTAATTCCTGTCTTACTCTAACTGTGCTCTAGTGGTATTTGGGATTGCGAAATGTTCTATAAATAAGTCGTTGAGGAACTTATATAATAAACTCTAAACTTTCAAATTGTGACTCCTCAATCAGTGTGTATTGGCGTAGGGATGTGGCGCCCAATGCTTGATCGTGCAATCAGCCAGTCCTGAGCTCGAGGGCCTCAATCGTCTCAATTCTTATGCCATTGGGTCGAAATTCGAGGTTAGGAACCATGTGTTTGCTGACTGTGCATCAGCATAGGTACCTACGTTAATAAGTCACGCACAGGCATCTTCTATTCTAGGATACATAACACCATCAAGTCCAAAGCACACCAATAAGTTCTTGGGCACTACAGCTAAATTGGAGAATAAGTAAAGTCTCTCTGAATTGAATCCAAGTTAAACTAGCCAAAACTCCAGTCAAAAGTTTCTGTGAAGTCGAGTAGCTGGCCTGGCATCCTTACGTGTGCCTTCAGAAGTTCCAAAAGCTGTTAGTGAAACAATATGACAAAACAAAGAGTGTTTAACCCTTTGAGGACCCGTGGTTATCCTTGTAAACCACAAATCTAAAGCCATGCAGCTACTTTCCTAGAGGTTTCCGCGAATAACCACGTTGTTTTACGGGTTGTCTAACTTGACAAAATTAATAGTCATGCATGCTAGGGTGATCAGGTGAGTATTTTCCGAGTTGCCTTTTATTATTTTACGATTTTTTATGTAGAAATTTCGCAGTGAACAAAAAAATCTATTATTTTCCGAGAAAGCGCATATATATTCGAAAAATGACTGGTAAGTAATTAGATTATATCTATAAATGTCATAAAACTATTGGTCGCGTGAAAATATTGTAATTCCATTTTAGTAGTTAGGTTTTTTTGTTGCGGTTATCAATAGTAACCACTAGGATTATGGTAATATTTTCTGGAAATTTCCTTTTCTTGCTATAGTTAGGCTTTCTTGCGTTCTTTATTCACCGTATTTGTTTGTACACCGTAATTGTAGTACAGCAAAAGATGTCCATAGAACCATCTGGAAATGTTTTACATCCGACGTTGGTCTATGCCTGAATAAGGATAGAAACTGTTTTCTAAATTTTCATAAAAACTAGTTCCTTTGTCATAGTGGTTAGTACCAGTAACCGCGTCCTGTATAGGATTATGCAGGATAATTGTACATTTCCAATGTGATTTTTCTAAAACTTTAATGTCAAATAAACGTAGTTTTTCACAAATTTCATTTTTAATATACACCTTTTTTTTGCCGTCCTCAAACGGTTAAATAATTCTTCACAAAAAAATTATATGGAATAGAAATTGATTGGAAGTTTGAAATTTGTGAAAATGTCTGGGATAGGGTCTCAAATCGTAGGCTACGCCAATGGTGCTCTGGATATTGTTTTTGCAACTGGCAAAATCAACTATTATTAATTAAATCAATATTTTGAATCTCCAATTTCCCAAAAATTTGAAGGTCTCTCTTTCTAAATTTATCTTTTAATTTGTCCTATATTATAAATATTACTTATCACGTACATAATATAAATTTGTTTCAAAACAAAGTTCCCAATAAAACCCAAACAAAATCAATGCGCGGAAGATCCAAAAAGATAAAAATTATATATTTGAATATGGTAAAATAAGTTCCTGATTAGTGACAAATGGCGGAGGCCTCGCCACTTCACTTGACCTCTTATACAGCGTTAATTAAAACGCCAACTAAGAAAGAATTATGTTTTATGCACAAAGATAACGAGAAAAATGTATTTGATAAGCTGCCGGTTTATATAAATGTCAAGAAATATCTTAGTTCCTCAGACTGTTTTGAGTGGTTCTTTTATGTGATTGTACTTGAATATCCTAAGAAAGCAAACTGTATTTTTTTTTGTTGAAAAAAAAAGGTAAGCATCATATTAAGTGTCAGATTTATCAGTTTTTCTTTGGCAATGCAATAGCTAATAATGATGATAGAAAGTTAACGCTCTAGTAAATAAATGCTTCACCAAAATACTTTTTTTAATTTATTTTATACAGGGTGTTTACGGTCTTGTGATTTTATTTTTAAGGGGTGAATAAACACCTTAAAAAAATGTGATTAACGCTAAAACACCCTAATAAAAGTCAAACACTAAGGGAGATATGAATTTTTTAAAATTTATTCCAATTTTATTTCCAAAAATTATGTAATTACTTAATAATTAGAAAAACACTAAAACAGGTGCTCAAAGTAATCGCCCTGTTGTTGTTGAATACAAAGTCTCGCTCGATGTATGCATGAATCGGCATAACGTCCAAGTCCTAGGCCTTGCTGTCTAATGGTGTTCGCAGCTAGTTCAACACAGTTACGAATATCTGCTAGATCAAGTAATTCATCGGTGTATACCATGCTTTTCATCAAGCCCCAAAAATAAAAATCGAGTAGAGTAAAGCCGGGTGACCGTGGAGGCCATCTAACCGGACCTTCCCTACGTCGGTAGACGTGGTTGTTATAAATTTAAAAAATTCATATCTTCCTTAGTGTTTGACTTTTAGTGGGGTATTTTAGCGTTAATCACGTTTTTTTAAGGTGTTTATTTACCCCTTAAAAATAAAATCACAAGACCGTAAACACCCTATATGTAAATAATAAATATTACATCTGATACAACCTTTACGTATAAGAATAAAAACTTAAATTTTTTAAAAGGACTTGGAAATCCTACCAGGATAACTTCAACATTAGTCAGCCATTTTGGGAATTTTTTTTGTCAAAAAATATTTATATGTATCTATTCTCGTAAAATAATAAACAAAATATTACAAAAATTCTATGGTGATAAAATCATTAAATCTTGAACAAAATGCAGCACTCGTCATCTCTAGTTGCTGGTTTCTTGGATCTCTCTGAGCAAATTTGTCATAATACTAATAAACTGAAGCTACATTTTGGGTTTGAGCTTGTATGTATGTATGTCTGTGTTGGAGGTGTCAGTTGCATCGCGACCAAGGTTGATCTATTGTTGTACCCCTACTTCTGCTGCTAAGTTCAGGTTTCCCGCTCAAAGCAGCCCCTCCAGTCCTACGTTCCTCAGGAATTTTAGGATGCCTAGTGGTTCCAGGGCAGGAATGTCTTCCAACTGTATTGGGCACGTCCCAGGTTCTTCATCATTGAGCGACTAACGGCATCGCAGTTCAGTAGAAGATGGTGAGGTGTCTCTTCTCCGTCTTTACAGAATCTGCAGGTACCACCTTCTTCTAACCCCAACATCTGTAGGTGTTTGCAATGTCGCGAGAGAAACCCGGTTAGAGTCTTGAGACTTTTCTTGCTAAGGTTGACCAGCAGTTCAGATTTTTTTTTGGTTGAAGTTGCCCAAAAGATTTTTGGCTTGTCGTAATCCTGATTCCTGGCTGTACTAGCCATTGTTTGTTACTTAGCCGGTTCTCTTCTTTTTTGAGGATTTCTTGGAGGTGCGCATTTCCGACGCCGCAAAATGGTTCTGGCCCAGTGAAGGGAGTAGACGCTTCCGTTCTCGCGAGTCTGTTTGCGCATTCGTTGCCCTCGAGGGGCACCCAGAGGAGGGGTTCCTTTGTTTTGTTTTCCTAGTTCATTTAGTTTCTGTAGACATTCCCATACTGTCTTAGAATTGATGACCGGGGATCTCAATGCTTTGATAGCTGCTTGGCAGTCAGACATTATTACAGTCTCTCGTTTCCGATAACTTCTGTTCAGGTTGAACTGCACGCATCTTCCGATTGCATGAAGTTCCGCTTGAAATATGCTTGGTGATTTACCCATTGGCTCCAGTTCCCTCAGCAGTTTTGGAACCGTATGTGTACCATTTGACGGTTTTTGCTTTAAGGGATCGGATAGATTCCAATATGTTCCATCTGTTTTTTGTATTACTTAGCTCGATCGAAAAAGAGACTGAATTTATCAACAATCACGTCTTTTGGTAGATCCATGAGGTGTGCACAGTTTAGGAGAGGAAAAATTCTCTTAAGGTGCGTTTTCCTTTGTAGACCTATCTTCTCTAGTCTGAGAGATGATCCACTGGCAACCCGCTTCACTATTATGTGGAGTGGTGTGAGGTCTAAAATTACTCCTAGTGCTGCGGTTGGGCATGATCTCATTGCTCCTGTTATACCGGCACGCGAGTCTTTGCACGATTCCTAGGGTTTTCCTAGCTGTAACTAACTGGGTTCGGCTATACCAGGCTACCGCTTCGTACATAATGATAGGTCTCACTATGATGGTATACATCCATCTCAGGTTTGATGGGTTACACCCCATGTTTTACCCGCAATGTTTTTGCAGACCATGAGTGCCGAGATTGCTTTGTTATTTGTGTTCTCTACATGTCGTTTCCAGAGAAGTTTAGAATCTAGGGTTATTTACTAGGAATTTAACTTCTTTTTTCCAATCAAGTCTGCTTCCATTGAGGCGAATGTTTCTCAGGTTTGAGAGTTTCGTTCTTTTTGTGAATGTTACCAGTGTTGTTTCTGCTGAGCTTAGATTTAGCCCCACTGTCTGACACCATTCCTTCGTGGTTCGAAGTGCTTTTTCTATAAAGTTGCAGAGTATTCCTTCGTATTTGCCTCTGGTCATGATGACAATATCATCGGCGTATCCAAAGCAAGTGAAGCCCCGATCGGTCAATAAATTTAGGAGTTCGTCAACCAATTGACTACATCAAAGGTGAGAGTACCCCTCCCTGCGGACATCCTCTAGTGGTGGTGACCTGGATGGTTTGTTCACCCATGTCAGTTTCTGCAGTTCTGGTAGATAGCGTTTCGCACATTCAGGTGTATGTGGTTTTGTCCACTCTTTTTTTGACGACCGCATTCTTTCATGAGAGGTGTTGTCAAATGCCTCCTCTATGTCTAAGAAGGCGTAGACGGCTACTTCTTTATTATGCAATGTGCTTTGGATGGCTATCGGTGAGTTCAAGTAAAGCAGTTTCTGTTCTGTAAGGATGCTGCCTAGAGGATGTAGTGGCTTCCTTTCTAAAACACTTGTTCTGATGATGTGGTTATTTACAACTTTCTCAGCTTTTTTAAGCAAAAACGACGTGAGGCATATAGGCCTGAAAAAGTGGCGTCTCTTTTCCCTGCCTTTGAGATGAAAGTTACTTAAGCTCTTCTCGATTGACTGAGTATGTATCTAGTCGCTAAGCTGTATCTGATGAGTTTGATTAGATACGGCATGATTTCATTTTGCCCTTTTGCAGCAGGGCTGGAAAGATGCCGTCAACTCGAGGCGACTTTGAACGGTTGGAACGAGTCGATCGCACAAGTAAGCCGCCGAGGAGTGCAAAGGTTCTTGGCAACCTCCCAGTTTTCTTGCCCGGTTTTCCTGGGCCGCCCTTTGTTTTCTCCAGTATCATTAGGTGTACTTCCTAGAAAGTGAGTTTCCAGTAGTAGAGCAGCTCGTTGCTCTTCATTCTTTGTGTAACTACCGTCTGGTTTCTTAAATGTCAATGGTCCTTGCGCCCTGCCTTCCACCAGGGTTTTGAATATTCTGGCTGCTGATGGTGTTTCTGTGATAGATTCACAGAAATCTCTGAAATTTTTTCGCTTGGCCTTCCTTATTTCTTTGTTACACTCAGTCAGCATTTCGGTGTAGCCCTGCCATTCTCCGTCTCGTTTGGCTTTGTTGAAAAGCCAACAAAGCTCTGATCCAAGGATGATACACATCTACAAGGATTGCTTATCGGCCTCGTTTTTGATAATCGCCGCTATATGATGTGTTACCATTTCCGACATCATAACTATGTCGTCAGCTGTTTAAACAGCCTACGTCAAGGCGAGAAATAACATGCTGCCTACGTCACAACTGGTGACATCTAATAAAATACGGTTTTTGTTTACTTCTTCATTCGTATGCCTCCATGATTGCTCTGTTAAGGATCTGAAGGGTTTTTTCTACTTCACCTATATTCTTGCAGCTAAAATGATTTTGTTCGAGGTTGTATTGCAGTTTGGTTGTGTATTTTTCCCAGTTTGTATTTCTGGGGTTTCGAAGTGGTTCGTTCCTGCACTCCTTTTACGTCAAACACTATCATTATGTGATCAGAGAGAGAGGGTTCATTGGAAACTCTCCAATTCCTGATCATTTGGTCAATATTTGGACTACAAAGTTGTCTGACCCTAGTAACAAATGTTAGTGTATTTTCTACATTTAGTATATTTAAAGGTTTGTTTGAAAGATAAATTCTATTAGTTGCTCACTTTTCAGATTTGTGTCGGTACTTCCCCAGATGGTGTTGCGGGCGTTGGCGTCACAGCCAATTAGGAGCGGTAGTTTGTTCCTGTTGCAGTACTCGAGTAGTCTCTGTACACTCTGGTGGAGCTTGCCCATCTCCAGCGAAGTAACCTATAAATGCATGCTCTAGGCTCGTTACACCGACTGTCCCAGATTAGTTTTACTTGGTAGATCTGTGATCTGCCCCTTATATATCCAAGGTTCTTGGATTAATACGGCTCCCAAGCAGATGCTCCCCTAACGTGATGTGTGTTCACCTGGACTATTTTGGTGTAATTCGCAATCTTACCTGTTATTTTTGTCTCTATGGTGGAGTGTTGGCCTCCTATTCGCCCGGAAATATATTTTCTTCCTCGCTGGGAATTTCCTCTACCGGAGTCTTTTCCCTTTCTTCTTTTCTTCCTTCTTCTTCTGAAGGAGTCTCGGGGTTGGACCCTGAAGAGGTGGGCTCCTTTGGGTCTTCGCCTGTTTCCTCTTTTTCTTTTTTCTTCTATAGGCCATGTACGGGGATTTTCCCGAACCTGTAGATGCTGTGACTCATTTTCTTGATGTTTTCATAAGGTCTATCGTCTATGCCGATATTTAATAGCTGGCCGTTGCCTTCTTCCTTGCTGCTTAGTATCTTCCACAGCTGGGTGCTAAGCCCCTCATTCTGTGTGTTCACTAGGCTGATAATTTTTTGGCAATCTTGCCCTTTGGTTCTTAGGAAGAAGACTGTGATGGTGTGCGCTTTTGGGATGTCGTCTCCCAGGCACACCATCAGCTCTCCGCCCTGCCAGGTTTCCAACCTGAGTCCTTATTCTTGAAACAGGGGAGCAACGTTCCCAGGAGAACGAGTGTTCCGTCTTTCTCAATGATATGCAAATGATAATAATTATAAGTAACAGAGACAAAGCACTCGTTCTCCTAGGAACGCTGCTCCCCAGTTTCAAGAATAAGGACCGCCATCAAGTTGACTGCCACTGAGCAAAGAAAGCATTATATAAATTAGTACTACCGTTTTTTGCCTCAACTCGTGATGGATGGCCTAACTTGTGACTATTTTTACCATTAGATAAACGTGAGTCATGATGCATCTTCTTCGTAAGTGAGGTATTTCTATAAATACTTCCATATCTCCCAAAGAAGCCAGGAGCCAATTGAACCAATTACTCTTGGTATAGTTTCTGATGTGGTAAAAGGATCTTACATTTGTTGCCGCTATTCCAATCCCACGTTTCAAGCTTTTGTTTCGTTTCCCATTTACCAATTCGTTTTAACGTTGACCAGTCGATTGTAATATAGGGTACGTATGATCTTTTTTTTTTATTTAGCTGTTTTCTACCCTTTGGGTATAAGCCTCCCTCTTATTTTGCCAGTTGTCGCGGTTTTGTGCCACCTGGTACCAGTTCAGTCCTGCCGCTCGTTTCAAAACATCGCTCTATCTCATTGTGCTTCTTCTGTTGCTCCATGGTCTCCATCGAATTAGTTTACCACTCCACTTATCCTGGTCTCTTGCGACGTGTCCTGCCCAGTCCCATTTTTGAGCGGCGGCGCGTTGCATTCATTTGTTTTCCTATCCCTCAATCATATCCCAAGTATTCTCCTCTCAATAGCTCTCTGGTTTACTTTAAGTTTGTCAAGTAAAGCTTTTGTGAAGGTCCAAGTTTGTGACCCGTAAGTATATAGTTACTAGTAGGATACACTGATTGTATAATTCGGTTTTGAGGTTTAGGGGTATGTCTATATTCAAGATGTCTTTTATTTTGGCATATGCCGCCCAGGTTTGCCGTATTCTCTCGTTTATTTCGAGTTCTTGGTTAGCCTTGCCTGTAGTTAGTGTTTGTCCCAGGTATTTGTATGTACTTTTTCAATTCTGTTGTCTCCTACGGTAATTTCTCGTTCGTCCTCTACATTTGATGTCATGTACTTCGTTTTGTCAAAGTTGATTCCTAGGCCTATGCGCTTCTTGGCCCTGTAGATGTCCTCGATAAGTTTGGCCAGTTTTTCCCTACTTCAGGCTATCACTACTATGTCGTCGGCAAACATGAGGTGGTTGTGTTTTTCCCCATTGAAATTAATGCCTCTGTTTTGGAGGTCGATTGTTTTTAGTGCGTCTAGACCTAGTGTAAAGAGCTTGGGTGACATAGGGTCTCCTTGGCGCACTCCCCTTTCAATTGCAACTTTGTCGGACTTTTCGTGTAGCTGGATTTGTAGAGTCGCGTTACGGTAAATGTTGTTGATTAGGTTTGCGTATCTGTGGTCTATTCTGGCGTGTTTCAGGACTTGCTGTAGTGCCCATATTTCCACAGTGTCGAAAGCCTTTCTAAAATCAATGCGTGCTAGCCATAAAGGTATATTGTATTCCACCGTCTTCTCGATTAGTGTCCTCATCGTTTGCAGGTGTTCTGTAGTACTGTAACCCTTCCTAAACCCAGCCTGCTCTTTTGGCTGGTAGTAGTCTAACTTTGGTGTGAGACGGTTGGTTATTATTTTCGAGAATAATTCATATATTTGGGGTAGCAGGTACGCTAAGTCAATATTTTTATATTTAGCAGACGTATGATCTTATAATCAGACAACTCCGCACTGACCACTCTGAAGGAAACATTCGCGATGTCTGAGCAAACACAATCGAATCAAGAGGACCCAAAACCAGGCAAACGAGTACGATCTTCCACGTGCAAATTGGAAGAAAAGTTACAAGCCTTCAAGCTTTGGAAGAATTTTTTTCAAAGTTGAAAATAAATTCAGCGGTATTCGGTAACAACAAGTCATTGGCCGGAAATTGTGCTGATAAGGCCCCAAGTCTCTCGAAAAACTAGCATATGCGGCCTCCGCTGAGAGAACTTCTTTTCAAAAAAGTACTAACGATTACATAGAAAGGAATATGTTTCGCTAGCAGAACTATGATTAAATAATAATTTTTTTTCTCTATACTGTTACCATCCATCTTTGAAGGGCTCTCGCCATATTTTGACCAATTTCCAGTGTAATCCTGCTATTGGAAGATTGTCGATCCACCTCATCTCTGGCCGGTCTCTTGACCTGTGTTCAGCATACTACTGGTGCTGATGGAATAAGTAATAAAATGCTTTTACTGTGCTGTCCTAAGATACTACCAATTTTGGCGCACATCTTTAACTTTAGTTTTTCAAATAATTCTTTTCCTGCCATATGGAAAAAATCTATAGTTCTGCCACTTCCTAAAATTACTAATCCCGAGGAGCCTAAAGATCTTAGGCCTATAAGCATTCTTTGTGTTCTATCTAAAACGCTTGAAAAGCTCATGGAAGTTCGCATAAGATGCTTTGTTGACCGCTGTAATATTCTTCCACAACATCAATCTGGCTTTCGAAAGGGACACAGCTGCATCACAGCATTGACAAAAGTAACCGACGATATCCAATTGGCCACAGACCAGAATAAACTTACCTACTCTGCTTGTTTTAATCGACTACTCTAAGGCATTTGACTGTATCAGCCACAAGCTGCTTATTAATATTTTACTGTATCTAGGTTTTACTGCAAATTCAGCTGATATGCTATATTCTTATTTAACCGAAAGACAACAAGCAGCAGGGCCGGCTCCAGGACCCGTGCAGCCTGTGCCCCTGCACGGGGCGGCAAACTCGAAGGGCGGCAAAAATCTCGGGGAGAATTGTTGGGATAAAAAACCCACACTACAAATTACAATAGCTTTACGATTAATTTCATCAATTATCGCGTTCGCCTGCTCAGTAAAAAAAATAAAATAAAACATGTTCAGGTTTTTTCAAACTCTGATCGATTCCCAACGATCTGAGCACAGTTCTAAGGACTGCGACTCTCAGGGCCAAATTACAGTATATTTGCATCTGCAAATTTGCAGTTCTACAAATATGGCCGACTTGCATATGTGCTCTATTTGCAGAAACGAGCAAATTACAGAAAAAATCTGCAAATTCGTCATATTTAACGGGGAAAAGTGTTTGGGCGCTACTGATTTATCAGTTTTGAATGTCAAAGTGATTGCAAGGACTTGCGGGACCGTTTCACCATGCGCAAATTTGCAGGCGACCTGCAAATGCATTCTACTTCTGTAATACGAAAAGTCAGACTTGCAGGTCCTGCATTTGTATCTTGGTGTCGAACAGCTTTTGTAATTCTAGGCTTTAGTGCCCAATTACAGTATATTTGCACATGAAAATTTGCAGCTCTGCAAATATGGCCGACTTGCATATGGGCTCTATTTGCAGAAACGAGCAAATTACAAAAAAAAATCTGCAATTCCGACATATTTATCGAAAATAGTGTTTGGGCGCTACTGATTTATCAGTTTAAAATGTCAAAATTGTCAAAGTGACTGCAAGAACCGGCAAGAACTTACAGGACCGTTTCATCATGCGCAAATTTGCAGGCGACTTGCAAATGCATTCTGCTTCTGTTATACAAAAAGTAAGACTTGCAGGTCCTACATTTGTATCTTGCTGTTGCAGAGCTTCTGTAATTCACTCGGTAATTCACTACTTAGTACGCAATTAGTTCTGCGCAGTTCCCACTGGTTCGCGATCAGTTCGGAAAACGATAACTTGAAAACACCTCTTGCTAGCAGTTTCACACGTCCGCAAGCTTGAACGCGCCTTGTCTAAAACAAAAACTGACACAATTTTGGCATTAAAGGCTTGTTGAAAACGTCAAATTTTGATGCATTAAAAGGTGCGTTCAAAAATTTGTGCCAATTCCAATGACCGCAACTGTACAGGGTGATCCAGTATAAAGTGAACACCCCCTACCTTTTCGCTAAAAAAATTTTTTTGAAAAAATCAAGATAGCCATTTGGTGTATTTTGTTTCTAGGTGTTTGAGAATGTTTTTCGAAATTTAATTAGATTTTTCGTTAAAGCCCTGTGACCAAAAAAGTTATTTTTTTAAATAGAATAACCTATATTTAAATCAATTTTTTAAACGTCCCTATTTTTCTCATTTCAAATATATAGTTGGTTTATGTTTATTCTAAAAATTTGCGATATATTTTCACTTCAAAATTCACATAAAAATAGCCGAAAAGGTATCATAAAACATAATCTCCAGCAGCTTTATTAAAGGTAAAATTATTTAGATTTACCTTGATACCTTTTCGGCTATTTTTATTTGAATTTTGTATTTTGTTTCAAGGAATTTGAAAACGTTTTATGAAATTTAATTGGATTTTTCGTTAAAGCGCTGTGACGACAAAAGTAATTTTTTTTAAATGGAATAACCTATATTTAAATCCATTTCTTAAACGCCCTTATTTGTCTCATTTCAAATATATATAGTTTGTTTATCTTTATTTTAGTAATTTGGAATATATTCTCACTTAAGAATCTTAAGATTCAAATAGAAATAGCCGAAAAGGTATCAAGGTAAACCTAAATAATTTTACCTTTAATAAAACTACTGGTTATTATGTTTTATGCTACCTTTTCGGCTATTTTTATGTGAATTTTGAAGTGAGAATATATCGCAAATTACTAAAATAAAGATAAACAAACTATATATTTGAAATGAGGAAAATGGGGGCGTTCAAAAAATTTTTTTGAATATAGGTTATTCCATTTAAAAAAATTACTTTTGGCGTCACAGCGCTTCAACGAAAAATCTAATTAAATTTCAAAAAACGTTTCCAAAGAAACAAAATACATTAAATGGCTATCTTGATTTTTTCAAAAAAATTTTTTTTAGCGAAAAGGTAGGGGGTGTTCACTTTATACTGGATCACCCTGTACATACATATCATATAAGGACACTGGACAAAATTAAAATCAAAAGCAAGTTTAGCAAATAGGAATCGGTGGGAGGGGCGGCAAAAATATTTTTTGCACGGGGCGCCGATATGTCTGGAGCCGGCCCTGACAAGCAGTAAGGATACAGAGCATGATGTCTAGCTATAAACTTGTTACTAGCGGAGTACCTCAAGGCTCTGTGCTTGGCCCTCTCTTGTTTACCTTATATACATCTCAATTATCAAATGCGCTTCTGCACTGCACCTCACACTACTATGCAGATGACACACAAATATATTTATCTTTTAATTCTTCGGAAGTGGAACTAGCCTGCTCGAAAATAAATAGAGATCTGAAATCTCTGGTTACAATCTCAAAGAAATATGGTCTAAGTATCAAAATGCAGCCAAATCACGAGTTATGCTTTTCGGTAGAACAGTGGCGCGGAATACTACGCAAACTAAGGGTGGGTTCCGTTGTCAACCTTGATTACGGTTACACGTTCCGTAATGTCTGGTTCTTGAAAAACCGGTCTATACGGAACGCGGTTGGTTATGTCAAACATGTCACCAAGGCAACCGGCGGCGATTCTGCGATTGGAAAAGCGTTCCGTATGAAACCGAAATTTTCAACAACCGCTGTCAATCGTTGTCAACCGCTGTCAACCGCTGTTGTACCGACCGGTTAACCAGGTTAGACAACGGAACCCACCCTAAATTAAATATTTTAATTGTCGATCAGAGACTATCACTTACTAATGTGACAAAAAATTTAGGTCTTATGTTGGACAATAATCTAAATTTTGACCAACACGCAAACCTTATCATAAAAAAAGCATTTGGTACTCTAAAATGTTTATATCCAAATCGACATTTTTTTACGAGGCAAATTCGGATAATGCTATGCGAATCCTTAGTTTTGTCGCATCTTAATTATGGCGATGTAGTGTATGGGCCTAATTTACGGCGTGTTGACGCGAGAAGAATTCAACTCATACAGAATGCCTGTGTGAGGGTTATATGCGGCCTAAGAAAGGGTAGTCGTGTGTCAGGGCCACGTAAAGATCTTGGCTGGCTTAACATGGAAGATCGTAGAGAGCTTCATGTGTTGGTTTTTTATCATAAGATTATAACAAAAAAAGAACCTACATATCTATACAGGGTGTCCAAGATAGAGATTGCCCACATATTCTGGGCAATCTCTCGGATTCAGATAGAACACAAAAAAATAACATGACAACTTCCTATAAAAAAAAATTCCTACGGCCCCTCCTACGAAGTTACGCGCCCCTAAAGGACGTCTCTGAAAATCGGTTTTTTGTTGATGAACTTTCAAAATACTTTGGGTAATTTTTTTTCTTTCAATATTATGGATACTAGATAAGACTCCTTAAAATGGACCCTCTCAAACACACTTGACCAATCTAGTTTGCCAGGGACGGACTAGCTTTAACGCAATAATGACACTAAGGAAATATTAGTAGAAAGGATTAATTTTCACTGTCGCGAAATAAGGGCTAATATTGAAGCATTGTCGAGAGTAGAACAATCTTTCATTAAAATAGGCATGGATTGCATAAGATTAGAAGGATCTCATGTTGAGTCGACATAAAAAATTATTTAATAAAAAACCATTAATACACAAAGACAGATTTTTCTCGAAACCAGCTCATTTTTTCGACATCGAATAAGAGTACCTTTTTTCTAGTTCAAGGTTGAAACTATCTAAAAATATTATTGCTATGCCTATATCATACAGGGTGTGAAAAAAATTAGCATTATTGTATTAAAGCTAGTCCGTCCCTGGCAAACTAGATTGGCCAAGTGTGTTTAAAAGGATCCATTTTGAGGGGTCTTATCTAGTATCCATCATATTAAAAGAAAAAAAAATACACAAAGTATTTCGAAAGTTATCAAAACCGATTTTCAGAGACGTCCTTTAGGGGCACGTAACTTCGTAGGGGGGGCCGTAGGAATTTTTTTTTATGGGAAGTTGTCTTGTTATTTTTTTGTATTCTATCTGAAACCGAAAGATTGCCCACATATTCTGGGACACCCTGTATAATAAACTGAGGTATAGAACCTCTATCCACAATATCAACGTCCGCCGAAAAAATGATCTTGCTATACCTAGACATTTCACGACACAATTTCGAGGCTCCTTCTCATATAATGCTCCCACACGATATAATAAAATTTCTGCAGGCTTAAAAAATCTAAATGTAACTTCGTTTAAGCGTAGGGTAAAATCAATGCTACTTAGCAGAAATTAGTTTAAAGCTGACTATAGGTATATACATATATGTATGGGTAGGTACCTAATAGTAATAATATATTTAGATCCAATTATTTTTATTTTTATTATTTTCTTATTTTTCTAATTTTAAGTTTGGGACACTCCTGTTATAATATGTTTCACTCTGGAGTGTGTTTACTGTATCGTTGAATAGCTCTAAGATATGGAAAGCATTATATACTGTTTATTTTTTATTTTTTTCGAATTGTTGTTACCATTTTTCGTGGTCACTTATATATACATTTTGGTATAATGTGTGAATATTATGAAAATGTCTAGTTATATTCAGATAGATAATTTATTGTTATAATTATTATTAAATTTCTGATAATATTAAAATATTTTTTGTAACTGAGGGCTGAGTGTAAGGTAAGAGCGCTGCTCACTGCTGCGTCAGATGAGTGCGAACTCTGCCTTTTGTCGATTGCTGGTTATTTTTATTTTACTCTTCACTCTGTTCCTGTATCCTGTATATTAACCAACGATTATGGCAATAAAAGCATTTATTATTATTATTATTATTATTATTATTATTATTATTATTATTATTATTATTATTATATCTAATGGTATCCATTGCATTAGTTCTGAGTTCCATCTGCGTTCTACGGTGTTCTGACAAACTTCATTTTAGATAAAGTAGGTGTCTTTTCATGCTAGTGGTGGAATCTTCTCGTTCTCTATAGGATGAAAGTTTGCCAAAATACACTCTGGTTGGTAGCTTTTATCAAGTTTCGGCAGTACCTATCTATCCTCGGTAGATCGTTGACTTTTTCCAGAGAGACATTTACAATGGTGACTCTTCTTTCTTCGGCGTTATTTTTCATCACCTTTGTTTTCTTCGTGGCTCATATTCATCTTCAGGCCCATTTTTACAATGCTCTCGCCAATTAACTACAATATGTATTCAATAGAAGGGGATTTTTCCCATTTGAAATAGCATACACACATGGAGAATTTTCGAACAGGAATTGTGAACGATCTAATATCCGACGTTTTTGAGAAAATCTGATGAGTAGATCTACAATTACATATCATAAAAATTGTTTTACATTACTGAATCAGTATAGGTACTGAAAATAATATCGGAATGGCGTCCAGTAAATTCGGTACTGACAGTTGATATCGGAACATAGCCTATATCTACATCTTTATCCACACATAATGCTACGTATGTCTCTCTCTGTTACCTAGAATAGAAGAGCAAAATAAAACAAACATCTAAACCTCTCTCAACAAAATGATCTGTCAAACAAAAATAATGTGGTTATGGGTTGTAGGTAATAAACTGTAAATACAAAAAATATTTCTACTTATGGTAATTTTACCAATTTTTCATTTTAATTTTTCTTAAATTCGGTAACATGATAGTAACATTCTTTATCGTATTCCAGATTTCTCTGGTTTTAACACGTTTTTACAAAAAAATGGCATCGGTAATTCCTGCAGTTACGAAAATATCATCCAGAGTAACCAGGGTGTTGGGATGCAATCCTAGCCTGATGACTCTGCAAGGAACTAATACTTATATTGTTGGAACAGGAAAAAGGTAAGAATACAGTTGATTTTTCTGTTAAAATGCCCTTAATAAATTACTTTCACTATTTCAGGAGAATTTTAATTGATACTGGCGATAGTGATGTCCCTCAGTACATTAACCATCTTAGAAGTGTGCTTAAATATGAAAATATTGACTTAGCTCATATTTTTCTTACTCATTGGCATCATGACCATGTTGGAGGCCTCAATGACATTATGGAGGATTTACCTGAGTTTACTGGTAAGTTTCATTATTTTCAAGGATTTGCTTTTGTCCAAACCCCATTTGAATTTGGAATTCACTACTTATAGCTTTGTGTTTGCCTCTAACCTAACTTTAATAGAGAACTAGGCTGAGACGCATTCAGAACCATAGATTCTCAAACTATTTCAAGGGTCAATAATGTACAAAATGAGACTTCATGAGAGTGCATTCTACATCCCTCAGCCTATAAATAGCATGAATAATATAACTATTCTAATAGTACACCTATATTACCTAGTAGACAAGAAATATTAAACTAATTTTTATTTTCTTCTATAGAAAACTGTGAAGTCTGGAAATTCCCATGCAAAGAAGACAACAATGTATACAATGCCTTCAAAGACAATCAAGAATTTTCAGTAGAAGGAGCAACCTTAAGAGTTTTACACACTCCAGGCCATACCACTGATCATGTAGTCTTGCATTTGCTTGAAGACAATGCCTTATTTAGTGGTGATTGTATTTTGGGCGAAGGCACTGCTGTTTTTGAAGATTTATTCGACTATATGGAATCGTTAAGGACGATTCTGAATGCCAAACCTGCAGTTATTTATCCGGGACATGGAAATATTATCAATAATGCTTCAGAGAAAATCCAATTCTATTTGAACCATCGCTTAGAGAGAGAACAGCAAATAATGGACATCTTAAGCAATAATTGTCAAAGGACTTTTACTGGAAATGATTTGGTTGAAATGATTTATATAGGTTTACCAAAACAATTGTTCAAGGCTGCAGAATGCAATGTTAACCATCACTTGCAAAAGCTCCTGAAAGAAGACAAAGTGGTTCAAGTTAATGGAATGTGGCAGTTTAAGGAAGAATTGATTTGTTGAAGTATTTGAAACAACCAAGGAGCTTTTTTGTGATATTACTGTTTAGGATTGTTATACCTAATTTGATGTTACAGTATTGAGATTTAAGTTTCATATTTGGGTCATAGCGCCCTAATTTGTAGGTATATAAAAAAAAACTAGTTATTTGACTGCTAATTAGCTTAATTTTATTGTATTTAGTTCTAGATTTTATATTCAATAATTATTATAATCTCATAATAAATTGCATGTACACTACTTATATTACAAAATACTGTGACGATTTTCAAACATCACTTGCATTTATCAATTATTGGTTGCCAAAATTTCTTTCAGGATATCACTGCACTGGTTTAATGCCCAATTGTTTATGTAAAGCAGGTACAGAATCATCATACTGTGCCTGAAAGAAATTACCAGACTCTAACTCCAAGCCATATTTTTCAGCGAAGTTTTGTGTTGAAAATAGAGGTCTGTCTCCAATCTCTGTAGCGCTGACAACTGTTTCATTGAAATTAATTTTTCCTCTTGGCTGTTTATACAACACGAACGTGTACCTGTGTAGGCCTGAGCCTTTCGGCGGTCCTGAGCCAACGTAGGCACTTAAAGTTTGGCCTTTTGTGGTATCAGATCCAGGAATATTGACTACCTGTAAAAAACGTGTTATTGCCGAAAAATTCAAACTTCTGATTTTTACCAGCCAATGTCTGAATTCTCTTCTAATAGGATTAGCTCTGCTAGGCGCATCAGGATCAGTTAAAATCAAAGTATGAAAATCACCATCCTTAGGTTCAAAATTAACTTGCGGTTGTTCTTTGACGTCAATAGGAGCAATTTCGTCTCCTAAATTAACAGTTTTGCCAGATTTTGGGTATTTAATTAACAGTAAGTGTTGTGGAGCGTCTTTCAGGACGTCTGGAACGATTTGGTTTTCGGTAAAAGCCTGTATAAAGAGCAAGGATTTAGAGAAAACTAATTAAAAACGTGCAAAGAATAATTTTAGTAGATACACTTACTAAAGGCACCATTATAAATTATTAAATAATTACAATTTGCACTTTCAATAATATAACAGAAAGCCTTTTTGAATATGCTTTTATTTATACCTCTTCCTTGAATGTGTACCAATAAATAGATACATTTTTTATCTCACCTTTTTTAGATTTACAACATCCTGGGCGTTCGCTAAAATTGCTGTGGTCAAAATAAGGATTAAAATCTGTAAACTCATTCTTGCGCTTGCAAAATACCAACTAAAACCCAGCAAAAATATTGAAATCTTACCATTACTACTAGTCACTATTTTTGGCCTTCACACTTATGTACAGTTGATTTATTAAACTTTCGTTTTTCTTTAGCTTGCTTTTAGGTTCACCGGTTCACCCAAAGCAGAGACCCAAAGATCCCCAGTAAACAATTTTAAATTATATACCTACTAACACTTATGCTGCCACCTACACATCCTGATCAAACTATTCTCGTTTAGAATATACATAGGAAACGGTTATCTAGTTAGTTACTGAGAAATATCAGAGGTGGCAGATGGCACACTGTATTCCAATGTTTTATACAAATTACCATAATTAAATTACATAGTTTCATATTATAAAGGCATAATATCTCAATCAAAGGTTTCGTACAAAAAAAGGCAGCCTTCAAATTATACATAGTATTTTTATTACCCATTTAGAATAACCCCATCCTTATTTATCAATCACGAATCATACCTATGATTCCTATGAAACAAAAAATTACCAACAAAAACGAACGTCGATTGAAAGGCTCTGAAGTGTCTTGTTGATCATGTTTCCCTGTTTTATCGTGGTCTTTGCATCACTATAGAGGGTTTTTACTGCCTTTATTAGTTCTAAATTGATATTGGTTTTTTCCAGTGCTTCCCAAAGCTTTTTCAGCGGAACATTGTCATATGCTTTTTTTAGATCTACAAAGAGTAAATGAAGTTCCTGGTTATACGCTAGTTTTTTTCTATTACCTGGGTCAAACTAAATAAATGGTCTACAGTTGATCTTCCTGCTCTAAAACCGGCCTGTTCTTCTGCCTCACTATCTTTGAACTCGTTCTCTATTCTGGCTTTTATGAGTTTTCCATACACTCTGCTCAGTGTGTTTGTTACTGCAATTCCTCGGTGGTTCTCGCATTTGTTTCTGTCTCCTTTCTTATATATCGTTGTTAAATAGCTTATTTTCCACTCTTCCGGTACTTCATGTTTATCTATGCATGTTTGAAATAGTTTTGTTAAATTTTTGTAGAGTTTATTGGTCCCATACTTTATCAGTTCTCCATATATTTCTCCTGGGCCTGGTGCCCTACCGTTTTTCAAGAAGCTACAGTGTTTTTTAACTTCTTCTTGCATAACTCTTATAGGTGATCCTGCAGTTTTTATGTTTCGTGTCTGTTCCCTTTCTTTTTTAAACTCTGCTCGCTGTTCTGTTAGTAATTCTTCAAAGTACTCTTCCCATTGCTGGGGTGTTATTGTATTGATAATATCCTTAGTTTGTGTTTTCCTCATGTTTTTGAGTAATCTCCAACTTTCTGTATTTCTTTTACCCCCCAGATAAGTATTAATATGCGCACAGTTTCTTTCCCATGACTCGTTTTTTTTTTCTGTAGGTACTATTTTATTCCGTACTCTTGCTTGTGCTTCTTTATACACACTCTGTAAAAAGTCCCGGAACAGTCAATTATTTTGAAAATAGTGCACAATATAAAAAAACTTCCTGTATAAAAGTTGAAGGTCTTGATAAAATCTATTGAAATAGGACTTATGTAATTATACAGGGTGGCCCAAAAAGTTGTGCTACACAAAACTTCATTTTTTTTTAATGGAATGATCCTTTTTTAATTACATTTTCTAATTCCTCTAGAGATTCTAAACAACAATTATGAAAGATATCATATGGCTAAACCCATTAGTTTCAGAAATAATTTGACTTGAAGGACATAAATACGATAAGTACGATATTACCTACATTTTGTATTGTTTCGAGTTGGTTCAAAATGGTAACCAGACCTAACGCCCCTTGATTATTTTCTTTGGGGACATCTGAAAAATAAAGTGTTTGTGACAAAACCTCCAGATCTGAACGAATTGAGAAGAATAATTATTGAAGAATGTGCATCTATTAACTAAGAAATATTACAAAACGTCATCAATAAATTTTATTATAACCTAGCCCATTGTCAAATTGTGGGAGGAGGACATTTTCAGCATTTAATAAAATAACGTCTTACACTTAATTTTATTTCTGTTCTTTCAAAGTTATTGTTCATTTTACTTTACTGCTTGTATTTAATAATTTAGTTATTAATAAAATTTGGACTAAACTTGAGTGAGGTACATTTCATTTAACACAAGTTAAATGTTTTTTTTTTTTCAGGAATTAACGTGAAACATTTTGAAGCAACTCGAAACAATGCAAAATGTAGGTAATATCGTACTTATCGTATTTATGTCCTTCAACTCAAATTATTTCTGAAACTAATGGGTTTAGCCATATGACATGTTTCATAATTGTTGTTAAGAATCTCTGGAGGAATTAGAAAATGTAATTAAAAAAGGATCATTTCATTGAAAAAAATGAAGTTTTGTGTAGCACAACTTTTTGGGCCACCCTGTATAATTACAAAAGTCCTATTTCAATAGATTTTATTAAGACCTTCAACTTTTATACAGGAAGTTTTTTTATATTGGGCACCAATTTCGAAATAATTGACTGTTCCGGGACTTTATACACACTGTGTATATCTCTTTGTCCCGTGTCTTCTTTGAACTTAGATACTGTTGGTATTTCTTCCTTTTATCTGCTATGTCTTTCTCTATTTTTTGATCCCACCAATAGGGTGAGGGCCTTCTTCCGTTTTTTTTTGTATTTGCCTAGGGCTTCAAATGCTGCACTATGAATACTCTCTTTGATATGTTGGTAATGCATTTCTAGGTTTTGGAAGCAGTTTATACTACTTTGTAATTTTTGATCCAATTTCTTCATGTACAACTCCCTTACGCTTTGCTCTTCTAGAGATCAGTGCTCCCAACCTCTCAGATTAATAATTCCCTTGATGGATTCCAAAAATTCCCTATTTTATATATTTTAGAGTTAAAATTCCCTGCATTCAATGTTGCCAATAGGCCTTTTCGGAAACACTGATCCGATTAACTGGATCACTGGATCAGCTGATGTAATTTGTCTTTTTGGTCATTGGGTTAGTCGGATCAGTGTTTCCGAAAAGCCTTACGAGTACATCTAAGTAAATGCCAAATGACTTTACCTATATCAAAACCAAAAATATCCTTTCTATTGTGTATGTAATAAAACAAAAAATTGAGTCGTTTAGAAAACCCAAAATATAATTAAACGTAAACAAATTTATAAACATCTAAACGAAAAAATAAAGGAAAACATGAATTTAACACAACTTCTATCTTCATCGGTGCCAAACTTCTATTTCTCAAAAATTCCCTCATTTCGACGATTTTATAAAAAAAATCCCTTTTCCCTTTTGGGTGCCAAAATTCCCTAAAAACGGAAAATTCCCTGCAGTTGGGAACACTGCTAGAGATTTTAGGTTGTATCTCTCAGGCACAATTTTGTCTTCTTGTTTTTCCATTGCATTTTCTTTTGCGGTGTTTCTGCCCGGGATAAAGATTTTTGTTTCCAGGAGTGCGTTCAAAGACGGCAATGCTAATGCCAAAACCTACTATTCCCCTTCTACCGGCGATGCCAAATCTGGTGTGAATTTTCTGGAACGCCAAATACTGTTTGTCAATTAGGCAATCCAAACCACGTGACATTCAAGATGGCGTGGCGACCATACATGGACCAAAAAACACAAAAAAATATCTAGTTTCTGCCCGACTTAATAGTTTACGTACTTAGTTAACAAATATTTTATTGAATAATCAAAATCAAAGCTGCAAACAAACAAAATAATTGAAATATGCATGAAAACACATATTCAAAACTAACATGCTGGCCGCTACGCCATATTGAATTTGGTCTGATCCAATCAAAATTCGTATAACCATATCTAGACTCAGTTGAAATAGCCTCCAAAAGTTACTTTACCGCGGCCAATTTGGAACGTGTAAAGCCAACCGTTTTTGGCACGCTAGAGCCGAACTTGAACGCAATATGCCAAATTTGGCTCGGCTTTAGCCGTTTTTGAACGCAGCCCAGGAGGTAGTGATCGCTACCACAGGTCGCTCCCCTATATGCTCTCACATCCTGGAATTTTATGTTCGAGCTCTGTTTTGCGATAGTGTAGTCAATGATCGATTTTTGTTGTCTGGTTTCATTTTTCCATGTGTACTTATGTATTTCTTTATGCTGGAAGTAACCGTTTAGGATTTTCAGGTTATTTTGTTGGCATATTGCTATGAGCCTTTCTCCATTATTATTTGTTACATTCTCTCCAAATTTTCCGACTACCTTGTCGTTGATTTTCGTTCCTGTTCGTCCGTTAAAGTCTCCCAGCAATATTATTTCCCTTGAAGTTCCTACTTTTATGATTTGGTCACTCAATTGTTGATAAAATAAGTCCTTTATATTAACGGGTTCGTCGTCGTTCACACCGTATATTCCCAAGATTGTTATTTTCCTACCGAACATACATACATTTAGTTTTATTATTGTTTCGTTCACTGCTTCCCATGATGTTATATGTTTTCTCCATTTTCTGTGTATGAAGATCGAGACTCCTTTCTTTGCTCTGAATTCTTTTTGAACCCCGCTGAAGAAATGATCGTAGGGGAAAGTGGGGCAACTTCGACATGCGAGGCAAGTTTGTCACCGCGCTTTACTAGGAATCGGTTGGATTCGGAAATTCCGAATCTAGCTTGAGGGTGCATGGTTTAAGTCTGGAGAAGGTAGCTACTCAATTTGTCGCATAAAACACAATTATCGAGTTTTTAAATTTCTGATCTAAGGATTGGCTATTACTTTAATAATAATTTCGTTCCGTCAGAGCGTTTTATTTCGCAAGTTAATTTTTACAGAGTGACTTTGACCCATCTTTTGTTTTGATAATAGGCGTTGAAGAAGACTCCTGTAAGATGTTTTCAAATATTTTACTAGAATCCGCGTGGGTGGGGCAACTTCGCCAATCGTTATTCCGGCACTGTCGAACTATTATTTTTGTTTCTAGGATGGTTAGAGATTATAAAAAAAACAATTTGATGTATACGAAGAAGAGCAGTTAATTTTTGCTGTGATTTAGGTAGAAAATAAAATTTAGGTATTTGTATCAGAATAATGCTGTCGAATTTGACATTGATGCAAAAAAAAATATTTTTCTCTTTGAATTTATACTATACGATATTGGTTTTAAATGCCTATTACCTACTAAAGAAATTTTATCACTATGTTTAGATAAAGTTGTGTTTATTTCTGTAAATACAAATCGTTTTTAAAATCTTGCGAACCTTAACATGTCAAAGTTGCCCCACTCTCCCCTACTCTCCAAGATTTTCTGAGCCCTGTCCTTTCTTTTTGGTCTCTGTGGCGTCATTGCATTCTGCTTGGAAAAGTACCTCCAGAAAGTTTATACAGAAATCAATTATTTTCATAAATAAAAAAGGAAGGTTTCACCCTATTGCTCAAAATCGAAAAACAAAAAACACCCTCTAGCGGCAAAACGGTTGAGGGTATCAAAAGGCGATTTGCAGTGTTTGCACCAATCAAGATATCATTAAATTTGAGCCTCAGCAGACTGGAGAGTTCATTTTTATGTATATGGCTCAAAAATTGACGTTTCAGATCAAAAGTGTCCAAATTGGACCACCCTGTATCTACAGTCTTTAACGTATAAGTAAAGTAAAAATAAATTTTCAAAAAATCATTGTTGATAATTATTAGCCTGCGCCCCCCCCCCTGAAGAAAATCCTGGATCCGTCACTGCATACAGGAAACTGTAATGTCAGCACAAAAATGGAGGACAAACCTGAACACACACGAAACTGTAATGTCGGTTTGTGTGGAATATTCCAGAAATTCTGGGTACAATATCCGAATGTGGCAAAACTTACACAATTCAGTCAATTAATGCACATTTACATACTAATAATGTCTCGCGTTCTATAGTTCATTGATCTACAGTCACAAAATTAGTCCAGAAAGTCATTGGTGTGGTGGTTCACTACAAAACCCCAGGCACACGTTGGGCACCAAATATGTAGCGGGTATCGAAGGGAACTCCAACACTATGCACTACAGATGTTTTTTAATGTTTTTATTTAACAATTTAACCGGAAAAAACATAGTCCGCAAAATAATAGCAATAATTACTGATAGTTGATAAATGAAGTGATAATGAACTTGACAATTTGATCGAGGAAACTGACTGACTGATTGATGACACTTGTCAGACATGGTAGTGGCTATAGCTACGGCAACGGTAGTGGCTATGGCTTCGCAAGTGTGACGTTACAATAGGTTAATTTTTCAATTAGGGCGAATTCTCATGAGCGTAAGTTGACATTTCTGGCGTAATCACGTGATAATATGGTGTAATTTGATTGGTAAAATCTCCAACATGTCAAATATTTTTCCAATAAAACCCAACCATTTTATCACGTGATTACGACAGAAATGTCAACTTACGCTCATGAGAATTCGCCCTTAGGCTCTCCAAACCACGTGATTTTTCAATATGGCGACCGTGGAAAATTTGACGTTTGTTTGTTTATCTTGAGTTTATTTGGAATATTTTCAAGCTAATTACAGTTTACTTTGTTATAATATACTTTTTGAGATGCAGAGTGAATATTTAAAGACTTGAATGCAGGAAAATCGGGATCTGGGCGAACGGTTAATTTAAAAAAATGTCCAGATCACATTTTGATTCACTGTTCACATTAATGAGCAAATGAAGGCCTACAAAAGCTTAGATTCTTACGAATATTTCGAAAATGGCTTTATTTCAGATGCAGCAACAGTGGTAGTGAAAAATTTTCAAGTTTTAATTGGAAAATTTTAAAACAAAGGGCAATGAAAAAAGCCTGACATCATCCTTGTTACCTTGTTGAAACTACTTCCACAATCAACTTCAAGACCCGTTTGTGGCATTTTTAATTTTAAGAAACACTAATGAAGTCAATGAAATAAAAAAATAAACATAGTTCATTCACAAGACAACCATAAAATGCACTTTAAAAAGCTTTAAATTACATATTCTCATATATGGGATAATGAACTTCAGCCACAACGCACTTTTTGACCGGTCGTTGGAATGCCTAATTACTCTTTCATGGCTTTTAACACATTAACATTATAGAACAATGTAATAGTGAAAAAACCAAAGCTTATAAGGTTTGCACGTACTGAAAGGGTTGAAAAAAGGGCGCGATCTCGTGAATGAATGGTTGCTGAACCTTTTCTCGCTTATGGGGATCGACAGAATCAAATTTGATATCGTTAGGAACCAGAAAAAAAATTCCCATAAGCCGGTCAGCTGTTGAAGTATATTTTAAGGCTGCTAGAAAAGGAGAGTAAATTTTCCATATGCCTAGCAGCATCCGGTCGCTAAATTTTCATTTTTTCAGCTCAGCACTGACAAAATTTTCAGTGGTTGAAATCCCCGAAGAGAGAAAATCGGTCAGCAAAATCTGTCATTAGCTGACGGTCTAATGGCCATTTCCACCAAACTATAACTAAGCTTTGCTTAACTATGAAGCCCTTAAAAGTTAAGGGACACTCAAATATAATTTCGTTCCACCATAGTTTTTATGTGTAAGCTTAGCTAAGTGTCGTAAAGCTTTGGCAACATTGCATTTCAGGTGAAAGATTTGCGTACTTTTCATTTTTACACTAGTCGTGTCAATGTTATCTGTCATTCGACGCTTCCCGCTAATTTTTCAAGATTATAAATATTAATAATAATAGTTGTGCTGTTGTCCCAGGTTCGGTTTATTTCACAGAGAAGAGGTTTAGATATTGGTAGTTTATCTTGCATTGTGTGTGAACGAACACGAAAGTGCCTAGAGCAGCGTGGAGTCGGGAAATAGAAACAAGCAGGGAGAGTTTATCCAAAAAAAGCCGGACACCAAACTAAATAATAAAGGAAAAAGAGCTGATAATTATCGTTAACATCAAACATAATCGAAAATTTGAAGAAAAAAAACACCGTACAGTACACCACAGTATTTCTGTGGCCGAAAAAAATAGGCTTTAGGAGAAAAAAAAAAACGCGAACTAGGTACACCAGAAATAAGAAAATTGACATAGTTCTAATTTTATCTCAATTCAATTTCAACGCTTGTTATGTGAACAAAAGCATATTATGCAAATGGCTTGCGCTGATCATCGCCACTTTGTTAAGGGAGGAATAAGCCTAGAAATTTCTGGGCTCAGTTAAGCTTATCTTAATGAGACTAGGTTAGACTGGTGGAAACAAAATTATAATATAAGCGGCACTTAACGTTAAGTAAACTTAAATTTGCGTTGGTGGAAACGGCCATTTATAGGTATAACATGGAAATAAAGTATGCTTGAGATCTGACCTAGATGTTGTTTTAATTAATTTTATTGAAATTTTTCAATCGAAGTACCTAGCATATATTTCAAGCTTGAAACAAAAAAGTATATTATATAGGTACTATGCACATCCTATATACCTATATATTATATAATCCACAAAATAACTATATGCATGCCGAATATACGTGATATATTTGTGGCGTATACAGTGAGGGGCAAGCTACTAGGTATATAGGATGTAACCTGACGAATTTGCAGGCGTCCGCATCTCAGAAAATGACAAATCGATTTAGCGCTAACCTGGCGAAAACCAAGTAATAAGTTTCTAGGGTTGTTAATAATTTTCAAAAATACGGTTGTGTTTCTCCCTGAAACTAAACGAAATGACGTCCCGGAAAATAATGAGGATCAAGAAGCCAAATAAATTATGTTGTTGGTTGTTGGCATTAGTTGACAAAACTTCAACTATTTCGACTCGTGTGCTTGCGCAGGATATTGACTCAAGTACAAGGACGGTTAGGAGCCACAGAAAAAAAAAGTATCGTTCGTACAAAGTAAGAAACTCCCAAAAAATTGATCCTGAGGACAACATCAGGCGAATGGATTTTTGTGAAACTGTCATTAATAAGGCAAATGAAAATCAAGATTTTCTTAGAAAAATTGTCTTTACAGATGAGTCGACATTTCAACTCCATGGTCGACATAATCCTAGTCACACCCGTTATTGGTCTAAGGAGAATTTACACAGGTATTTTGAGCATAGAGCCCAGCGTCGTCAAAAGGTAACTGTCTGGAGCGGTTTGTGTGGATAACATATTATTGGGCCGTACTTCATGGACGCTAACTTAACTGGTCCAAAATATTTGGATCTTTTGCAACGGGCCAACGGCAGATAATTCCAGAAATTGAAAGATTATCTGGTCCTATAGATTTAATGAAATATGGTATCAATAAGATGGATCTCCAGCCCATAATACGGGTTTCATTCTGGACCATTTGAGTAATACTTTTCCGAACCGTCTCATTGCTGGGTCGAGAGCTACAATACTGTGACGCTCTCCCGATCTTGCACCCAACGATTATTTTCTCTGGGGTTATTGCAAATCAAAAATGTACGGTTTTCAGGAGAATCGCGCCGTGAACCTTGAGCAGCTGCGTTTCAAAATTCGAGAAATATATCTAACTGTCACCCCTGTGATGCTAAATAATATTCGTAGAGCCTTCTATGATCGTTTAGGTCATTGTTTAGTTGAAGAAGGTGGACTGGGACTGTTTGAACATTTGCTACATTGTAGTGCAAATGGTAATCGAGCCAGGTTTTTGGGGTAAAACTAGAATTTTTGTTTTTATTTTACTTAATTTTTTTTCTATTTTTTATGTTGAATATATTTTTAGTTTTTCCTGGATGGCTTTTTTAAAATACATGTTTTTTTTCCATAGATTATTGTTTCGGTTCCAAAAAAAATCTATCTATACACGCCGTTTAATAATTATAAGTAAGTGAAGCTCGACGATACATCTAAAAGCACGGTCTAGATGCGACGTTTTGCATCAAGTTTTGTCTGCACAGCTCAACACGTGATCAGGTATCAGTAACGTAACGTCTGGACCGGGCTTAAGGCTGTAAAATCATAAAACGTACTGATGTGAACCATAGTTTATGAACGTCAAAGTCATCGAAAAAACGACAGCGGACCGACAGCGACAGGTGTTCAGACGGCTGCGGACGATCGTAAATTCGTCAAGTTGGATCCTATATACCTAGTAGCCTGCCCCTTACTGTATTTCAAGAATATTAGATTTTTGGTCGCACTTGTCATGCATATGCATGACACGTATATGAATATCCACAGTACATGCAATGTATAAGCTGGACAATGTCCATATTCGAAAATGAATATGCACCTGATAGGAATATAATTTTGCTATGTGGGTAGGTCTTTCAGGACTAATATCAATGGCCCTCTAAGCACCTGCTGGGGAATTTTTCCAGGGTAATTTCGATCCGGTTAGGAACATTGGAGATCCGGGACGGATATTTTCTCTTGATTTTGTAGAGTAGAGTGGTTTTCGTCCAGAAATATTTTAAATAAAAGGCAGGCAGTTTTCAGCTTATTTGGACTTTGTTTTAAAATTTTTGAATCAAAAGCGAACGTTTCGATGCCTTCCGCATCATTCTTGTGTTTTCATTGTGTTTTTAGTTTTAGTTTAGAGAGTGACGCGGAAGGCATCGAAACGTTGGCTTTTGATTTAAAAATTTGAAAATAAAGTCCAAATAAGCTGAAAACTGCCTGCCTTTCATTTTCTGTCGAGTTCAGTGAATCTCACGAATTTCAGTTTGCCAAGGATTTTCTCGACAGCCATACTGCGTGAGACTCCCTATTCTTTTGCAGCTGGTAGGTGAAATATGCTCTCTCGTCCTCTTCGAGAAATTGAATATTCTCGGACACGGACTTGCGAATCAATCTTATCTTCTTCCTAACTGTGATTGCGCCATCGTGGTCGATATTTGTAAGTACCTACTGTAATCCATCCGGTATTAGGGATGGCTACCGTTTGGGGCTTCTTGAAAGCTGTTATGTATGAAACTGAAACTTCTTGTGGGGTAATACCATAGTCGCTGCACTCTGAATCTTCTTTTTCCGTTCCAATCTGGATCTCCCAGTTTACAACGGTAATTTGGGGCGGTGAAATTTGTGCCATCTTAGACTAGCACTCAGTCTTCAACTCTCTTCTGAGCCTTCTGCCGTGTGGAGCTCTCAGCGCAGCATTCGCTGTATACATTATAGACCGTGAAACAGGGACTGTTTAGTGGAGTCATTTTTTTTTTTTGTCTGGCATTTTGAGGGATGAATGTGGCTAGTTAGGTGATGAGAATGTGGGTGATTTTAATGCCTGCCCCCCGTTCGAACATTTGGAGAAGAAAAAAATTCATTTACATGAAGAAATTTTTTTAATGATTGTCTGGCTTTTAAATAAAAGATTGACATTGATAAATAATTCATCCATAAAAAATACCGGATGCTTTTCAATGGCTGAAAAAGTGGGGATGTGTCTCAACTTCCAAGAGGAAAGTATAGAAACTTCCGCATGTACTTTCTGTCCGGCAATCGAGGGAATAAAAGGTTTTATTGTGAAAATAACGTCAGACGGTAATTACAGTTCGAAATCGAGTTTTACGGCGGAAAATTCTGTGGACATTTCGAACAGGGAGCAGGCATTAAAACCACTTATATTCTCATCAGCTAACTAGCCACATTCAGCCATCAAAATGCCAGACAAATAGTTATTTATGTATCAAGGGTACTAAGTAGATGATTATGCCCTGAGGGCGACAGTCTTACAAAGCCGAGGGCCTCTGGCCCGAGGTTTCGTAAGTCGCCCGAGGGTATATATATCTATTAGTACCCGTGGTGCATACAAATTTTTATTTTCTACTTTACTATTATAGATCCATAATACCTAGGAAACGAAATACGTTAACACACCTATAACAACCTGATCCATAACGCCCGCTTTTGCGGGCGTTATGATCTATAACGCCCGCTTATAATACCTTAAGGTGTTTTTGTTTTTGTTGTTCTATTAATTTGCACTTTACCCTAGGCAGCCACTAAATGTCTGACCGAAAATAATTTTCGGTCTAGCCAGGATTCGAACCCGGTCTACCATCAACGTTTCCCATGTAGTCCAGCGCGTTAACCCACAGGACCACCACCGTTGCCTTGCCTTATGAGATGTTTATAGATATATCAATTTATTTCGTTTCTATGTACAGGTCGCAGGTACAGGTACAGGTCACAGGTACAGGTACATGTCAAAATACAAATCAATATTCTGTCACACAAGTTTAACTGATTTTGTTAATAATAAATTGATGAAAAAATATTGGGTTGAGTAGAAAATAAAGCATTGTATGCACCACGGGGATTTCAAGATTATAATGCCCTTCAGGCGAAATATATCCCTCGGGCCATAGGCCCTCGGGCTAGTTTCGCCTTCGGGCATTATAATCTACATAATCCCCTTGGTACATAAATAGCTATTATGTCATACCAGTTGGTTGTGAATAATAAATACCTACCTGTGAAAAAAGTGTCACTTTGCAAATTGTCATCAGTGTTCAAAATCATCATTTTTTGACAAAAATAATATGTTTATAAGCGTAAATTTATATTTTTTTAATAAAGAATAAGTTAATTGAAAACTTTTTTTTGCGTCTTTATGCCCGCGCGGGCCATAATGTGTACTTTATGCCCGCGCGGGCCATAATGTGTACTTTATGCCCGCACGGGCATAAAGTAATGAATTATATAGATGGTATCTAAGGTATAAAAACACAATAATGTATTGGTATGACATAAAAAAAATTACTCCACTAAACAGTCCCTATCTTAGGGTCTATTAGTCTTAGCTATATAGGTATGCGTCTTTTCCCCCATGCTGGGTACACTCTATTTAATGCTGATGACATTCGGTGATATTATTTTGTCTGGTTTGTTTTCTATCCCCAATCCAAAATGATTAATTTTTAACTTTTTAGGCGCGAACATTTCGACTAAATTCCTAATTGTCGCCACACTCGCCACTGTCCAAAATCAGACAACCAAAAGTGTTAGTTTAAAATAGTGCCAACGCTGCCATCTGTGTAACGCGAAAGAACATAACGTACAAGAAATATACTAGCATAAATATATTCAGATATAACATTTGATTACAATGTTTTAAATAGAAGACTAATCAGGTTGTTGCTCTTCTGGCAGTACATTGTTAATAATACAGATGTCGCCTTGTGATTATCTACTATAGAAATTTCCCAACCAACGATCCTTAGTGAATTTGAAATTAAACTTGGCGTTATTGCGATTATGCTTAAAAGTAGGTACTAATATAGCTATTTATGATATAAGTGTTAAAAGTACATTTTTAAGGCACGCATGTGAAAGTTTGCAGAATGAGCGAAGCGAATTCTGCAATTCACATAAGTGCCTTAAAAATACTTTTAACACAAATATCATACAATATTTTTTCTACAAACGGCAATAACAAGCAATAACCAGTGACAAATTGGATTTTTAAATGAATAATAAATTGGAAGCATCTTTCCTACGTAAAATTATTGAATTTGATATTTGTCAAAAAATTCAAACAACCAGCACCTTGTTTTACAGGTAATGAAATGTCTCGTCAGATTCTTGAAAGTCTGTCGTATGGTCTATCGTGGTCAGCAAGCTTTTTGCTAAAAATGCAACAAAATACACAAGAAAAAGAGGGTTGCATCAATCCCTTGAAAAATATAGAGGAGGCGGCCGATGGAGCTTCCTCAGTTGTTCAAATTTTACCATTAATATTAATGTAAATAATTAAAAATAAAAACTTTTTTTGACGTTTGCTTTCAAATTTTGATGTTTCATTTTTAACACTAGTGCCTTAAACACTTTTAACACTAGTGCAATAAAGTAACATTTTTAATGCTTCGAGGGGGTGTTAAAAATTGCATTTTTAACACGTTTGTAGAAAAAAGTTTATATAGCTACTAGATAACGTTATCATCAAGTCTTAGAAACAAAAACAATTGGCCATGCTTTTTTACTCATTCACGATTAACAAAGTTTATTTTATTACTGCTTTATGATGTTAGATAGATTTTAGGAATTTTCAACTGTTGACTGTCTGCTTCTTATCTAAAAAATTTTTGGAATATACTTTTAGCAGAAACAAAAGTAAGACAATTTTTAAAAGATTGCTTACCTTTTCTTTATCGTCCTATTTATGGCGACATAAGTCTTTATGTGTTTGTGACCATTTTTGCATTATCCATTGCGTGGGCGCACCAAAAAAAAAAATTGTACAGCCACCTGTTGTAGGTTCCTACCGTTCGCGTTTCGTTTTAGCAAATGTATCGCTTCAATTCAATCCATCCACATTACAGACTACAGACCGCAGTTGCTGTCGCGCTATCGTAGCACTCGTTTCTATAGCGATCGCTATAATATCCGTGCGCATCTTGCCGGCTTCCGCTGCCGGCAGCTACTCTTCTTGTGCGAGATTTCATTCAAATTTTGAAGTGCGATAATAGTTGGAATTTGAAAGGATGATTAGTGACGATTAAAGGACATCATCGTCGAAAAATCGAGCATAGTTTCGAAGAAGAACGCTTCTTTAAAGGTGCGTCTATTGTTAGGTTTTCTAGAATAAGAAAAGTTTTATTTGTTTTTAAAAAGTCGCAAGGCCACAATGAATAACTCGATGAAAAATAAAGAATTTTCCATTACAGTAATAATGCAAATTTTTAGTTTCCAATTAGCGCTAATGTTGACAAGGAATTAAAATTTATGTAAACACCGTCATTGTGTAAACGGATAATAGCTCACGCTACAGGACATGTTTGAAATTAGTTTTTAATAGCTTCTTCTTGGATCTATATTTTAGTTGCATTACATTTTTTTTTGAAAGGTAATCTTCAATTTTTTGGAAAATCTAGGAGTGATTTGAACTGATAATTTATTTTTATTCTTGTCAAATGTGCAAATTTGGTGTTACATTGGCGGCTATTTCTTGATATAGGTATAGACTTACCTAGTCTCTCTCTGTTACTCGGCGGTACCTAGTCTCTGTGTTACTCAGCGCACTCAGGAATGAGCTATGAAACACTGATTTATGAATTACAAACAATATTTTTTTTATTCACAATCATAATAAGCGATATTAACTTACCTATTTTCTTACTTTTTAAATGTTCTGAAGAGTCAATTTTTTAATTCCATTCTCCTCCTGTGCGTCAGAAGCGAGGTGAGAACGAATAACAAAAAAAGACATACTATGCTTCTGCAAAATAATTTATTTTAAATAAATTGCAATTTATTAATTTACTTATTCATTTATTTTTTAATAAAAAAATCCTATATTTTCAAATTATATTTAAAACTTCTTAATAATTGTCATGAATTTATTAATTAAAATTAATAGGTAGGTGATTATTTTCGATTTGTAAATGCCTGTGTGTCAGTATAGGTACCTACCTATAGGCAGTTACATCAAAAGTTTTTTTTTTTACTTGCATTTTGCATTTGTATTGGCTATTACTTGAATTAATATGTTTGATAATGAAATGAAACCTATGGAATCGGCAATCGAGTGGAGAGCAGTTTTTAATTATAGTTATCCGAATGCATTACCATTTGTAGCAATTTTTGGAAAAAAAATTGAGTTTTATTGGTCTCAAACCTGCTATTGCCGAAAAACTCTACTAATGAAAAACGGAGACAAAAAAATTACCCTTAACATGACGAAAACCATAAAAATTAAAGGTTTTTCTCAATTGTTTGATCTCCTAGTTCGATATTACACTCTATAAATTTGAAGAAGAAAACGGTGTTACTCAACCCTCGGAGAAAGTTGAATTAACAATTAACCTAACGGTCATCTAAGATAGAAAAACTACCACAAACACGATAAAGAACGCGAAAAACGCGAAATAGGTTAATTACCCGATTCAAGATAGTTCAAATTTTGGGCGAAGCTAGACAAAAATAATATAAAGCTAATTTTTGGTATATATCATAATTTAGGGCTAAATATTGATATACTAAAAGTCCTGGAGAATCCTCCTTCCGCAACCCCCTTTTTTCGCCCCCCAAAACCCCCCCCTTTTACTATTTTGGTGATTTTCTCGAAAACTATCCACTTTAAGGAAAAATGTCAAGAGAGAATTTTTGAAGCTGACAAAATCCCCCTGGAAACGACATACTGCGAGCCCATATTATCACGTGGTACGCACCAGTGGCGTATCAAAAGAAAGTTTGCCCCGTGAATAATTGAAAACTATAAGCTTGGCGAATAATATCATTACCATTTTTTTTGTAGGTGATAAAATTGCAAATCAATTCATATATAGAACGACCCCCTAGAACCAAAAATATTGGTGTTTAATTTTCACCCCACTGATCAGTTCTGGCGACAGCTTCAGACATAATTTTTTCTTTTATCAAAATAGTAGATACTTATATGATTGTTTTCCGGTTGTAATACTTTTTATTTTTGATTTCACGTTTTTAAAAATTTCACGTAATGCTTTTCACTATAGCAGTCAGTAGTGTTTTCAGTCGACTTTAGTAATAACACGCTCACTTAGTGGCAGTTCATACAAAACACATTTTTCCATCTTCAATTAAACAATATAGAAAACTATGACACATTAGGCAATTGACCTGTCTCGCATAAACAGGGAAAACTTTATATGAATACAAGTTAGGAAGTAGTAAAACACGATATGCGCGCGCAACAGTAGGTTGCAGTGTAGCCAGATTGTATTGTTGTAGAATAAATGTAGACAATAAAAATCGAACATTACACCCATTAAAAAAGTGATAGAGTGTCAAGTGTTTCACAACGCCTTAAATCAGACAAGAGAAGTGCTTTAAAGTGTCTTTTAACATCGCTTGTACTTTAATTTTGATAAATGTTCCATCCGGCAACATCGTACAATGAAAGTGCAAAGGAATATGACAAATACCTACATAACTTTAAACAACAATGCGGTGAGTTCAGGAGTGATAAAGTAAAGTATTAGTTCGCTTTTTGTCGGATTACACGCAGTGGCGTAGCAAGGTTGGACGGGGCCCCGGTGCAAATAAATTGCAGAGGCCCCCCCAAGAAATAATTCTTTAAAATTTTTAATTTGCTAAAGGAGCGTTCAACAGTGGCAACTGTCATGAGCAAAAATAATAAGAATGCCATATACACTTGAGATGTATAGTCTGGCTAGCCAAACGGCGAACTCCAAAAGAATTTGCTGCTTTACCAAACTTGACGGAAATAATAATAAAGAAGTTGGTGACATATTTTTTTTTTGCTATATGGGCAGGTATAATATTTTGAAATAGAAAAAAATCCGGCAACATTGCGAAACGATGGATGTGGAGAGGCGTGATTATTCAGAGGCATCATTCTATTGGTTAGAGTTTGAACGACAGCACGCAGTGGCGTGGTTATCGGCGAAACTAGAGTTTTTTTTTTCTAATAATTTTATTGGTTTATTTCCTTAGTGTTTTCGGTGCCACTGAACTCAAAGACATGGCTGTCATCAGGCGGTGTCAGTTGGGGTGTCAGTGAATATTTTTAGGTCACGCCCCACTTTTCTTCCCCCTTTCGTCTCTACCAAGTTACCACTTGCCAGACTATAAGTCACTTTCTAATATCCCAAATTTTTCAAGTTTAATTCAAAATATTGCCTGATACTCATATAGAGCCGTTTAGATGGTCCTTGGCTAAAGTAATTGTCGATTCACAAGAAGTAAGAATAATATATGGATGTGAAAATTCAAAATAATCTTTTATATCCTACTGAACTATTAAAACCATATAATACCTTGGTTACGATAATCATAAACAGGGTCTTAACTCCCAAGGGAGTTAAGGATTTTCATAACTCCCAAGGGAGTTAAAGAAGGGAGTTAAGGATATCATAACTCCCAAGGGAGTTAAGGATTTCCATAACTCCCGCTTTTACCTTGAATAGGTAACACTTTGACAAAAAATAGAAATTTTGATTTATGGCTTATTCCTTTATAAAAATAGACAGAATACAGTAAATTCAGTAGGATATAAAATTATCTATGTACCACGGGAATTATCAGGAGTTAATACCCACGGGCAATTGGTGTCCCTCGGGCCGTTGCCCTGGGGTATTAACACCTGCATAATTCCCTTGATACATAAATAACTATAACATATTCCATACCAATCTGTGTAATAGTTGACCAACTACTTCGTCAATTACACGATATGACGATAATAAATAGTCACTTTAAATTTGGTTTCAGAGCTCTCAAATCTGTGGTCGTTCGCGAGTTCATCGAAATGCTTTTTATGTCGGACTTGCCTTTTTTCTGGAAACACTGGATTAAGATTCCACTTTCTTTATAAATTCCACTGCTTCACCTTTTATTTCTTCGTATGAATCTCTAAGCTTTAATACATTATTTCGAAGTTCTTTTAAAACTTTTGCCCCTGTGAGTTTTCGATAGTAGGTATATTTTTCATACAAATTTTTGCGCGTGGCTTCGGGCCCCCTTTATCAACGGGGCCCCGGGGCGCCGCACCGAATTGCCCTACGATAGCTACGCCACTGATTACACGTTACAAAGAAAGAAGGAACGATTTCTTCGGAACTCGCCCCTGGACTCGGACTCTGTTACGGATAGAGATCGTTATCCTTATCGCTATTGCACTTACTGTTTTCTTCTCTCTTTTCGAAATCAATGTATAGACAGGGGACGTCAATAGAAATAGAGAAAATATCTCTATGCGTTACAGAGTCGCAACCCTGAATGTAAATATGACGCAAACATGTGACAAACTGGCTTTCCATTGGACTCTGTTGCACAAGCACAGTCAAGATAAAAAAGATACTGTTTGTTTCACGAGGGTTTGTACTTTTGCCTTCCTTTTTTAACATATAGAAATTGACTGAAACAAATTAATGACGTCAAAAACGTTCGTCGGTTTTTAAATCAGAAGTCATTCAATAGGTACAATACTAAATCTGAACGCTATTGAATTTATATGGATCAATCTACGACAAACCTTCTTTTCCAAGTTATGACATCGATGTCATAAGTACAACCTTTCGTGAAATGAACCTTACCTACCTCAACGTCGCGCAACGTGTTAGGCGCACCTGTTATTTGGCAAATTGATAGCTGAGAAGTCTTGGATAAACTTCTAATTTTTTTTTTTTGGCTGAAGTGATTGCGATAAACTTTTTATAGATTCGCAAGTACAGGGTGTCCCATTGAAGATGGGAATTGAGGTTATCTGCTAAACTCGTAGAGGTAGATTTTTTTTGATTCCACATTCCCGGGCTAATTTTCCATGACGAATCGAATGCTGCAAACCGCAGGTCTCTATCTTGTTTCGTTTTGGAGATACAGGGTGAAACTTGAAATATTCACTTTTTGAGGGTAGTCATTATCTAGCATATGAAAAGAGATATCAAAAATGTGAAAATTGTATCTGACGCAGTTTTTTACGTAGATTTCATTGGCGTACTGGATTTTTTTTATCCGAGGTACCGTTTAAGAGATATGACACGAACTTCATCTTTTTTAAATGGGATACCCTGTAAATATTTACATTTTCATAATACGCATAAAATTACCTTTCTAATGATATATAATTTGTCTATATAATTTTGTAATTTGCCAATATTATTATGGTATTTGAAAATTTCCAAGAACCTTTGGAAATCGCATTAAATATGGTTTTATTTTCTGGTTCAATATGTGAGAAACGTATAATTTTTTGATATGGGACACCCTGTAAAATAATAGTTTATCGAGGGTCGGTTTATTCATCTTTTGATGAACTCTCAGGTATGCAATATGACGGATAAAAATGCAATCTGCAATCCCATTGAAATGAATAAACCGGGCCTAAGGTCATCATCATACAATAGGCGATGATTCGATACTGAGTATGATGATCTCGTATTGTTTTTAATGTCGTCAATTGTGCGTTTTCTAATGGGTATATATACCAATTCTGAAGTCCCACACTCTTCGACAGTCTTGACAAACCCAGCCTTTGGCAGCATTGGTCTCTTCCTCTGCTCGCTCGCTCCTTCCTGCGGGCCCTCTTTTCGGTCTCGTGTCTGCGTCGCTGTTCTTCAAAAGTTTGTGGTCCTTCGTGGACTACTCGATGCCATTAGGGCCTATCATTTGCCGTCGCCTCTCAGATGCTGGTATCGATGCGGCACTTTGCCATATGTCAGATACCTATGTATTCCCATTGGTCCGCCAGTTATCCGCCGACCACTAGAATTATGGAACGTAAATTTTCCTTGCAAATAGTTACCAGCAAAGTTTATCTGAATAAGGCCCGGTTTAGTCATTTTCAGATAAACTTACTGATAACTATCTGTAAGATAAATTCACTGATCTATAATCCTATCGGTTGGCGGATACCTGACCGACCAATGGGATTACAGATTGCGTTTTTATCCGTCTTTAATCATATTTTTTCCCATTTCAACGATAAAGGTATTAAACTTTATAGTTATATTTCAGATTTACCGTCAAGAAAAAATAGTTTCTGATTTGATGTTATTTTGGATTACCCGGTACAGCAGATATCATAAAAGAAATTATTTATTTATTTATTTATTTATAACATAAGTATCAACAGCCAAACAGCCAATTACAGATACTTGCTTAGTCTAGAAATACAATTACAATAGTTAAAACTAAGTTAAAACCAAAATGCAGACAGTAATTAATCATTAACAATATTCTTAAAATTCCTTAAGCTAACCATGTCTATATCTAGGTCAAAAGCATACTTATTGAACATTTGACATATCTGATTGTTTAAATAAATTTGTTCTGGGAAAATCTAGGTAAAAAAAAACTTTCTTATCTCTAACGTTCATTCTATTTACTACAAACGGCAATTCACCGAGTAAATCATGACTGTCAATATTTTCCTTTAACAACTTAAATATAGCACACAAACATACGTTTATTCTACGACATTCCAAAGGCATCCAGTAGCATAACTTGACATCAGGGGGCCTGGGTGCAAGATTAAATCAGCCCGCCCGCCATTGATCCCGCTGGAATTTACTTTGGGTGCCACGCCCAAAAACGCTAACTTTAAGCCTTCAAAAATAGTATATTGTGTATTTAGGTGGAAAAGTGACACATTCTCGGCCGACGGTGTAAGTTGACGGGCGACTCGCAGCCGAGGCCGGCAAACACCGAAGGCCGAGAATGTGCTTTTCCTCTGAAATACACATTGTATTTTTTCTGCGCTCGCTTCAGTAAAATCAGAACACTTTCCCAACCTAGGCCGGAAAAGTGATTCCCGTACTGTTATCCATGGATTCCTTAGCAATTACTTTCCCGGCCTAGGCCGGAAAAGTGATTCCCACACTGTTATCCATCGATTCCTTAGCAACCATTGAAAATACCAGAACATTGAGTTTTGCGACCTGTCAACTGGACAAAAATTTATGACATTTCATGTCAATCGCAGAAAAACATTTTTTTTTTTCCATATTACATATTACGAATTCAATAAAATAGGTAGGTACTTATGACAAATGAGGGGGCCTCGGTGATTTGCACCGAACTGCCCTATGATAGTTACGCCAGTGAAGGCATCCTATTGAATGTAATAATTGAAAATCTTACTAACACTCGGAAACTTAATTTAATAGTCTAAAGCCAGCGATGTGTGGAATGCCTTCTAACGTTGGACACATAGCGATTTGTGGCATCGTGTAGCCGTGCGCTCGTGAAAAACATGTGTCCAACGTTGGCCACACTCAACGTTCAGGCCAAAGTCGGTAAATTTGGCCCGCTTCAAAAAAGGCTTCCAATGTTGGACAGAGCTTGGAGACACTGCCACACGAGGATTGACAGTTCGTCCATTTTTAGGTTAGATTCAGTGGCGCTTTAAAAAAGTTTATTTTCCAATGCTTGTCCTGACTCATGCTACTTTGAAACGAAACGTCACTGACAGCGATACTCCAACCTTTGATCCAAGGTTTGTTCCACAATGTAGGAAAGAATGTTTGCCTCGTCGTGTAGCGGACACATTTGCCAAATGCTAGAGTGCCAAACATTGTACCCAACTGGATCCAACGTTGGGACTAATGGCTGGACACATCGTGTGGCGTCGGCTTAAGGCCAGCTCGTTTATCTTTAGATAAACTTACTGGTAAGGTTCTCCCTCCGCACATTTTAAGCAACTGAAAAGAAACCAAACCAATTGGCAACTTAAATCACCAACTACTTACCAACTATGGCATATGGATCACACACGACGCTACTGAAAAATCAAGTCACTTCTTGATTTTAGTAGCTTTGTATTGTTAATATTATTATTTTACTATTGTTATTATCCTAGCAAAAATGTTCAATAATCCAAGTCCAAGATATTATCACTTATCATGAGAGAAACTATTCCTTCTTGACGTTAATGGAAAGTTATAACTACAAAGTGTAATAATTATATCGTTGAAATGGAAAAAAATACATGATTTAATAAACTATTATTTTACAGGGTGTCCCACATCAAAAAATTACACCAGAAAATAAAACCAAATATTCAATGTGATTTGCAAGGGTTTTTTTTATGGAAAGTTTCAAATACCATAATGATATTGGCAAGTTACAAAATAATATAGACAAATTATATATCATCAGAAAGGTAATTTTATGCGTATTCCAAAAATGTAAAAATTTACAGGGTGTCCCATTTAAAAAAGATGAAGTTTGTGTCATATCTCTCAAGCGATGCCTCGGAAAAAAAATTCCAGTACGCCAATGAAATCTACGTAAAAAACTGCGTCAGATACAATTTACACCTTTTTGATATCTTTTTTTATACGCTAGATAATAACTACCCTCGAAAAGTGAACATTTCAAGTTTCACCCTGTATCTCCAAAACGAAACAAGATAGAGACCTGCGGTTTGCGGCATTCGATTCGTCATGAAAAATTGGCCCGGGCATGTGGAATCAAAAAAAATCTATCTCTACGAGTTTAGCAGATAACCCCAATTCCCATCTTCAATGGGACACCCTGTACACTACCTTTCAATGGTCGTTTCAGAGAAAAATATGCTTCTTCTAAAAAAATTATGCTTAGATCAAAAAAACTGAGAATAAATAGCAAACAGTATATTTAACCCTTCATTTGATACGCCACTGGTGCGTACGACGTGGCACTATATAGGCTCACGATACATCATTGCAAGGGAAATTTTGTCAGCTTTAAAAAAGCTCTCTTGACATTTTTCCTTAAAGTGGATAGTTTTCGAGAAAATGGTCATAGTACTAAAAAGGTGGGGGCTAGGAAGCGAAAAAAAGGGGGTTGCGGAAGGAGGATTGGCCAGGAGTTTTAAGCCGGAAACCCATTAGCAACACGCCACGCCATGCTATACCACGCCACGCCATGTAACGAAAATGTATGCGTATATTCTTCCATTTATTTACATGTGCTGCGTACACGCTTGCCACACGCCATACCACGTCATGGCATGCCACGCCATCCGACGTGTGACAATTTCAAATCCCCAGATACTGCCCACGCGTGTTGGTACGTGTTGATGTTCCCCGGCCGGCTCTCTAGCCCCCCCCGCAATATGTTTCTGTATTTATTCAATATTTTGTCGTGTCGCAAATAGTACAGAACCATATTTTTCTCGATTCCTGTTTATTTAGTGCACCCAGAATCTTCTATTTTTTTTTTCTTCTGTGAAATCAGAGCCGCAGCAGCACATTCTTCTAAAAACTCTAAGTCACTAGACGAACTGCTTCTATACTCCTAATGTACTCAAACTACTGACAATTTTTCTAAATAAAATGTATAGAATTAAATGAGCGTGTCATCCTGTGGCGTGTTACAAATTTGCACACAAACGCTCCTACGTGAACATATGTCACATTGGTCGCGTTCACCAACACTCAACATGTTGAGTGATTAGTCAGCGGCTTTGTTGAAAACAGATGAAAATCAGCTTTACGCCAATCAAAACTCTTCTACCTTGTGTATTCCACTTGTTGGAACAAAGCCGCTCACTAATCACTCAACATGTTGAGTGCTGGTAAACGCGACCATTGCGCGGGGTGGCGTAGCATGGCGTGGCGTGTTGCTAGTGGGTTTCGGCCTTTAGTATGTTGCAATTTAGCCCTCAGGCATGATCTCCACCAAAAATCAGCTTTATATTATTTTTGTTTAGGTCAAATGCTATTTTGACTCGAGTAAATAGATATTAGTTTTTTTCAATGTTTTTGTCTCTCACGTTTTTCACGTTTCACCTCGATATCTGGAAGATGAGCTGAGAAGATGTAAGGCAAGACTCTTCAACACACACAGTAGGAAATTGTCTCCCAAATCGGGTTTCGCTTTCGTGGAAAACGATTGGAGAAGGTAAACCTTTGTATAACTCAACCCTCTCACAAACGGAAATAAATTCAGCTGACGATTGCGAGATAGAAAAACTATCCAAATTTGATAAAAAAAACTTTGCATCAGCTTAGTGGACGTCTAAAGCAGAAAAAGTACCCCAAACACGACAGAAACTTCTAAAAAGTTAGTTAAACTTCGTCCTTTTGACACATTATGAATATAGGATTGGGTGTCTTCTAATTATCTTTTGGCGTTTGATAGCCCCTAATTGTTACTTTTTCATTCTCAAGCTTGCTCAACCCCTTCTCTATTTGCGCTCCATATTGGAGGTGAAATACGACATGGAAGACGAAAAAATGGAGAAAAAAAATTATCCACACGCAACCCCTAATTCACAATAATTCGTGAATAAGTAGATATTATTTATTTTATGGCTTCATATTGATCACGTGAAGCTTATAGTCACTAAAAAATATACTGATTAGGATTAATTGGGATTAGTTAATCTCCCAAAAAAAATCTACACACAAAAATCCAATGAATGTATGAGTCAACGTCAAGCGCACATGTAATTATGCTAGGCTTCAAATAAGCAGTTACGAAAATACTGATAATAATAATATCTTGAAAGAGAACATTGAAACTTTAAAGTATCTAAGTGAGTCAACGTTGCTTACACAATTTGCTCGGTTTTAGACGAGTAGTAATTGTAATAGTGCCCAGATCAATGAAGTCGAGAAGGAACGATAACATTATACAGATATATTAATGAGAAATAATAGCCATCGATCATGGATAATAAATCTAAAAAAATAAACTGAAAAAAGAGAAATAGTAAGGGAGAGATAGGAAGTTCCATCCTTCAATATGAACCAATCGATAACCAGCAGTTCTTAAAGTAAGTAACACATCGTACCTCTGAGTCCAGAAGATAGTTTGCAATTCACTGCACTGAACTAAACTAGAGTCGCAATAGTACTTTAAATCCTGCAAGTTTCGTCAGACGAGGCAAATTAACCTAAAATGAAAAGCATACACGAAAAACACTTGCAATAGGGATGAATTTGCCCAAGTGGTTGTCAACCATGAATAAAGATTACGAAGTAGAAGAAAATGCAGGAACCAGCTGTCAGGAAAATGCAATAAGGCATACGAAAATATGCTTGAACCAGGCATAGTCCAAAGGCAACTTCTTTCAATCAAACTGGAAAAAAATCCGAAAAATCAGAGAAATCGTGATGCCAAGGCAACATAAGGCAGAAAGCAAATGGCAGGCCAACACCGCGATATTTATTCCGGAAGGCTTGAATCCCACGAAAGTGTGAGTTTTCAAAAACAAAGTTCTCAATTACAATTGATCCTGACTGACTAGTCTCCAATGAAGTTGAAAAGTGATTGAAATGAATAGCACTTTTCAACCCAACTCACGATGTGTTCCCTCAAGTTGACAAGAGAGTGGACTATGACGACAGTATTAGACTTAAATCAATCACCTATATATTACGGCAGTAGACTCTATAAACTATTAACAACAATTAGCATATTATCGAAATAATCCTTTTTACTTCACGTAATTAATAAGCTTTATAATTATTAACCGCCTCACCAGTAGGTATAATTAGATAAACATTATTTTGGCGACTGCCACGGTAATGTATTAAGCTATTTAGCATTATCACTCACCATTATGTGTTGTCAGACCTTGAACTGGAGAAACACTAAAAATCAATTTCAGTACCAGTTGAACGAGCAAAATGATGCACAGTGAATTTAACACGTAATAAAATATCTGTTTCCTTTTTCCTATTCGCATCCAAAATTGCTCCAAAATAGACCGATTTTCAATGCTTAAAAAGAATAATTTACCCGACACAAGATTGCAACATTCATTTCCACGTTGCTGATTACAAATGAAAATTTGGCAATTGTGATCTTTTCGAGGATATTTTATAAGTATGTAGGTAACGGGTCTTCAGAAAAAAAAAAACTTTTGCTTTGATTGCGAAAACGTAGAATGTATTTGATTATATTTAAGCCCATACCTACAGCCTACAGAAATTTTAAATACAAAACTTGACAGTTTTTTTCTATATTTTCTTTTACCGTTATCAGAAAAAACAAAATCGCATCGCAAAATGGAGGAACGTAGAAAACTTCGAGTTTTTTTTTATTAGAACACCCTATATATTATGCCATAAAATGAAAGATCTTTTCTTCCTGATTCCAAATATATATACAGGGTGTATATTTTAAGTGATACCACTATTGCTATATCCGAAACGGTAAGAGCTACAAGGTCAGTTAAATTATTAAAAAGTTGCCTTTTTTGATGCCCATTTAAGATTCGTTTACAGTGTTACCAAATTCCTTTTAGTATCTGAGATACAGGTTTATAACAAGGGCCGAATTGAGGTGAAATTTTGGTAAAAATGACTGATGATCACTTTTTAGATCAGAAACGTGGACCAATCATACTTGAGAGGTATATCGTTAAAATTGGAATAAAGGGTGCTTTCTAAAAATGACATAAAAAATCCAGGTCCGTATTTAAAAAAATGAAGTTGTTGATGGTAACTCAATCACGAAACGTCGGATTCAAAATTTGAAGATGCCATATTGAAGAACGAAAAAAATTATAAAACTTTCAAATTTAAATTGTTTGCCGAAAATTCATAGTTTTCGAAATAATTGATAAAATATTTTTAGGCGTTTCTTAGAAATCACCCTGTATTTCATAAAGTAAAAGGAATTTGGCAACACTGTAAACGAGTCTTCAATGAGCATCAAAAAAGGAAACTTTTTTCTAATTTAACCGGCCTTGCAGCTTTTACCGTTTCAGATATAGCAATAGTGGTATCACTTAAAATATACACCCTGTATATACTAGCTGAACCGGCGAACTTCGTACCGCCTATGAATTATTAAATACCTATTAAATGTTGTGTTAACGTATCTAGTAGATGAATTAAATTCAGTTTTTTTCAATGGTGAATTTGGCCTTGGCTGAAGAAAATTAATGTTTACTCTCTGGATCAGAAATCACCTAAAATTAAAATTTTACATCATTTGGCTATTGATTTCAAATAGGGTGCCTCGCTTGGATCATAATCGCTCTCGGAGCCCTTTCGCAGAGATCTGTGACGTCACCGCCCAAATAGAGAGCGCTCTGGGAGCAGTAAAGCCGAAAATGCTATAAGATAATACTGTTACGTCGGTTGAATGGAATAAACAAAAATAAGTTGAGTTATGTAGTTGGGAGAAGCAAGAAAAAATTTAAAAAAATTTGGGGTGGATCACCCTTATCACTTAGGGGTATAAAAAATAGCTTAAAACCTATTCTCAGACCTACCGAATATACATATAAAATTTCATAAAAATCGGTAAAGCCGTTTCGGAGGACCAGGGCCGTGCGAAGCACGCGCGGGCCCCAGTACAGCTATTGCAACGGGCCTCCCTAAAGGGACCCCAAACATTTTTGAGTGTCACGACATTAAAAAAGTACAGGGTGATCTATTATAAATGTCACCCCTTCCTAACTTTTTTATTTGATGTTTTTGACAAAAGTGTCAAATAGAAAAGTTTCAGGAAACTGTCAAGTGTAGCAGTACGAGGTTATATTATTTAAAATGGTATACACCTTGTATATTGTGCGCTTATTTGTTAGTCCCTTTCAAGGTCTCATGTTGAAGAATGAAAAATTATACCATTCAAGCTATAGAGAGAATTGTTTATTAACAATTTATTGTTCAAATGATATTCAATAATTTACAAGGTGAAATATCATAATAAATCCAGATAAAATAAGCTATTATTATCATTTAAAAAAAAATACCAGGAAGGGATTTTCACGTTTTTCCCTATAACTATCGAAGATAAATCGAGAGATAAACATATCAAATAATATATCGTTGAAAGCAGGTTGAAGGGCACTAACAAATGGGCGCACAATATACATGGTGTTCCATTTTAAAAAATAAAACTTTGCTCGGCTACACTTTTTTGACGCACCCTCTATGCTTGAAACTGACTTTGAAAACTTTTAACAATTTCTTAAAACATTTGTATTTGACACTTCTGTCAAAAACGTCAAATGAAAAAGTAAGGAGGGGGTGAGATTTATAATAGATCACAATGTATAAGTACTCCTCGGGTATAATTTAATTAATTAACCCTTTTGATTTCACAACCTGTCAAAGTTGCTAAAAAGTGAATTTTCAACTGTCAATATTTCCAAATTAGTTGAATCCGGGTAAATGGTATATCACATGGAATCTGCTCAGAATTTTACGTAGAATCCGAATATTCAATTCCTGTTTACAGAGTATTCCATTCAAAATGAGAGAGTTGGACCACGACCAGCTTTTCTGAAACACTCTGTAGATGCGAAAATGAGAAGAAAAAAATTCAACCATAAAGCATTTATTTGAGACACTTCTTTCTAAAATGTCAAATAAAAAAGGTATAGTCGGTGCAATTTATAAACAATAACCCTGTACCATAAGACCTGAGAACATTTTTGGCGGACCGGGCCCCTACTGAACCCGGGCCCCGGTAATTTATACCGGCCGCACCGCCCTATGCACGGCCCTGCGGAGGACGAAGGTAACTAAAACTGTGACATGAGAATTTTATATATTAGATATATATTGATCACATTTGCGTGAACCATTTTTGACTTATCTTAGGTTAAATTATAAATAATTTGCAAAGGAAGTCCATGAGGATCCTATCTTTATAAAATATCTTTGGTAAATTTGATGAAGGAATTGCTCGTAAAGCTAGATCCCTGTCACAAATAATTATTTTAGGAAGTCCGGACGTTTCGAAAGTATCCTCCAAAAATTTTGTTACCAAAATCGTATTTGTCGTCGTTACTGGTTTTGCAAATGAAAATTTTGTAAAAGCATCGACCGCCACTATTAAATAGGCGTTCCCTTTCGTGCTTTGAACGAAAGGCCCCACAGGCTGGATTCTCGTCTCAGGGAGTAGAGCTTCCCGTTAAAACGAATGTCCTTGTCAACTTAATCGAAAAGTAAACGAGAATGATAAAGACGAAAAATTTGTCCCCCCGGGGAGCTCCACTCCCTGAGACGAGAATCAGCCTCCAGGTGGTCTATGATGTGTAGTGTCCATAGGAACTGATACTTTCTGAATAGGGTTAAAAAATCCTTCTTTCTTGATGCTGATCTATTATATATACGCACACGCCAAACAGGCTTTTAATATAGCGATCAACATATTTTTTGAGTCTAGAGAATCAGTAGCTGCTTCTTATATTGCTCAGGGTCTTTTCAGCTGCAAAATGACCCATGTTACCGGTGGTACATTGTGAGAACACGTCTTGCTGCCTTTGTAACATGCCATTTTAACCCTTCTGGTGTTCGTCTATACAGTGTCATTACTTAAGTGTGCAACATATGGGATTTTTTTTAGTAATAGCATAATCAAAATACAAACAAGGCCAAAAGTTGGTGCATGTCTGATAATCATATTAGGTGCACTTAGAATGGTTGCAAGTCAAACAGCATACAGGGTGGCTCGAAAAATATCAAAATTCTACTAAAATAAAATAAAACTTTTGCACTTTAGGGAGAGTTTTTTTAATATGGCTATTATAATTAGTAATGTTTTAACTTGTTAAAAAAAAAGTTGCGACATTTTAAAGTTTTGTTGAATATCATTGCAACAAACATGAATTTTGTGATTCCATAAAAAATTAAAAATCTAAGTTAATTTTACAAATATGCTTGAATTTGAACAAAGTTATGTAAAATTGATTTGATTTTAATTAATTTTTGAAAGTATTAGGGCGGAAATAAAAAATAAAAAAAATATAGAAATTATAGATATTTTTCGAAAAAAAATTAAAAAAATCTTAGGAGGCTATGTTTTGGTATTTAGGCATAACTTATAATTCCAAACAACTTTTCTCTATAACATTTTGCTGAATTTTCTAAAATAAGGGTACTTTACAGTACAGCTTTGATATTGTTTGAGCTACCCTGTATGCTGTTTGACTTGCAACCATTCTAAGTGCACCTAATATGATTATTAGACATGCACCAACTTTTGGCCTTGTTTGTATTTGGGTTGTGCTATTACTAAAAAAAATTCCCATATGTTGCACACTTAAAAAATCACACTGTATAGTCTATTATTTTTAGTTTCATAGTCTTGGTGGATCTGCTTTTCCTCTTTATCTATAGGTTTCCTTGTTAAAACTTCCATTAAGTATTTACATCGTTCATCATTCATTTGTGCAGCCAAAATTCAATCATCTCGAGTGATGTCTACTTGAAGAACATCTAATTTTTTTGCTTCAGGCTCGTCCTCAACAGGGTTAAGACTCAGCGCATCTATGACTCATTTTGGTCCCAGGACGATATTCAACAGAAAAATCAAATTCCTGTGTAACCAACCACCATCTTCAAATCCTAGAGACGACGTCACTCCCCGTCATTGCAGTTCTTAGAGCATTGCAATCTGTAACCACCTTAAATTTTAATCCAATCAGATAAACTCGAAAACGTTGTAGAGAGTTACCGACGTCTAAAGCTTCTAGTTCAAATGGATGATATCTTTGCTCTTCTTTTGTTTTTTGACGACTAAAATATAAGACAGGCTTGAGTACGTGATGTATCATTTTGTCTTGGTAGCAAAATACCACCTAGACCAAATTTAGAAGCATCTGTGTGCACTTCTGTTGCTAGTTGGGATCGTAAATTACCAGAACTGGCTTCTGAATCAGTATATTTTTTAGTTCCTCAAATGCTTCAGATGGAGTTCTACCCCATTCGTAAATAGTGTCCTTTTTGGTCAGATATGTCAGCGGTCGTGCAATTTGAGCAAAACCTTTGATATATTTACGAAAATAGCTGCATAGGCCAATAAACTGTCGGACTTGGTGCACGTTTTTGGCTGCCGGAATTCTTTAACTGTCTTGGTTTTTGCTTTTCCAGGCCGTATACCTGGAGCACTGATTTCGTGACCAAGGTAGTCAATTTTTGTCTGGAAAAACTGACACTTAGTCAGCTTGAGCGTAACTCCCGTCTTTCTAAAGGTTTCCAGTACGACGCCTAGCGCTATAAGTCCCGTCACAAAATTTTCGGCAGGTACCAATATATCGTCCATGTAAGCTAATGCTGTGGAGAACTTCATGGATCCCAAGATCGTATTTATAGTTCTTTGAAAAACTGCGGGTGCATTGACCAACCCAAAAGGCATTCTAAGGTATTTATGCTGCCCGTCTAGTGTTACAAATGCTCTTTTATGCCTCGAATCCTCTGCCATGGGTATCTGATGATATCCACTAGTCATATCAAGTGTAGTGAAATAATTGCAGTTTTTCGACATTTCTAAATGACCATCAACTCGTGGTAAGGGATACGAATCTCTTACAGTTTTTGAGTTCAACTTCCTGTAATCCACACATAGTCTTGTTTCGCCGTTTTTTTTTTTCCAAGCACTATTTATTATATCAGCTCATAACAGGGAACTAACAATTTCTCGTACTTTTTCCCCTTCGTTAATATGAGAGGCGATAAGACACGCTACAGGTTTATCGTCTGTAAGATGAATAGACATTTGAGAATCTTTGATAATAACTAATTCATGAACTTTCTGGGCGAAACAATCACGAAATTTATTAATTTATGATAAAAGTTTTAATAAATCAGCTCTATCTATATCCTTATCAACTCGATCCTGCAAGTCTGCCAACGTAAATTTCGACAAATTTGCAAGAACAATCTTATTAACACATACCTGTGGATCGTCATCAAGAGCGCAGGGGCAACCTCGTACACACCTGTCCTTTTCCAAACCGAATCGTGTTATTAGAAATATTCAAAACTGGAACTTTGGCGCTAGGCGTGGATACAACACACCTTGGAAGAATGTTTTCTCTCATAGGCTCGTATGAATATCTCATATTCAAATATTTATATATATCGCCAGCATAATCAGTGTCCTTGGATACATAACTGATCAGTCCAATATGATTGGGGGCTATTTCACTGTCCATTTCTACTAGAAAAGTAATATTCTTGGGAGGCAAAATGTCAAGCTGCGGTAACTAGATCAATTCCGAGTTGATGATTCGAGCAGTAGCATTTCGTAAAACTGTCCCTGCGTTGTGCTTATCCAATACCGATCGCCCAATCAGTACAGCCATAGTTTGTAATCTGTCTGAAACAATAAGAACGGGAACTTCCGCTTCAAAGAGGTCTACTTCAAGGTGCATGATGCTCGAACCCAAAGCCTTGAATACGCCGCCACCATAACCCTTTAAAGATATGTCACAGTCAGACCAGGTTGAACCGACTTTTCGGGCTTCGCTTTTTTTCATGGTAATTACTTCACACCCTGAATTTCCAAATCCTTCTTTGTCATAGCCATTTATTGAACAGGTTACGTAATACCCATTGCTCGAGGAAGTTGAACTTACATTGCAGATCGTAGTTTTGCGTGTTTATGTAGACGACTTATTTCTGACACAGTTAGTCGCTGAGTGTCCAGGTTTCTTGCATACCTACTGTATACATTCTAGTCATAGTTTTGGACAGTCAAACTGTTTATGTCCAAATTATTTACCATTAAAACACTTTCCCATTCCTAGATAACGCTTCTGCTCTGCCTTTGCATTGTCTTCCTGATGTCTATCGTTCTTCTTTGTAGACTCGGGTCTAGGTAGCAATCTTTGTATAGATCTTCAGGTGTTCCATACCTACCAACTCTTGCTCCAGACTGTATCACATTGTCTTGAATGCCATCTAAGCATGGCAACATCATTTTTGCCGCTTATATCACACTGACGCAAAAACTGCATCTTGTCAAAATAATAATTTATCCAAGATTCGTCAGGTCTTTTATAGCGGCAAATAAGTTTTTTGAGTGCTTCAGGAAAATCCTGATGGTCAGGAAACGCTTGTATCAAAAGATTCTCTCATTCATTCCAGGTATATTTATATCTATTCAGGTTATTATATGTACCACGTTTTGGCTAACCCAGATAAACGTAATTGCATATGATAGGATAGACTGTAGTTTTTTCATCCCTATGATTTACTTGGGCTAGTTGATCGATTTTATCAAGCCATTTCCCACAATTTTCACCTTGATTCGCCGGATCAAATTCTGGCTTGCAATCTGGTCTGATAGAAACCCTTGTAGTATTTCGTTCGAGGTCTTTTTGTAATAATTGGTTCACAAGGTCTTATAACTGTCTTGATCTCGTTTGTGACTCCTCACTTTCCATAGGCGCAAGAATATTAGAACCACCACTTGGCGTTACGTTACGTTTACGTCCGGAGCGGATTCTATTGGATCAACATTAATTAAGTTACGTGAAGTGTCGCGCGTAACGTTTACGTCATCAGCACTATTTGTTGGTTGCCTTGAAGTAGAGTCACTTCGAGAGTTTGTACTTGTAGTTACAAGATACTTGGGTGTATTATGTATAGAAACTATAACGTTATCTAAGGGACGATTGGGAGAAGCCAGAGTTTCGTTTCTCTCTCTAGTCGGCGAATAACTTCTCAAAGCTTTACTCACGTTTTTAGTTTATGTTGTGCCATACTTTTTGGCACGTTTTTCGTCTCTTTTGTAACGACCACGGTCGTTACTCGACGAACTGCTGGAAGAAGTCGTAGAACGTCTTGATGTTTGAAGCTTTGCACGATTTTTTTTCATTTTAAACTAAATAAACACAAACTAAGCACTATATCCTGTTCACAATCCGATGTCCACAGGTGCAGGTAAATTTATCACCTTTCCCTATCAAATAGCATTGAAAGGTGACTTTACCTGTACCTACCTGTGGACATCGGATTGTGAACGGATAATACTTTAAATTCTAAACTTTGAAACTGAACAGTAACAACACAAAAAAAAAACACTTCTAACAAACACGAGCTTCCTCGAGCGGAGTGAGTCTATCCCGACGCTGCTTTATAATAAAGACACAACAGTTCCTATATGAATTTCTTATTATTTGCATAAAAATGATTAAACACACAAAAATATATCTCAAAATGGACGACCATCCGTCACCCTTATTTTCTTTTTCTACGTGTGTGTGTCAATACTGATTGATGATGTTTCCACCAATTGACCTGTCTCGCATAAATAGAAAAAGATAGCTTTATTGTAATAAATACAAGTTGGAAAGTAATAAAAGATGACATGCGCGCGCAACTAGTGGGTTGCAGTGTAGCCAGTTTGTATTCTAGCAGAACAAATGTAGACAATACTACATTATACTAATAAAAAAGTTATTTTTCACAACGTGTTTACAACGCTTTAAATCAGACAAAAGAAGAACTTTAAAGTGTATGTTAACATCGTTTGCACTATTATTTTGCTAAATGTTTCATCCGGCAACATCGCACAATGAAAGTGCAAAGGAATATGTCAAGTTAAATTTGACATAATTTTAAACAACATTGCGGTGAGTTCAGAAGTGATATGTAAAGTATTACTTTGCTCTTTGTCGAATTACACGTTACAAAGAAAGAAGGAACGATTAATTCTGAACTGGCCCCTGAATAAGAATATGACGCAAGCCTGTAACAAACTCGCTTCTCATTGGACGCTCACCTGCAACCCAAGAGTTACGCGCGCAGTCAAGGTAAAAAAAGATAGGTCAATTGCAATCTTCTTTTTTTTGGTTTTGAGTACGAATACGACCTAAAGGTAGCTCTACATGTATTTGAATTTTTTTTCTATCTTATAATATAGTAAAGGCTCTAGGTATGGTCTCAAATATAATCAAATACCCTGTACGTCCCATTATTGTTTCTTTATTGGTCAGGATTTTTGACATGACATTTTGACATTAAAGTTCATTGACAAAATTAAAGAAAAATATTGCTAAGACATACATTTAAAAAGCCATAGCAATCTTTGATTGTTTTTTTTTGAAGACCCGATATACAGGGTGATTGATGGTCGATGGTAGGTTAGACTCTTATAGAAAACGGATTGTTGGATGTTTTTGAAAATTTGCATCCCAATCTATCATTCTAAAATAATTTCAACGATGCGACGTTGCCGCTTATACCAAAAATTAATATGAATTTTTATATTTTAAATGGGGACACCCTGTATATTATTGTATTTTTTGCTCCGCTATTACTTTCTGATGATTTTTGTATAATACTGTCCTATACCTATCTCTATATAGTGATTTTCGACTTATTAATTAATTTCTTTATTTTTTTTTCGAAACATAGCTCTAGTTACATTTCTATTATTACGTCCCTGAAATTCGTAGAAAGTTTAAATTTTGGAGATAACTTTGAGAGGTCCTGCATATTACTTTTGAGCAAGAAAATTTTTTCTACATGATACAGGGTTGGTCGAAATTAGTAATTGTGCTGCCAGGTACAAAAAAAATTAAAAGTGCACTTTTTAAATAGAACACCCTGTATATTATGAAATATTATGAAAGGCAATTAAAATCCCTTACAAATGATGTATCATGTTCCTATACCCACATAGTAAGGTTTCGGAAATACAGACAGGTTTCTGTTAGAATTGGTTTATTTTGGGATATTTGTCTAATGGCGTTTCCGATTGGTAGATTTAATTCGCTTTGAGTGTATTTTCATCTCTTTCTCTCAGCCTGTTGAAGAAACAGATAAAAATACATTTTTTTTGCACATTCTACCAACTCCGATTAATCGGTTCGATCGAATTAGTAATCTCATCGTTCGTAAAATGATCCGAAGTCGAGTACTCGCGTTCGGTAAGTGATCTTGTTGGCTCGGTTTTCTCAAATGTTTGTTATCTCATTAACCCTACTCTTGACGTTAGGTAGGAAATTAACCTATCAGCTGTTTGATTTTTTTGGTTGTGTGTTATGTTAATTTTATATGTTTTGTTCTGTCTTGTCAAGTTTTGTGTTTGAATTCTTGTGATTTATTGTGTTTGGGGTGGTTTGCAGTGTCTTTGAAAAGTCAAAGGTAAAGACCTAACCTCAAATCGTTAAAGAAAAACAGTTCATTGAGAAAAACAAACATGGGTGCCGGCGATCTTCGATCTTAATCGTTTGGAAACGTTGAAAAATCTACTCTGAAAACGTGCTAAACCACGATCAGCTGATATTAACCTACTCGATCCAGGACTTACATTTCCGTAAGCAGCTATTGAATAGCTATGAAATGTCACGATGAAACATATTAGGTAATTCAAACCATTCAAACTACGTGATATTCTACAATGGCAGGTGATTGCAAATATTGGAACCATGGTTATTATCTAGGATTGAAAACAAATGCATAAGATAAAATATTTTCATTGTTTTGTTTTTGTCTCTTTCCTACTCACGGTGTCTTCGACAGCTCAATCCAATGACGTCACAAAGGTCTTAGGTATTATAGGCATCTATGGAAGTGGGCCATATACATTTTACCATGAGAATTTCATACATCTGTCAAAACTAGTATTCCAACAATAAACTGACATGTTTTAATTGTTGATTTGAACCAATCAGATTGGAATTACGCGATAATTTGCACTACACCTTTTTCAATTGTAATTCAGAAAATCAAAGTTTAATTTCAGAGAAGGGAACATGTAGTTCAGAATAGGAACTTATTATTCAGAAAAGAGAAATTAAATTTGAGAATCGTAACTTTAATTTCAGAATAGGGATAATGAAATTCAGATTAGGAAGTTGAAATTCAGAAGAGCAAGATTGTAATTCAGAATAGTAAATTGAAATTCAGAAACTGTAAATTATAATTTAGAAAAGGGAAATTGTATTTTAGAAAGAGAAAATTTAATTTCAGATAATGAAATTTGTAATTCATAAGGGTATAATATGCACCTTAACGATAAGCTATGTACAGAGAGTGAGAGAACCACCCAACACTCAACCACCTTCCATGCCGTGGGGCTAGCATTAAAGAATATGCCAGTTGGTTAATGATTGAAATTTTGTATTGCATTTAAGGAAATTAAGTTATCATCTTACTTTTTGGTAGGTAATTTTTTTAGAAGTATGTTAATTTTTAACATTTTTCATAAAATTGTAGGTAATTACTTATGTGCTTAGGTATAAGTAGAGTTAGTTGCCTGGTTCCACAATCTTTTTCTATTTTTGCAATTATTATGTATTAATATTATTGATATGACAACGCCGCAATGGCAAATTTTCCCCTCTGCCTCCTTAGACGTCGTAGCTCATGATCCACGAAACTAACTTTATCTACTGAATAAAAACTTAATTTGTATGAATACGATTTTTTTATTTGGATTTGCAAAGAACATTTTTTTGTTAAACTCTATTGACGATAAATTAATAAACGGGGATAGCAATCCCGTGTTGTAGTGATACCAAGATTAAAAATTAAAAAAAAAACAATAATAGATATTTCATGATTCTGAATTACATGTTACCAATTCTGAATTACATTTTCCTATTTCCGATTCTCAAAATCGCATATCTAAATTACGATTTACATTTTCTGGCATTAAATTTCCTCTTTCTGAATTACATATTCCTATTCTGAATTACAAATTCCCATTTCTGAATATTATGTTCCTTTTCTGAATTTCAAATTCCATATTCTGAATATTAACTCCCTATTCTGAATTACAATTTCCATTTTCTGAAATTTAATTTTCCTTTTTCAAATACATTTTCCGCTTTCTGAAATACAATTGGAAAAGGTGTAGTGCAAATTATCAGATAATTGCATAGTAACTGGTGCGAAAACTGGTGTTTTGACATTTTTTGACAAAATAGTATATTAAAGTATAAGTGGATATTAAGGTCTTTAAAACACGCGAAATAGAGCAAGTGTTTTAAAGACCAGTTATCCACGAATACTTTACACTATTTTTTTTTTATTGGTACCTATACGTTCAAATTAAAAATTACTAATAATTGTGGAATGCTAAATTCGTTGACACTTGCTATATTTTACTTGACGTTGTCTACAAGTACCTACTCCTGACAAATCAATAATTAAAAGGTTGACATTTAGACCTTTCTCGGGCTGTTGGTTGTTGATGTTGTCATTAGTAACTTTAAAACACGCGCGTTTTTGAATGTTGGATTTAAACACGCTCAGGAGTACTTTGAATAAGTGAAATGGCTTATCAATAAAAAAAATTTTAATTTTTTGATTTATGAAATTCTCTCATTAAATACAACTCGTGCAATGGAAATATATTTATAATTTTCGACAAATTTGCACTCATGCGTTTTTAGGCCTGAGCTATTAGAGAGTTATTGTGTGATTTTCTGCTGATACGCATTTCTTGATGTTACCTACAGTATGATGAAAAACTATTGTAAAAAACAAAAACAAATTTTCTAAGTAAAAGTACGTCATTCGAGAGTTATTGGACGTGCAATAAGGACAAGCAGTATTTTAATTAGCCTTATTTTGATATCTACTCATGCGCATTTGGGTCCGAAAATAAGGATTCTCTCAATAAGGTTACTGCTTGTCTTTATTTGTGTATGGTTAGTGCGAGGCAGTAAACTTCCCTTTATTTCAAATTTCTGACATTTTGGACGACTTTGACGTTTTGCTTTTTGACGATGACGTAATTTTACTCAGAAAATTTATTTTTTACAATAGTTTTACATTTTACTGTGGGTAACATCAAAAAATGAGTATCAGCAGAAAATCACAAACAAAAATAAACACTTTTTGAGGCTGAAATTTATAAACATAGCTATCAGCTGTCAAAATTATGAATACAAAATAAGGTTATACTCTAGCACCTACTACAGTCTTCCAATAACTGTTTTTTTTTTCTTGGAAAAATAGTGCTAATGCACTAATAAAATTACGTAGATCCTTAATACTGCGAGGCAGTATTTAATAGTTCCAATTGAACTATCCAAGATACTGTCAAACTTGAATTAAAATGGCCGCCAAGAGGCACACAAACCCTTTTTTCTCCAAACGTCAGAAAAACGTCACTTTGTCAACCCCTGTCAAGATGTCAGAAATTTGATTTCTATGCTGATAGGCAAATCCAGCGGGTTAACACCTGTCGAGGTGGTAGAAATTTGATTTCTATGCTGCTTGGCAACCCCAGCGGCAGCAAAAGTACTTTAAGTGCCGCTCGTACTTTTACTGCCGCTCAACCATTCACTTGCCCCCAAGCCTACCCCATTCGTTTGGAGAAAAAATAGCGTGTTGCATACGGAGTAGAAGCACTTTTTTGTGCTTCAGCAGTATTGCAAGCCTCACTACGTTCGGCTCGCAAACCTACCGCTTCAGCACAAAAAAGTAAAGCTTCTACTCCTAATACAACAATATACTATTTTTATGTGTCATTCAATGTGTCATGAAATTTTTTTCAAAAAAATAGTGCTCATTGTTCATTTGCGTTTTGATACTCGTTGTTTTTACTCGTATTTTTATTAATGTTAGAAATAGAACAGATCCCTAGGGCACTCCTGCAGTGATATCCAACCCCCTCTGAAGTACTGAACCCCTAGGAGCAGTACTTCATGACAGACACAATCGAAAGCTTTTTTCAGGTCAAAAAAAACTACCGCTGCCACTTCTTCGTTATTTATCTTCTAATACAGCTCATCCAGGAGATGAAATATGGTATAATCAGTGTTTTTTGACTGCTGAAACAGAGACAGAGAAAGCAATTTATGTCTATCAAGGAAGCTCACCATCCACCTGAATTAGCCACTCTACAATTTTAGTCAAAGTTGGCAGTAAGGATATTGGCCGGTAATAAGATAGTAAATTCTTATCACCCCCCTATTAAACAAAGGTACTACCCAGGATTGCTTCAGAAATGAGGGAAAACTTCCGGTGAGAAAAGAATTAATAATAGAATCCGCCAACACATCAACAGCCTAACTGAGATATCGTCCCATCCAGAAGATTTTCTATTTTTGATACTCAGTTTCTGAGCAATCGTACAGTAGTATAAATTAATATTATCTGCTTTCAAATTGGAAGCACAATATGTATATTTCTTTTTTTTTTTTTGGCGTAGGTCGTTCTTTGTGTGTTTCATCGTCTTTCTGTAGATGCTCCTGTATCCATTATTTAAAGTAGGTCATAAAATAGTATACCCAAGTAGCACATACATGTCCCTGCGACTACGTATTAACCAAAAACAACGTCCCCAGAAGTGCAAATACAGTGCAGATTAGTGTCCGCCAATGATTTTTCGTTAAAATTACGTCGTGCCGTCGTCCTTAATATGTGGTCAAGAAATCGGACCTTTATCTAGCTCAATTTTGACGTAATAAATGAAAACCAGTTTTAACGTTGAATTGATAACGTCAATCCGTCGTCCTCTTGTATACTTGTGACCTCAGAAACGTTGGTTAAACGTCGTCCAATACGACCAATCATAAGGTAAGATAAAAATCGTAAAATGGACGTCATAATATTCTACCAAATTCAACTTCTGAGAAAAACGTCCGGCCAACGTTAACATTGGACACAGGTAAAATTTGGTGTAGCATTTCATACTTTTTGCGTCGTTCGTTAATAATCTGTCATCAGTCAAATGAAAACATAAACAAACAATAGATAGGGCGTTACTATAAAAAGTTTTTAACAATTTGAATAAGTATTTGCTTTTGTATTTTTGGGACATATGATATGGGACAAAACAGGAGATTCAAATACTCATCAACATATTACAGAACAAGAATTTTTTTTTAGATTTAGTGAAAAGGGAGAAATATATTCCAAACATGAAGGAAATGGAGCAAGAAGGGAAATTGGAAGAGAACCCTGTAATTTCCATTTAGGAAATTAAAAAAGATTCAATAAATGTTGGGTTAAAAGGAAATATTTCAAGATTTTGAACAACATCAAAAATAAAACATTTACAGTTTCCTGAAAAATCTCAAATAAATCAGAGCGTTGAAGCACCTAAAGAACTGGTTACGATAGGTTACCATATGGAACCTATAGTCAATCTAGGTTTATATGTTTGTACTATTTTATTACCTATGGTCCTATGTTTATATAGATCAAGTCCATTTTCATGACGAAAACACGCATTAGGTTAGGATAAGGTGCAGATTATTAACTCGGCCATTTTGTATACCGCAAGGTCCTATCTAATCATCCGCCATTGCTGCATGTTTAATAAAAATAAAATAATATCTGAAAAATCAATCCTTAATAAGGAAATTGTATCAAAATTATTTATTTTTGTGTAAATCGGACTTGCCCAAAGATGTTTTTGACCCATCGGAACTATATAAGAAATTATGTAAATTACAGTTTTTTTTTTTTTTTTGGAAAATATTAACAAAACAGGAGCCCGTTTGTTTTGTGTGCATATCATAATTATATTTGACAGAAAAGTTGACTTCGTTTGAAATTTTTGTGCCTACAGGAGCTAAATATTTAGTTTCACGTATTTTATTGTTGACAAGGCCAGGCGCCATTATTATTTCATGTCCCCCAATATTCTTATAAGTACCTTTTCATTTTGTTTTTAATGTGATGAGTTGGGAAATGAAATAATACCAATAATAAACCAAAAGTGCGAATTTGGTGCAATATATTAAACCTGGAACGTCCTTTATTTGGTTTTATATTTGTTTTTAGGTTAGTCATGGTTTACGACGTTAAGTAAACGTTCAAATCTGGTTGTGCATACTGAGGTATATAAGTTAAAATTTGGTAAAGCCTCGCGACCTGCGACGTCGTTACAACCATGAAATGATTCTCCATTTTGGTGAAAATAAGGGTTGTATAGTCGTCTATTTGACGTCGCGCCTTAACGTCAAGACATCAAGGATGACGTTGTTAGGACGTAAAAGCGCTGCTTGGGTATTACAATCCGAGACGGGAAATGCTTCATTACTGGTCGAGAGGTTTTATAGTTTATCGAGACGCGTAGCGTCGAGATGAACTGAACCTCGAGACAGCAATGAAGTTTCCCGTCGAGGGTTGTATACTATTTTATTTTTAACCATAATTTCTTGAAAAAAGAAAATTCGGGGCAACCAAATGAGGTCGGCAAATGAAGAGGAAAATGAGAACGGGAAATATTTCCCTGCTCCATTTTCCGTCCGTGGACGGGAAATGAGGTCGGAAAAAATTTCCCGTCCTCACTTCCCGTCCTCACTTCCCGTCCTGGGACAGGTAATGGAGCAGGAAAATGAAAAGACAGAAATGTGACATTTTCAAATTTTTGAAAAGTCAGTAATGACAACATTTCATATATGATTAAAAATAATAGTTATTTATGCACCTAGGTCAAAAAGTACAGCTTTAACGCCCGCAGCGTGTGTAACAGCCTGAGGCGTTAGCCGAGGGCTGTTTACACGCTGAGGGCGTTAAAGCTCTTTTTGACGGAGGTGCATATTAGATTTTATGCACGATGAGCATGTTTTATTTTGATATTTGAAAAATTATATATTTTTAATTTTGTAATGACATCGATTACAAATATTTCAAAATAAAAAATTTCATCTTTACCACATGTCGTAAGTTTTTGTCAAATTTAGATCAAGAAAGCAGTTCTTGACAAAAGTATCACGTAACTATTATAGCAACCCAGAACAATACAAACAAATAATAATTATTCTACTCTGTATTACCTATCCAAAAGACTCTATGAAAAAACATATAAGTTCTTTAATTCCTGGTGTGCCCAACATAATGTTAATGAGCAGCGGTACTTTGTAGAAGAAACTCTCCTCGCATATACATTAATATGAAAAATGCAAGAAAAATAAGCCATCCGCCCTATGGAGCTTTCACTCAATGTTGAGGCAACAGTTCTTTTGTGTTTTTCTGTGAAAAAAGGCCGGTCATAAAAGTTAAAAGTAGAATGTTATTATTATTGCTTATTTCATTATTCTTATTAATTGAAAGCTTGAAGCTTGTTTGGTATTTTTTGGACTAAGCAATAGGAATGCAAAAAAGTTTTAAGAAAATGACGAATCTTTGCTTATTTTAGAACTTTAAAGCCCGCGAGCATAAAAGGCGCCCTAGGGCGTAAAAGTACTACTTCACGCCTTAAAATGCGGGCGTAAAAGTGCACTTTTACGCCCGTTCGTGCATAAAATATATTATCAATATCAAGAGCAAACTTTCTTAAGCAATGAAGACACCTAAATTTTCTAGAAGCAATTCTTAAACCTTTTGTGATACAAGGCTTTTTCTTTTTCGATTTTAACTTGACTAACATAAATGCATGGTTAAAAATCGTTCTTCAATCAAATCTAGAGCAAACTTGTGAAAAAACAATACAAATCAAAGCACAACACTGGACGGTGGAGTTGCAACAAATAAATATTTTCACATTTTGAGGGTACGTCCTGCGTGTCCAAGTGAAATGTAGGTAGAGCAATCTTGTCCAAACAATAGGTATTCCGTAATTGGGTACAGAAACGGGCAAAAATTGAGACGCACACAATAGAAAATGAGTATTTGATTATGATCATTAATGACATAACCTAATGACGTTATGGTTTGTGTTTGTGTCAAATGTTTGTGTGCCTCTTGTCGGCCATATTTGTGTCACGTGTTTTGGATAGTCGGGATCAATGAACTATAGCTAAAAACTGGAATGCGCACACATTGACATATCTGCCAAAAAAATGAAGCCATGAAAGACAGATGCCACAAGGGGGAATGTTGTTTTTTTCTGTTGCTCGCTGACATATGACGTTTTCGAAAGTTTTGTCATATTTCCCTTCACAGGTTTCATCAATTGGAATACGTGTTGGAAGCAATTTTCGCCATTTAACATAATGAGTGCGACAAAAACAGGTATCCCCTCCGCAGCAGCCGCACTAGGCCTCACGTTCGCCATATGTGTTCGCATTCCAGTTTTTGGTTATAGTTCATTGGTCGGGATAGTCTATAGAAGATTTCATTATGAATGACTTTGGCAGAAAGTCGACAAACAAAATCACATAACCTATAAATAGCATTGTCAATGTTATTAATTTTTTTTTTTCAATTTTGGGCTTAAATTTAATAATTATGGCAGTTTTGAGAGAACGTGATATGTTTTATCGAGAGGCGATGAAGCGATGTGTGTTTGGTGATTGTAAAAGTGATAGTCGAACGAGTTCCATTAAATTAACGACCCCATTTGCCTCCACTGGAGTTTAAGGTAACACAGCATCTTGTCAAATCTACGCTTTCGTAAGTATTCGGTGCATTCGCTATGGCTTCTTTGGTTGCAGAACGTTTGATAAAGTTAACAGAAAGTGATGTGACAGGTGCTGTGTTACCTTAAACTCCAGTGGAGGCAAATCAGGTCGTTAATTTAATGGAACTCGTTCGACTATCACTTTTACAATCATCAAACACACATTGCTTCATCGCCTCTCGATAAAACATATCACGTTCTCCCAAAACTGCCATAATTATTAAATTTAAGCCTAAAATTGAAATAGTTATTTATGTATCAAGGGAATTATGAGGGTGTTAATACCCCAGGGTAAAGTTTGTGTTGCCACCAATTGCTCGCGGGTATTAACACGTGATAATTCCCGTGGTTCATAGATAATTTTATTTCCTACTGAATTTACTGTATTTTGTCCATTTTTATAAAGAAATAAACCATAAACCAAAATTTCTATTTTTTGTCAAAGTTTCACCTATTCAAGGTAAAAGCGGGAGTTATGGAAATCCCTAACTCCCTTGGGAGTTTTGATAGCCTTAACTCCCGCGTATGAAATCCTTAACTCCCTTGGGAGTTAAGACCCTGTTTATGATTATCGTAACCAAGGTATTACATGGTTATAATAGTTCAGTAGGAAATAATAGTTATTTATGTATCAAGGGTACTAAGTAGATGATTATGCCCTGAGGGCGACAGTGTTATAAAGCCGAGGGCCTCTGGCCCGAGGGTTCGTAAGTCGCCCGAGGGTTTATATATCTATTAGTACCCGTGGTGCATACAAACTTTTATGTCATACCAGTTGGTTGTGAATAATAAATACCTGGGAAAAAAGTGTCACTTCGCAAATTGTCATCAGTGTGCAAACATCATCATTTTTTGACAAAAATAATATGTTTATAGGGCAAGTACACGATCTGACAGTTTGATACTATTAACAATCGCCTTGAGGCAAAACAAAGATATAATTTACAGTGTTTTTCAAGTTTTCAGTTAGATTTTTTTAAATAAATACCTTCTGTGTGCTCCAGAAGTTTCTTGGACATGCCTAGAGTTTGTTTAGTTGTTTTTTGTGGCAGTATAGCGCAAGGGATACAATATCCTTCCATAGGTTCCCATCAATTTTAAATAGCAATGGGAGGTTTGATTTGTTAGCTCAAGAAAGAAGAGAAAAATTGATTAATGTTGTTAAAAGAGAAGATCTGACAGAAAAATAGATTGAATATCGAGTAACTATACTTATATATTTGTTCTTGTGCCACTTGGTTTTGATATTTGTTGGAAAAAACCTTAATTTAATCCTTTATAGAAAAACCCAGCAAACTTTTAGACGGAAGACCACATAAACTGGAATACAAACACTCCGCTCTAACTTTTTTAAAACAAAATAACACCAAAACTTGTGAAAAAGCTGTGAAAACCGCATAAAACATAACCAGCCTAATCTAAACGAATGTAAAAAAATGATTTGTTTTACCTCAGGGCGACTGTCAAACTCATTTGTGACGTCACATGGACATGCCCTATAAGCGTAAATTTTTATTTTGTTAATGAAGAATAAGTTAATTGAAAACTGTTTTTTCCGTCCTTATGCCCGCGCGGGCCATAATGTGTACTTTATGCCCGCACGGGCATAAAGTAATGAATTATGTAGATGGTATCTAAGGTATAAAAACACAATAATGTATTGGTATGACATAATAGTTATTTATGTATCAAGGGTACTAAGTAGATGATTATGCCCTGAGGGCGACAGTCTTACAAAGCCGAGGGCCTCTGGCCCGAGGGTTCGTAAGTCGCCCGAGGGTATATACACACTACACATCAAAATAGTCTAGGGAACAAGATGCAACTGAATCCATTTATACATTGAACAAAATATACTTTCAAAAGATTTTTAAATTTTGTTAAAGCCTGCTGGAAAAGCCGATATGATAAATTTTACAAGATTTGTTCAACAAATGCCCATATGGTATCTTTTTTAAAAAAGTTATTCTGTCTAAAAATTAAAAGACGAATATTTCTTGGTCCCTAGACTTTTTTGATGAGTGTATATATCTATTAGTACCCGTGGTGCATACAAACTTTTATGTCATACCAGTTGGTTGTGAATAATAAATACCTGGGAAAGAAGTGTCACTTCGCAAATTGTCATCAGTGTGCAGAATCATCATTTTTTGACGAAAATAATATGTTTATAAGCGTAAATTTATATTTTATTAATAAAGAATAAGTTAATTGAAAACTGTTTTTTCGTCTTTATGGCCCGCGCGGGCCATAATGTGTACTTTATGCCCGCACGGGCATAAAGTAATGAATTATGTAGATGGTTTCTAAGGTATAAAAACATAATAATGTATTGGTATGACATAAAAAAATTAATTACATTGACAATGCTATTTATAGGTTATGTGACTTTGTTTGTCGACTTTCTGCCAAAGTCATTCATAATGAAATCTTCTATAACTCTCTATTTTATTTTGTGCAAAACATTTTTAACGATCATATAGAATGCATCCCTTTAAATTCACAAAAGTTCAACAGCTGAACCCGGATGATTACCAACGTCAAATTTGATATTAAGAGACACTTCTGACACACACTTATGACGATCCAAACTCCCTAAAAAAAAATAATATGGGCCGATGAAGCTAAATTTTCTAGAGAAGGTACATATTTTCAATAGGAAAAATCAACACTTTTGGGCCAATCAAAATCCACACGCGGTCCAGAAAAAAAAGATCCCAAACCCCCAGTTGCAACAAAATAGGTTGGGACAGTATTTTTTCTACTACCGAAGACGTTAAATTTCACTTCACACACTAGTGCGTAAAGTAATGTCAATGACAGATGTCGACACTGTCAATTTAGTATTTTTCTGGTAAATTAGTTCACGCAATAGTGCGTGATAGTAGGAAAAATGTTGCATGCAATAAGTGTGTAAAGTACCTTTTTTTACTCATGTGATTGTCCGACGTCACATTCGTGAAAAAAAATTCACTTCACACACTTGTTACATAAATAGCTATTCAATAAAACATAATTTTTAAATAATCCAATTCTAACAGAAACTTGCCTGTATTTCCGAAACCTTACTATTTAGGTATAGGAACATGATACATCATTTGTAAGGGATTTCAATTGCCTTTTATAATATTTCATAATATACAGGATGTTCTATTTGAAAAAGTGCACTTTTCATCTTTTTAGTACCTGGAAGCACAATTACTAATTTTGACCAACCCTGTATAATGGAGAACAAATTTTCTTGCTCAAAAGTAATATGTAGGACCTCGCTTAGTTTTCTCCAAAATTTGAACTTTACGAATCTCAGGGACTTAGTACTAGAAATTTAACTAGAGCTATGTTTTGAAGAAAAAATAAAGAAATAATTAATAAGTCGAAAATCACTGAGATAGGTATAGGACAGACAAAAATGATCAGAAAGTAATAGCGGAGCGAAATATGTAATAATATACAGGGGGTCTCATTTAAAATATCAAAGTTCATATTACTTTTTGGTATAAGCGGCAACGTCGCATCGTTGAAATTATTTTAGAATAATAGATCAGGAGCAATTACTTGGGCATGCAAATTTTCAAAAACCTCCAACATTCCGTTTTCCATAAGCGTCTAACCTACCATCGACCATCGATCACCCTGTACGATAGAATCAACGAAGTAATTGCATATCACGTTGCCTTTGGTGATTTCTCCCACCAACCATTCCTCCGTAGCTTTGAAGTTAAGTGCAGTGCTGTGTACCGTCACATTTAAAATGTCATCCATATTCCGGCAATTAAAATTTGAATATTTAAAGGGAGGTTAGATTAAAACCTTTGGGAATTCTTGATTTAGATGCAAAACGCACATTGCATTTCAAAACTCTTCGATTAAAATCTGTGTATATTATGTGGCTTGATTTAAATGCATATAGTTTTGCTATCTCAAAGAAAAGATAGTTCAATTTTAAAATAAGTTCCCCTAAACGATAACTTATAATAAATAAAATTGAAACTATAAAGATACTGCAACAAGTCGATTTTGAAACTTTGGCTGAAGGATACCTATTTAGAGAGTTCAATAACAAATAAAGTTGCCCGAACAAAAATAATTCAAAAGAAAAAACTTTGTGGAGAAATTAGTGTATTAGTACGTAATACGCCTGGGAAATATTTTTTCGGCCTTGTAACATAAATAACTATTTTACACAATAACGTTTTTTTTTTCACGGTTTATTGGATCCTATAAAAATGGAACATTTAATACATCGATATTTTTTTTATACTTAATGTAGTCTTGTGCATAAAGTGCTCCATAATAGCAGCGGCGACAAAGTTTCAGATTTATGTACAAAATAAATTTTCTTGACGGAAACTCGAACGAAAGTGACATAGAGTAACTACAAAATACGCCTTCGGCTGTTGATGAAAAAACTAAAACGACTACTTTAAACTTGATACCAGAGAAATCAGCTAGAAAATACCAAAGAGAATTTCCTTATATACATATAGACTGGTGTCGCCTGAAAGGGGTAAAAGCCAATTCTGAAATAGATACTTTGCATTTCGATCAAGAACAGTTGTACTTCTATGTCATGCCTTGTCGACTTCACACCAAGCTCAAGGCTTTTCTGAAGCGCAAAGCTGTCCAAAGCATTTTCCAGAGACGGATAAAACACTTTCTAGATGAGATGGGACTGTTTTAAAAAAAGTGTTACAACTAAAGATACACAGAAATATTGTTTTTGACCATTTTCCGATGGTTTTCACGTTAGTAATGTATTCCTTAGAAATGAATTAATGAAATAGGGCTTTATTGAGCAGGAATAGTTATTTTTATATCAAGGCCGCGAAACTTCTTTTTAGCGTACGTAGAGAAAAGTAAACGTTAACGTTAAAAAGTTTAGCGGTCATGGTATATACATTATTTTTTGTGCAACTATGAAAATTATGTAAAGATACAGAGAAACTGTATGGATTTGAAACAGTTTGCACGTAAAGTGTGGCGGCCGCGAAAGCTCATTTCGTGAACGGTTGCACAAAAATGTATAAAACCCATAACACAATAATCATACTAGTTCAAATACAAACCGATGAACTTAATGCGGAATTGAAATAAACTAAAACTATACAGAATATTATATGTATTAGGTAGGTAGGTAGGTACCTATTATTCAAATTAAATGGCCCATCAATAGTATAATAGAGCCTACTAAGTAAATAGGCTTTTGAACATTTATAAAAATCTCTATACACAATTAGTATAAGCGGTTTCAAGGTAGGTGCTTAATATGATTATAATTACATTTTTAGTTCCATTATTAATGAATGAAATTTGACAAAGCTGGAACAGGAGTAATAAAAAAGTAATAAATTCATGATAATAGTTCTGGTAGTTGTCTATGTAGTAAACAGGACGTTTAATTCTTGTAAAAAGTAGCTTTGCAACCGGAAAAAAGTTTCTCATTAAATTTGTCAATGAGTTGCTGACAATTCCAAACTTTCATGAATATTCAAACTAAAAACTGAGAGTTTGATGTCGTTTTTGGGATTATTTTCTATGTCTATATCTCCTATATCCATAGTTAAAATCAATAATGCTGTCTTGGACATATCGAAGCTGGGTTGTGTGGCATAAAAACGCGCATTTTAAAACGTTATAACGAGCTTATTAATTATTGGTAGGTAATGAATCTTTTTACTATTAGATGTTTATATTTTACTATAGACATTTAAATCAGTCTTGCAGTCATGATTCATTTTTGAAAATTGCCTTTTGAATTTTGAAGACAAATAAGTGTTAATTTTTATCGTGGACTATGGATTTTTTCAAAAAAGTGTGTCACTAAACTTAGAGCAATCTATAATTTCTGAATCAACCGCTATTCTCACCCGAAATGGCTCGAAAATCCACCGGATTTCTAGTTTCGGAATCCTCTTGAAGTGAATAAAGGTGTCTGATTGTTGAAAATATTTTATCGCTCGACGAGAAGAAAAAGAATTCCTTGTTAAGTAAAAAAAAATCTTGCAATTAATTTTTCTTTTATACAATAGTAAACAGCCAGGCATGCAATTTCTTTTTTAATAATTGAAAAGTCAATTTTAAATTATCCCGAGGATATACCAACCTACTTAAATTTTGCAAACCTCCATCAATTGAGGTGAACTGATTTCTCATGTGGCACAAAATGAATAAGTAGGTACGTACCTAAGTAAGGGTATAGTATAATTCAATCAACGCTCAAATCTCCGAATTTCTGGAATAGGTACTCCATTATTTGAAACAGAACTTGTAATTTTAAAATTTTAAACCTTAAGAAACGTTTATTTCCTTCAGAACCTCAACTTTTCCTCCTTATCTATCTCAAAGCTAAATATAGCTTTTGTTGGCTCATAATTATTATACGATACGCGGTCCATATGCTAACACAGTACCCAGGATCCTATAATTCAATATTTTAAATCTAGTTGGAGATAAGATTCAAATTAAAGTTAATGGTTTGGCTCAACGCTTCAACCGCGCATCAAAACCCTATAGAATCGAAGAGATTGTCTCTTAAGTGGTTTTCAGGCGTGTGTCTATATAGATAAAACTAATTTGAGTTTGAGGCACAGGAAATTTTTGAATAAAGCATGTGATTGACAATCAGACTTAGAAACGATCCAAAAAAATTCCTCTCCAGAAAAACCACGATCAAGTGTTCTGAGACAAAGAGCACATTATTAACAGTTTTTTGACCTCGCCAGATACGAAAATTAAGCCTTAAAAAGGAAACATTCTAATTCAAGCCTGAACTCGAAAAACATTCAAGTCTAATGAATTAAAAATGGGAAATTTATCAACGCACAATAAGCACATAATTATGATGACAGGACAAACAAATAATGATAAGAAAAATTATTTAAATAAAAATGACATTTCTGTATGATCATTAAAAATCATTGTTCGAAAAACTTTAACAATGGAATTTTTCGGCTTCAGATTGAAATAGTATTAGGGAAAAAATAAAGTTGTCTGAAATCTTTAAAACTTTGGTATATTGTTTCAAGATTTAATAGAATCAACTTTCAAATTCCTTGTCGAGAAATAGGGTAGTTTCTAGCAAACAGAATTTTCTCAAATTTATTATCACTTACAAGTAATTTAATTACCTAATGAAGTGACAATAAAATACATATGATAAAAATACACTCATTGCGCATTTCAAAAACTACGCAACAATCATAATTATCATAAAATATTCTTGGTTATAGTCCTTGTCAACTATAATTAATATTGTTTACATTTTATATAAAAAAACGATAAAAACTTAGTGAATGCTGGTTAAAGCTAGTAGCGCCGGTATTTTTCCAGAGCCCAGAATCGGGTCACTTTCGATTTTGCGTTTTGTAATAATATGATAATTAATAAGTCATTAATATTATGAATTTAAGAAAAAAAGCTCTAAAAGATAGGTAAACTTTGTTTCATGAGGGTTCATACTTTTGACAAAATTTGCCTTCCTTTTTTAACAAATAGAAATTGACTGAAATAAATCAATGACGTCAAAAACGTTCGTCGGTTCTTAAGCCAGAAGTCATTCATTTTAATTTGTCAAAAAAATTGAATTTGTCATATGAATTAATTTACGCAACCCTTTTTTTTCAAGTTATGACGTGTTCGATAACAAAAGTCTGAACCCTCGAGAAACGAACCTTACCTAGGTACTTGAAGCTCTGGTATAATTCAAAGAATACATCTAGTGGGTATCGGATGTTCTTCACCAACAGTTGAAACATTATTGTCATCGGAAATCATTATTTTGCAGAGAAAATTTTTAGCAGATTTCTTAGCTCAACTCAAAAAAGGAAGTAAAGATCAAGGTGTAAATGACAAATAAAGATTAAATACATTTACTCGATACCCAAAATTGTTAAAGTTAAAGAACAATCAAAAAACTAAAAACATCCCTGATTGAAGTCTCTGTGTGGTAGGGGAGAGTGGGGCAGCTTCGACATGTTAAGGTTTGCAAGATTTTAAAAACGATTTGTATTTACAGAAATAAACACAACTTTATCTAAACATAGTGATAACATTTCTTTAGTAGGTAATAGGCATTTAAAACCAATATCGTATAAATTCAAAGAGAAAAATATTTTTTTTTGCATCAATGTCAAATGACGAACTTGCCCTCTCCTAGGGCGCAAATTCGACAGCATTATTCTGATACTAATACCTAAATTTTATTTTTCACCTAAATCACAGCAAAAATTGATTACTCTTCTTCGTATGCATCAGATCGTTTTTTTTATAATCTCTAAGCATCCTAGAAACAAAAATAATAGTTCGACAGTGCCGAAATAACGATTGGCGAAGTTGCCCCACCCAGGCGGATTCTAGTAAAATATTTAAAAACATCTTACAGAAGCCTTTTTACCGCCTATTATCAAATATTTCTACAAAAGATGGGTCAAAGTCACTCTGTAAAAATTAACTTGCGAAATAGAACGCTCTAACGGAACGAAAGTATGATTAAAGTAATAGCCAATCCTTAGATCAGAAATTTAAAAACTCAATAATTGCGTTTTATGCGACAAATTGAGTAGCTACCTTCTCCAGACTTAAGGAGCAACTAACTGATACGTACGATGCACCCTCAAGCCAGTTTCGGAATTTCCGAATCCAACCGATTCCTAGTAAAGCGCGGTGACAAACTTGCCCCGCATGTCGAAGTTGCCCCACTCTCCCCTATAGCAATCTGTGTTCTGTGACAAACAAGATTGATGAACTTAAGGTAAACGATAAACATACAAAACACCAACGCATCCATAAATTCTCATCAACGAATTATGGTTGAATGATCGCATTCCAAATAGCTTAATCCATACAGCAGGTCACATGATGTTCCGCAAAAATAGAGGAACAGAGAAAGGAGGCTTGGAGTAAGATAAAATTTCTTATAATAGCATGTATTTACAGACCTAAACAAAAAACAGGCACAGAACACAGCACAGCACTAGTAGTTATAGTCCTTGGGCCCAGATCTAAATTTTTTATTTATGACCACACCGTCGAAACTTTTTGTATTTGTTATTTGGGTGGAGTCGGACAAATTTTGAGCTCAGCGCATTATGGAAGTGGGGCGTTTGTCTGTCAAGCTGTCACGAAGTTGTCGATTTTATGCAAGACAAAAATTTATGACCACATTAGTAACTTTTTTTTAATCAATAGTTTTTATCACATAAACAACGAAAAAAAATGTGTCGGACAAAAATATTGGGGCATTCGTCGCGTCGGACACGCTAAATATGTCAAATTTATGGGAAAAAAAAAAAAATTATTACCACACGGCTGATTTGAACAGAATCTGCCATAAAAATATTTTACAATAACGTGGTAACCTTGTCGGACAATTTTAACGGGGCATATGCGCAGTCGGATGCGCCAAATATGTCAATTTCCTGCAACAATTTTATTTACAACCACAGATGCAATTTTTATTTTTTACTGTTTCTTTACATGTGTAACGCATATCGGATCAATTGTCGGACAAAAATAATGGGGCATTTTGATACAATTTAAAAAAAAGTAGGTAATTTTTGTAATTTTTCACTTCGTCACTTTTCAAAATTATCAGACGCAAAATTCCAAGATTAGAGCAACAGTCAAGGGCGTACCCAGGATCTGAAATAGGGGGGGGGCTGACCAAAAAAAAAAAAAACAATGGATTTTGCATTTCTCTTTTCAATTACGAAATTTTGACATAACTCGCTTAATTTTTACTTCAATAACAATTTTCTTGGATTTGTCGCAAATTTATTTAAAACTTGATTTTCAAATTGCTCTCGATTTGATTTAATTAAATCACGATGCACACTCATGAGACATAATCCTGTTAACCTTTCCTCTCCCATGGTACTTCTCAACCAAGTCTTCACTCTTCGAAGAGTACTGAAGGATCGTTCTACAGTTGCCGTGGTGCATGGAATTGTGATTAAAATCAAAAGTGCCTGTTTTAGGATGGGATAAAAAACATCGGTCTCGTCGAGAAGGTCAGTTATTTCGACGTCTTTTAGCTGGTCCTCAGTTGACTTTTTTTCCTTCCACAAATTATACCATAGGTCCATTTCCGCAGTAATATCGTCCAATTTATAAAACTGGGTAAAATATTGTGCATTTTATTCTACTTGATTGGTTTCCATGTCGAGCATATATAATGGATGTATTTTTGTTAAGGCAAACGCTGGAGTATGTTCTTGAGAAAAGCGAATATTTAAAGAGACTATAATTGAATCCAGATACGGTATAATTAACGAACGCTTCCAGTAGTCACTATCACAGTCTGATGGAGGATTGTTTCTATGTATTTGCCTCTTGGTAATTCGAGGGATAGAAATTTCTATTTCCAATTCCAATGCAAAGTTTTGGGCTTTTTTAAGTACTTCATCAATAACTAGGTCGGCATCTTCACGGTTTTTCTTCAGAACGTTAAGGATTACGTTCAGATGTTCTTGCAACTTAATTAAATCCATAGTTTTTGCTTGCAAGGCATTTACAACCGGCTCCAGTAAAGCTGAATATTTTGCAATTATAGTTAGGGCAACAATTAGTGATGGTTTGGTAACGGCGGCATGCAACTGGTACGCAGATTTTCTCGTGGCGTAGTTTCCTTCGATAGATAGTTTTTCAAGTGATTTCACAATTTCGAGGAAATTTTGTGCAAATAAGCGAATACTTTTGTATTTTTCAGACCATCTAGTCTCACACAGTCGTGATAGATTACGAGCGGAACTTCTGCGAGTGGTGGATTCCCTGAAAAAGGTTATAACATCCTTTACGGTGCCATTAGTGTTTCTAATTTCCGGAACATTATTTGCATCATTGACAACAAGATTTATTTTATGGTTTGAGCAATGAAAAAATAATGCTCGTGTGTACTTTTTCCTTAAAATCGCTTGTACGCCACCCTCTTTGCCCGCCATCGTAGCGCAGCCATCAAAACCAAGTCCTACACAACTATGCGGTGAAAAATTATAGCTAACTAAAAAATTGTCTATTGCATTGGCAATTGCTGGGGCATCCTGTGCTGTCAGCTCCACAAAACCCACAAATTCTTCTCGGACTTTTTTTTTACTTTCATCATAGAAACGCAAGCCAATGGATAGCTGCTCCTTTCCTGAAACGTCGGCTGTCTCGTCGGCTAAAACTGTGTAGAACATGGCTTTCTTTGCATCATTTATCACACTCTCCCTAATAACTTCGCCACATAAATATATGAGTTGGTTTTGTATTTTTGGTGACGTATAAACAGCATTTCTACGACACTTTTCCAGGTGATTCTTTAATTTGATGTCGCCCGACTCAACTCGCAAATTCATTAGATCGAAAAAAACTCCCTCATCTGCTTCTTTTCCTCGTAGAGGCATATCGTGTGTGCCACAGAATACTACACAGGAAATAATAGAGGCCAATATTTGTTTGTTCTCTTCGATTGTTTTTTGGTGGAAACTTTGAACTTGAATGTCCACAGGTATATTTTCGAGAAAGGCCTTTGCAGCAGCAGATGCAGATTTGTGAAAGTTATTGGTGGCATGTTTACGACAATCTTCGTGCATATTCCTAAACTTCGTAAATGGTCTGATCATAAATGAACCTAACACTCCCCTTACTGTGCCAGTAGAAGGAGGAAATAAAACACAGTGCTTACACAGAGCACCCTTTAGTCGCTTGGAATACACTAACCATGGTGTGTATTGATCTAACCAAGCATAATTAAATTTTCTTCGCAAATGACTGGCATCGGCTGCAAAATCGTAATTCTTGGGTGGAACCCACGGATTTTTTAACAACTCTTTTTTTCTTTCCATCGTCAGGTGAAATGTTTGTCCTACATAACGACCCAAGTCATTTTCGTGGCAACCATCATTCTCTTCAATTTCGGGATGCATATTCATTTTTTGCCAACGCAACTGATATTCGGCTAGATTCGTGCCCTGCACCGTAAAGCGTTAGCAGAAAATGAGCATCGCAACCAAACGTTGGCATTTCATGTCACTGTATGTTACAAGCATTTTATTGATAATTAGGTCCGATAAATGTTTTGGAAGAACTTTATTTAGATAAAACTACCGATGTCTCTGGAACTACCCCATGGACCTTCTATACTAACTATTTAATAGAGTGTGAGGTAAAAAAAAATTGAAATAATAAAACACAAAAGGTAGTAATTGAGAAATGTCGAAAATGCAAAATGTCGAAAATATGAAAAGTTCAAAATACAAAAGATCTTCTTTTTCTTTTGGTTCTACATATTTATTTTTTTGTAAAATAAAATAATAAAATGAATGTTCAGCTGAAGTCTCGGCTGAACTGTGTTACTGTCGCACAACGTCAGAGAAGCCAACTTCAGTGACTCATAATATTTATTCAAAATTTAATAATACATACATGCGCTCTATTTTTTATACGCGCTCTTTTTTCGCTTTTTGATCAGGTTCATAGAAACAGAGATTGGGTCACATTTTCAGGACGGATCAGTTTGGGTTAATTTTAGGGGCTGCCCCCCCCTGCCCCTCGCTGGGTACGCCCTTGGCAACAGTTAAAAGAAAAGAACAAATCAATAATTTTTCCAACAATGGCTAGTTCTAAAATAAATTAACTAACTTTGAACCCTTGAAAAAGGAAACAATAAAATTTCCGAAAGCTCGGCGTTTGTGAAAAACTAGTTTTATTTTTGCCAAGACTGAATCCCAAGAATCATCTCACTTATTAAACAAGCCAGTCAAGAATTTCTACATCTATAATTTATAGTACCTATACATATATGCATACACACATACCCACACACCTATAGGTTTTATACAGGGTGAGTTACTAAGAGCGCGGTGGTCCCTATCTCCTATACTAACCGAGATCGAAGAAAAAAGTAAGTACAAAACTTGTAGATAAACATGAGTGCTACATTCCTAAATTATTTTCCAGTATACAGGGTGGCCCAATAAGTAGTGGTGACACAAGGCTATGACTAGCCCTGTATATTATGACATTTCTGGATTCTGCGGAAAATTCTAGACATATTTCATGTACAATGTTATATACCTATCTTCAACTGTTTCGAAGTATTGACAGTTTAAAATTGACTTTTTTGCATCTTTGACAGACTGTAAAACCTAAATTAATTTTAGAGGAAAACCGATTTTACATTCCTATCTTAGATTTCCATAAGCTATCATTTGACACCAACTTTAAATTTGACCGAAAATTATAAATTTAGGCGGAATTTTTAATCATGGATTAAATTCAAAGTTGATTAAATGATGCCGGTGAAACGAGCGTGCGGAAAAGTATAGTTTTCCGCACGCATTTTAAGTCATGAAAGTATCACTTTTCCGTACTAATGCTTTTCCGTTATTTTTTGATACAATTTTTTGATACAATTTTTTGATACAATTTTTCCGTACTAGTGCTCTTCCGTTATTTTTTGATACAATTTTTCGCGTTCCCAGTTTTTCGGTGATTCGTCACCGTATCAATGTTAAGGCAAAAGCAACCAGCGTTGCCGTATTTTCGAGTGTGCTTCAGGGAACTTATCGCTTTGCCCTTTAAATTTTTAATACATTTTTTTTATGAAAACTAATAACAAACGGTAAAAATTGATAATATAAGTCCAACGCTGACATGTATTAGTATTAATACTTATTTATTGAATAATATTATTTTCACCATATTTAATAATAAATAATATTTAATGATAATATTTTATGTATTTTTTCTTTATATGTATTGTTCGTCGATTTTAATCTGATACTCGGACGGAATGTAAGCTGGTGGCTCCCTACATTAGAACTCCAATGGTTACCTGACTTCACACCTGTTTTTGCCATATGAAACACCCCCTCGCTCCTCATACCGCAAGTATCAGTTAAAAATCGACGAACAATAGGTTCATATATGTTTATATAAAGTGATAAGTATAAGCATTAACTCATCATTATAATTTAACAACGTCGATAGCCTATAAGAATTAAATTTGTGGCCTCAACATTTTTGTCAGACAATTACATTTTTTATTTAAGAATATTATTACTGGTAACCTTCTACTTTTGCCAGAAAAATATTTGTAAAATAAGGGATACCTGAACCCAGTATAGTTAAGAAATATCGATTACCAATAAAAATTACATTTTTTGTCCGACTGTGGATATGCCCCAATATTTTTGTCCGACACTTAGATTTTTTGATTTAGAATATAATTACTTAGACCCTCCTATTTTTGTCGGAAAAATGGTTGTAAATAAAATTGTTGCAGGAAATTGACATCTTTGGCGCATCCGACTGCGCATATGCCCCGTGAAAATTGTCCGACCAGGTTACCACGTTATTGTAAAATATTTTTATGACAGATTCTGTTCAAATCAGCCGTGTGGTAATAAAAAAAAAATTCACATATTCAACGTGTCCGACGCGTCGAATGCCCCAATATTTTTGTCCGACACATTTTTTTTCGTTGTTTATGTGATAAAAACTATTGATTAAAAAAAAGTTTTTTTTTCTTGCATAAAATCGACAACTTCGTGATAGCTTGACAGACAAACGCCCCACTACCATTATGCGCTGAGCTCAAAATTTGTCCGACTCCACCCAAATAGCAAATACAAAAAGTTTCGACGGTGTGGTCATAAATAAAAAAATTAGATCTGGGCCCAAGGACTATTATATACAAACACAAGTTATTGAAAATGCAATGTCACTAAAACAACCCGTGTACATAATGGGAGACTTCAACAACCTACCCCGAAGTCAACTGGAGAAATATTGGTATTACATCTGCAAAAACCAGTGTAGTCAAGACAGTCTGCTACCAGAATTTGGACATGGAAGCACCTCTGAAAATGCTAGCCACGTGTGCTAGCGAAACGTCAAGAAGAAATTCCAACTTACGACGTCCATTAAGCCCGAATGAAAATCCCTTATCAAATCAATAAACCTGGGCCGCGAAAGCCTCACAAACTTTATCACTTTCTGGATAGCTACAAAAACCATAAAGATCACCAACATATATTTTTCTACAAAGTTCCGAAATGACCAAATATTTTTTCTAGCAACAACTTGCACAGGCTTCCAACCCATATTCATTTGAAGAATGAATCTGAGGCTTTGGGATTTACAATCAACAAACATATGCCATACACACCACGAAAAGTAAATGTCGAAAAACCATGGCTAAGGCAGTAATTAGGGAAATAAAAGGGAAAAGAGACTTGTAGCGCAGATATAGGCACAACAATACTGAAGAAAATTACCAACAGTACCAGCAGCAAAATAATAAAGTCGAAAGTTGTACAGTCGCACAGCAAGAAAACAATATGAACAAAATCTGTTGAACAACACCAAACAGTTCTTTTCCTATATTAACTCTAAACACAGTCACTTCAGTATTGTTACCAAAGCAACTCTAGTCCCATTTGAATCTGACCTGGAGGTTGTATTTTTACTAAACTCAGCCCTGCAGATATTAGACCAACACTTCCAGTTGAATCGTACTCTAGAACAGAAAACAACACCATAAATTTCAACCAGGAGTACTTATGAATGACATAATATCCACAGGAGATTTGCCAAAAACTGGAAACCTATATTCAAAAAAAGTAACAAAAAGCTAGTAGACCAGTCAGCCTCACTAGCTCCTTATGTACCTAAATATATGGAAAACATCATTGCTAAGGAACTCACAAGCTTTTTCCTCGAAGCTCATATTGTACCACCTCAACAATATGATTTTCTTCCCAAAAAATCTTCTTTTACGAACCTCCTAGCCAGACTCAATATGTGGACAATGGCGGATGATGAGAATGTTCGAATTGATGTAATTTTCCCTGACTTTGAAAAAGCATTTGATAAGATACCAACAATATACTTATTATAGGGTGATGATCCAACTAGTGCTTTAGGATTTTAAAGTGAAATATAGGCAACACTGTACATGCCAAAAAAAAAATTGTTTGGTAGTTTTTTAGATTGATTTATTACAAAACACAGTGGAACATTTTAACACCACAGCAACGTTGCGAAATTATTAAAATTTATGATCAAAACCATAGCTCTATGAAGCCAACTTGGTCCGGATTAAGTGCACTTTATGTTCCCCATAATCGACCCAGTGAATAAACAATTCGTAATGTTGTGAGGAAATTGGAAAATGAGTTCGTGTTGCTGGATAATCCAAGAACAAATCGTGTAAAAAATGTAAGAAATGCAGAAAATGTTGAAGCTGTAAGGCCAATTGTTCGAGATAATCCAAATTTGTCTGTTAGACGTCGTTCTCAGCAACGATTATTTTTTCCCAATAATCATCGAAAACCAACTGGGAGGGATTTTGGTTCCAACAGGATAGCGCTACGTGTCATACCGCCAAAATAACCATGGCGTTATTGCAAAGGCGGTTATTCCTGAAATACCGGCCGAAATGTGTGAAAACGTGATGATAAATTGGACTGATCGAATTCGCTATCGTGAATGAAGTCGTGGAGGTCATTTCACCGATATTATTTTTGAAACATAATTGTAATCAGTTGGTCTTTCGAATGACATGAAAACATTTTGGCAACGCAGCAATGTCTTTGTTTTATTTCTCATATCTCATTTTGGAGTCAGGGGCGATTTACTGCGATTTCTTGAGGAGTTTCTTACTCAACGAATCTTTCAGGTTAGGACAGAAATAATATCACTTTCAGTTGAATACTCTGTACACAGCGACGTACCACAAGGCTCAGTCTTGAGACCCCTGCTTTTCTTGGCGTATTTGTGTGACTTATACCAAAAACTGGAGACCAAATATGAATCGTTTGCAGATGACACAAGCCTAGCCTGCAGTCCACTTCTACAGCGTGCAGACCTCCAGTGGGTTGGATTTGGATAGACTATCAAAAGGCCTTTGACAGCGTTCCACATTCATGGCTCCTAAAGGCTCTTCAAGAACTCAACGAAGAACGAGAACAAAAATGGAAGAACAAGAAAATGCTCGGACAATACTCCAGAGAAATCGATATAGAGGTGATGTAGACAAAAAACAGACATTCAGATGGCAGACAACAGGAATTCTGAAAGGCGAAACTGAATCATTGATAGTAGCGGTACAAGACCAGGCTATTTCAACCAACTATATAAGAAAGAAGATTTTCAAAGAAAAAGTAGACTCCAAATGCATCAGACTATGTAAACAATATGACGAAACAATTAAGCACAACACCACTGGATGCCCAGCTCTTGCCAGAAAAGAATATCTTGAACGACATAACAAAGTATGATCAACGCTCCACTATATAATATCTACAAACAGTACGGAATAGAAACTTAGGACACATGGTATCAACACAAGCCAAAAAGCGTTGAAACAAAAGACGAGATTACAATAATATGGAATACGCAAGTACAAACAGATAGGGACTGTGATGCCGAACAAGCCAGATATAATAATTAAAGATCTCAAAAATAAAACCTGTCTATTAAACGACGTTGCCATCCCATCAGATGCCACAATCAAGGAAAAGGAATCCGAAAAGATTCTGAAATACCGAGACCTACAAATAGGAGTACAGAGAATGTGGGGGCTCAAAATAACTATCATCCCTATCATAATCGACACAACAGGAACCATCCACAATAACTTCGAAGAGTCTTTAGGCAAAATACCTGGCAACAACAACAAAAACACAATCATGACGCTACAAAAAACTGCACTTCTGGAAACAGCCCACATAATCTGACGAGCTCTAGGATAAGCAGACGTAGACCATTTATTCTAAGGAACAGGGATTGTTCTTGATAAATATAGAATCGCCGAATGCACACGGTTGATGAATAATAATAATAATAATAATAATAATAATAATAATAATAATAATAATAATAATAATAAAAAAAGAACAAAAAGGCTGTAGAAAGAAAGCTCAAGGTTGCAAGGAACAGCTCACTATAGACAATGTTATTCTAGAACAAGCAAGAACCACACAAAGAAATCTTTACATGGCTTATGTGGATTATAAGAAGGCGTTTGATTCTGTACCACATAGCTGGCTCATTCACGTTCTGGAAATCTATAAAATAGACCCTGTTCTTATCAATTTTCTACGATACAATACTGAGAAATGGAACACGAAGCTTGTCATTGGCGACAATCAAAATAGAATTGAAACAAAACTCATTCAAATAAGACGCGGAATCTTCCAAGGAGATGCTCTGAGCGCTCTGTGGTTTTGCGTTTCTCTAAATCCCTTATCCAATGCATTAAAACACACACAATATGGATACACGTTGAAAGGAGAACAGACGAGCTACCTGCTTAGTCACCTCTTTTTTATGGATGACCTCAAAATGTACTCAGCCAATAAAAAGCAACTTGAAATACTCCTAAAACTAGTACATAATATAAGCAGCAACATAGGCATGGAATTCGGGATTGAAAAATGCAAAACCGTCAACATTGTGAGAGGAAACCTCATTCAGGCAGAAGGCGTTGAACTTGACGACGGCCTTGTCATTCCAGCCATGAGTGACGAGAGCTACAAGTATTTAGGAATGATGCAGAGAAACAGGACTCAACACAAACAAATTAAAGAAAAACTTACCAAGAAATTTGAGGAAAGAGTACAAGCTGTCCTGAAAAGTCACCTAAATTCAATTAATTGTATCACTGCAATTAACACATTTGCATTATCCATACTTACCTATTCCTTTGGTGTCGTAACGTGGTCACAAACAGAACTTGAAGCCCTTAACAGAAAGGTAAGGACGCTAATGACGCGCACAAGAAAACATCATCCAAGATCCAGCACACACCGTGTATACTTACCTAGGAAGATGGGAGGAAGGGGCCTGCTCGACTTAGTGAATCTGTGCAATGAACAAATAAAGAAACTGCGTTTGTACTTTGCAAGAACAGATAAACAACTACACAAAACAGTAGTCGATGCAGACCGAAAACTGTCGCCACTAAATCTAAGAGAACCCCATTACCTACCTTTCACAACAAATGACGTCACTCAGAGAGCGCGGGAAAGGGCTGCGAAAGAGTTGCATGGACGATTCTATGGAGAACTCCATCAGGAACATATAGACACACAAGCATCCGTTCAATAGCTAATTAAAGGAACCATTTATCCGGAAAGTGAAGGCTTTATGCTTTCCATTCAAGACCGTGTGGTAATGACAGCTAACTACAGACGGTACATTCTTCGAGAAAATATCAACGACAAATGTAGAAAATGTCATACAGAACGGGAAACAATCGAACACATACTATCGGCATGTCCAAACTTAGCGAAGACAAGATATATCGAACGACACAACAAAATAGCGACAATCATATATATAGAATGCCTAAAAATGCTAAATTTAAATGTACCCGATGAAGCGCCATACTATGCATACAAACCGCACCCTGTTGTTGAGAATGAAACGCATAACGTCTACTGGGACAAATCGATACTGACAGACCGCCAGGTGATTCACAACAGACCTGATATTGTGATTATCAACAAAACAAACCAAACAGCTCTACTTGTAGATATAGCAATACCCAACAATCAAAACATTAGAACTAAAGAAATCGAGAAGACAACAAAATATGAACAGCTGACGATAGAAATTCTGAGAGTATGGCAGTTGAAAAAAGTGGAAATAGTCCCCATAATAGTATCCTCTATGGGATTGGTACCAAAGAGCCTGCAGATCAATCTAGGCAAGCTAAACCTGAATTACAAAATATCAACGGACATGCAAAAAGCAGTTGTCATAGATGCCGTAAGTATAGTGAGATCTTTTCTTCGTTGATACACACATCTACTATGTCTTGACGCAAGTCCGACATAGATGGATAAGATCCCAATAAGGAGGGAAATATACCTCAGGGGTCAGATGAAAAATCTGACACGGGAATGGCAAACCCGAGGTACCCTAGCTGTCAGGGGCTGACCGCCGAGTCCCTGACTACATACCGTAATCACGGGGAGCCCTTCAACAACCCAAAGTAGGCGTATTTGTGGTAAGTTGGGTGTCCCATGTGACCGGAGGAATCGGCTGGCCTACGTGAAGAAAAACACTCTAAAAATCCGACAGCGAAGTCGCAAAAACCTGTGGGGCACCAGGCGCACCCAACAGTATAAACGCCTTCCTGCAGTATCCAGGCTCTGCTGTAGGTGACTTACTTACCTTGGTTACACGTGGGACCAGAATGTCAGGAACAAATACCCAAATACAGGGGCCGTCTCTCCCCCAAAGTGGAGACAACCAACAGGAGAATGATCCTTTCAAGAAGAGTACCTCAATTTCGAGAACCCCTACTAAGGGCGATAGGAATACTGAACCCACAAAGAACAATAATATCAGCCAGAAAAAGCTGCTTCATGCGCGGTTCTTGGTGATACAGAGAGTGGATGGTTTGAATTTTGATAAAGTTAGTCCGTTTGGCATTAATAAGGCCTTCAACGGTTTAGTTGGAGAACTAAAACAAATAAAGAAAACTAAACAAGGATTACTTGTAGAGACCGTTTCAGCAGCTCAATCTGGTAAGCTCCTAACTGTTAACAAGCTGTTAGATTTACCCGTGTCTGTCTTGCGTCATGAATCCTTAAATGTTTCTAAAGGTGTTGTTTATAGTCGTGACTTACTTTGCTGTTCTGAGCAAGAAATTCTGGATGAACTGAAATCGACTGGAGTTATTGATGTGAAAAGAATTAAAACCAAAATTAATGGAGAACTACAGGACACTGCCTCGCATATTTTGACTTTTAATAATTCCAAACTCCCGAAGCATATAAAAGCAGGGTACTTAAATATACCAGTTAGGCAGTATGTACCACCTCCATTAAGATGTTACAAATGTCAAAAATTCGGTCATACTTCAGTGAAGTGTGATCAACCACAGATATGTGTGTGCGGAAAACCACCCCATGATGGTAATGCCTGTGGTAGCGAAGTTCTCTGTGTGAACTGTGGCGGCAAACACTCCGCACGATCACGCAATTGCCCAACTTATAAAACAGAAATAGCAATACAGGAATTAAAACTTAAAGAAAATATTAATTATTTTGAAGCAAGAAAAAAAGTCGTAATAAATACTCCAAAGAACATCAGTTATGCTCATGCAACAGCCGCCTTACCTGAAACAAAAGAAAACTTTAATATTAAAAACTTAATAAATGAATTAATACCTACATTAATAAAAGAACTCAAATTAGTATTTGTCTCTAAAACTGAAATGATTCCGTCAGAACGTTGTCGAAGAGAATCGGCTTCTTCGATTGCCTCTGAGGTACCGTATGAAAAAAGAAAAAGACCACCTACAAATACTGGAGAATCGAGCGGAGGAGAAAGTTCTGCCTTTGAACCGGAATTCTCCGACAACAAAATTAAGAAACCTAAGGGGTGGCCAAAGGGGAGACCCAGGAAACCACCTAACAATAATGACTAGTCAAAGTAAATTACTGAATCTGTGATAAATTATTAATTATACATTATCTGTTCTTGTACCTGTCTCATATTTACATGTTTTGTTTGTACCTCATCAATATCACAAATGTCCAACAAAATCATTCAATGGAATTTCCGAGGATGTATACACAATTATTGTCACATCAAACTGATTTTACAAGAGCACGATCCGATATGTATGGCTATACAAGAAACGCACCTAAAACCAAATCAAGCATATTCATTGAAAAATTACTCCATGATAAGACGAGAGGCGGAAGGTGGTGAGAGGGCGCATGGAGGTGTCGCACTGTTCTTGAGACACGATCTAATCTTCACCGATATTCAAATACGTAGTGATCTACAGGTTGTAGCAGTCAAGGTGATCAGTCCTTTAAAGATAACCATATGTAATGTCTACCTGCCTAATATAGCGTGGACAATTGAACAAATTGATCAAGTAATATAACAACTATCCCCCCCCTATGTTGTGGTGGGAGACTTCAACGCCCACAATACACTTTGGGGCTCTTTGATAACAGACACAAAGGGGCGTGTTCTGGAGAGATGGTTAGAGAGAGATGATCTTGTTCTAGTGAATACGGGATCTGCAACGCATTTTAATGAAAAATCCAATAACTTTTCAGCAATCGACCTAACTTTGGCAACTTCTGATCTGCTGACGAAACTTAACTGGATTGTGGATGATGATTTGCACAACAGCGACCACTTTCCAATACACATTGAACTGGATACACCAAAAACTATAAATACTCTACCTATTAAATGGAACACACATAAAGCTGACTGGAATAAGTTTAGAAACTCTGTTAAACTGCCAACAGATCTTGGCGTGAAAAATATAACAGACTGCATACTGGCCGCAGCAAATTTAAGTATACCGAAATCTGGAGGTAAACCTTTCAAAAAATCTGTACCTTGGTGGAATGAAGAAACAAAAAATATAACGAAACTCAAAAAACAGGCTTTTAACGAGTTTAGAAGAAGTCCTACTACTGAAAACCTAGTAAAATTTTAAAAAATTAGAGCAACCGCAAGAAGAACCATACTTAAAAACAAAAGAGATACCTGGAATCAGTACACCAAAACAATCACGCCAGATACGGAAATAAAAACTGTGTGGAAGAAGGTGAAAGCAGTATCGGGTATTTACACAAATAACCCAATTACCTCTATACAAACAGAAACCGGATCCATAACCACCGACCCTGTAGAAATAGCAAACATAATAGCAACACACTTTGAAAGAGTCAGTAGCAGCAACAATTATGATCCAAGCTTTTTACACATAAAAAACAATGTAGAAATAAATATAGATTTTACCACAGAAAATGACCTAGAATATAATTTGCCTTTCAGTAAGAAAGAGCTTGATGAGGTACTCCAGCAGTCTAAAGCAGGTGCTCCCGGTCCAGACACAATTTCCAACGATATGCTGAAAAATCTAACACCTGAAATGAAAGAGATATTGTTAAAATTTTACAACAAACTATGGGATGAAAATACTTACCCGGAATCCTGGAAAGAGGCTCTGGTAGTACCTATAACTAAACCTAATAAAGATAGACTGATACCATCCAGCTTAAGACCTATTAGTCGTACCTGCTGTATGGGCAAACTCTTTGAAAAGATGATAAACAACAGATTGCAGAATTATCTAGAAGTCAATAACTCATTAGTTCCCTACCAAGCAGGGTATAGAAAGAAGCGATCAACAGTAGATCATTTAGTATTACTAGAACATTCAATCCAAGAAGCATTTCGAAAAAGGGAACACTTGGTGGCTACTTTCTTTGACATAAAAGGAGCCTTCGATATGACATGGCGCTATGGAATTCTCGATAAACTGTCTAAGTTTGGACTAAAAGGAAGATTGCCGTTGATGATAAAATCCTTTCTTGAAAACAGAAATTTCAAAGTAAGAGTTGGCAAGGAATTGTCATCAACTCGATCACTAGAGAATGGAGTCCCGCAAGGATCTACGCTTAGCTGCACACTCTTTGCGATTGCCATAAACGAAATTTGTAAAGATGTCAATCAGGAAATCAAGAAATGCATCTACGTTGATGATTTGGCAGTCTTCTGTAGTGCAAAGAAGGTGGGAGACATTACACGCATATTACAACCGGCAATAAACACCATAATCAAGAATGGCGAAAAAGTTGGTTTCAAGTTCTCCAAAGAGAAAACTAAATGTGTGCATTTCTGCCGACTCAGAAAACCTCATTACGACCCAATGCTGTATTTAAATGATAATATTATTGAGTGTGTTAATAACTTTAAGTTCTTGGGATTAACGTTCGACAACAAACTTACCTGGTGCGAACACATTAATCGAATCAACACAAAATGCCGGAAATCTCTTAATATTCTGAAAGTCCTAGCGCATACTAAATGGGGAGCTGATACAAAAAGTCTTCTCATGATATATAAATCTCTAATGTTATCCAAAATAGATTACGGAAGTATAGCTTACTCCTCAGCAAGAAAAAGTCATTTAGCAGTACTTGACAGAATTCAAAATATAGGACTACGCTATTGTTTAAATGCCTTTCCAACTACCCCTGTCCAAAGTCTTTATTGTGAATCTGCTATAATGCCTCTAGAACAAAGAAGAAAAATACCAATGACAACTTACCTAACAGGTGTCAAATCTTATCCCAAAAATCCGAACAATAAATTCTTATTTCCTGACGAAAACCAATATTCCAATAGAAACACCATCACTCGTCCTCTTGCAGTGCGCTATCTAGAATACTTGGGGAAAATCGGTGTCGAACTCCCTGACATACTTGTTGATGATCGAAATAACGCCCAAGTAGCGGTACCATGAAAAGATTAGACTTTATAAACAATCTGAAAGGCAAAATTAGAGATGAGTGGCAGGATATATGGAGCGGAACAGATACGTTATTTCGTAGAATAGAACCAACAATTAAACAGAAATATGAATCGACAAGTTCGAATAAACTCGAAACGGTAAAAGCATTTAGACTCCGTACAGGACATACAAATCTAACACACCAACATCTTCTTAAAGGAGAACAAGCAACAACATGTGATCAGTGTAATGTAACTCTCTCAATTAGTCATATCATTAGTGAATGTCCTGTTTTCAATGCTCGAAGGCAACTCTATGGTTTAGGGCCATGCACAGAAGATAACCTGAAAAAAGAAAACATGAGAAACATACTCGACTACATCGAAGATATTAATCTATTTGATAAAATTTAGGAAGAAATATAGATCTGTGATACTTACCATAATGTGATACTTACCATCTAGGATACTCGCCATCTGTGATACTAGATACTACCAAAAATATTTATATACACAGTACTTGTTTTATGAGCTAATAACCTTGCTGTTGATGCTCTAGGGTGGTCTTTTTTAGTGCGGTAAAAATCCCACACTATTTGGTACCCAACACCTTAACCAAATGCCTTTTGAAGGTTTTTTTGTCCACCCTAATAAAAAAAAAAAATAAAAAAATAAAAAAAAATAATAATAATAATAATAATAATAATAATAATAATAATAATAATAACCCGCCCGTGTGGGTTCGGGTGTATAAAGAATGTCCCCACGGTAGTCCCTGCCTGTCGTAAAAGGCGACTAAAAGGGAACCAAGGTAAGGGCATCGGTCACCTGATAAAACCGACGGAGTGCGCAGCGGCGTCGCCACCACCCCCAGCTCGAGGAGAAAACCTCGTTAATCAATCCAAACGCGTGCACCACCAGCGTCTGTTAGCCTGGCACCCCTAAGGGAGTAATGGGGGTACAAACCTACTGGGTTAGCACCCCAGTAAGTGACATTGCAAATCGCTGTACGTACACGAGCAAAAAGATATTCAGGCGGGGTAGAGCTCCAGGCTGGCTCTATTTGGACCCGTCAGGATCAGCCTGACCTGCAGCAAGGTGAAGCGAGTGGCGCCTCTGCAGGTTTTGGAACCACAAGAAGGCAGTCGGAAACGGAACCGATTGAAGGAAGTGTCGAAACTCAAGATGCGAGAATAGCGCATCATGAAGATGTAGCTCCTCCAGAGAATCGACAAGAGCAAGAACAAATTGCGACCCGCACAAGATGGACCAAACAGGACAATGAGGATATCATGCGGGCTTACTTCCTGGGAACCGAATGCGAGAAAAATAAGCGGGGTTTCCGTAAAAAGATGTTAGTGGAATGGCGTAGAATAAGACCAGACTCCACCCTTAACGAAAGCCAACTGGCGAATCAAATGTATTCCATAAGAACACATAAACTCCTTACATAACTTGAAGTAGACAGCATTAAAGACCAAATCCAAATAAGACAACAAAGAGCAAGAAGAATAACAAACTTACCTGTGATAAACGATACAGAAGCTGAAGAAGAATCTGTGGACGACAACAACATGATTGAAGAACAGAACCCGGAAACAGAAGAAGAAGATGCAGTAGAAAAACAGATCAAGGATATATTTAGTAAAAATATGATCCTTTATGATGGAACTGATCCGGAGTGCAGACCAAAATTACCAAAAATAAGACCGAATAAAAAAACGGAAAAAGTACTGAAAACAATTAACACGGAGATACCCAAGCTACTTAGTGAAGAGGACCCAATTCTGAAAACACAACTTATAGTATATAGCGCAGCCATAACCACAGTGGAAGTAATGGGACACAAAATTACAAATGAAAACTCAAGTAACAAAAAGCAAGAACCGAGATGGAAAAAAAGAATCGAGAGACAAATAAATATTATGAGAAGTAATCTGTCAAAGTTGTGCACATGGGAAAAAGGTAACAATAGCAAGAAACTGAAAAAAGAAGTCAAAAAGTTCTTAAAAACCAAGAATATCAAGGTTGGAAACGATGAATTTGTTACAAAAGTGGCGGTGCTAAAAGATGAAATGAAGCAGCGAATAGTAGTGCTGGGGAAGAGATTAAGAAGGTACAACAAAAGCTACAAAAGAAGAGAACAAAACAAGACATTCTTTAAAAACGAAAAAGCGTTCTACCACGAATTGATCACCAACCAGCAAAAGATTCAAAAGACACCAGACAAAAATGAGCTCACGGAATTTTGGAAAAATACATGGAAAACAAAAGGTGAACATAACAGAAGAGCCACATGGTTGAAAGCTGAGAGGAAGACCTGCGAACGGGTAGAAGCTATGAAAGAAGTTGAAGTCACAGAGTACAAATCAACCGTGTTCTAAACAACAAAGAAACAATGCCTGGATACCTAACAAAAGGAATAACATTCATGATCCCTAAATCTGAAAAAACAGAAGAACCTAAGAACTACCGCCCCATCACATGCTTGCCCACCTTGTATAAAATAATTACATCCGTCATAGCAAATAGTATAGAAAAACACCGTAGTGGACAGAAGCTAATTACTGAAGAGCAAAAAGGAAGCCGAGCACGAACACAAGGACGCAAAGAACAGCTCTTGATAGACAGCGTGATTACACAAGATGCGAGACATCGTCAAAGAAATATTGCCGTGGCTTGGATCGATTACCAAAAGGCATTCGATTCTGTACCCCACAGCTGGCTGATCGAAGTCCTGGAAATATACAAGGTACACGAAGGAATTGTGGAGTTTCTGAAAACATGTATGGGAACCTGGAGAACAAAACTGCTTGTTATACAGCAGAACAACAAATAACAACCGAGGAAATACCCATACAGAGCGGAATTTTCCAGGAAGATTCGCTTAGCCCGCTGTGGTTTATACTCAGTCTCAATCCTCTATCCAAAGCTTTGTGTCAATCGGGTCTGGGATACAAACTTAAGAATGGTGAGCAGAGTTACATCATATCTCATTTGTTCTATGTAGATGATCTTAAGCTTTACGCTCCAACAGAGAAAGACCTAAATCGATTAATTAGCCTCACGGAAACATTTAGCACTGACATAAAAATGAAATTCGCATTAGACAAATGTGCTAAATTGATAGCCCGCAAAGGAAAGCCCCAAGAATTTGACAATCTAGAAAATGAAAATATCCGCTATTTAAACAAAGATAATTACAAGTACTTGGGCTACGAACAGAGACTAATAATAGACCGAAAATGTGCAAAAGAAAAATTAAATAAAACTTTAGAAACCAGAGTCTCCAGCATTCTTCGTACAGAACTTACAGCGAAAAATAAAATAAAGGCTATTAATTCATGGGCAGTGCCAGCGTTGACGTACTCCTCCGGGGTTATTGGATGGTCACAAACTGAACTTGAAGCTACAAATAGATCCATCCGAGTACAACTGACCAAGTTCAACATACACCATGCAAGAGCCTGCACTGAACGGCTGTATATGCCACGTAGCACGGGCGGGCGAGGCCTGCTAGATCTCAAAACCCTATATCAGAGACAGATTAATAAACTGAAAAAGTACTTTAGGATCAAAACTGAAGAATCAGAGCTGCATAAGATAATCTACGTCCTAGATCACTACTCACCTGTAAATCTGTCCTCCAATGAAGATGTTCCTGTGCTAACTATGGCTGAATTAAAGACTGCTTGGCTGTCAAAACCGTTGCACCGCAGATTTCCCAATAAGCTGAATGATACCGATCTCCAGTCCTCAACTGAGTGGCTACGAAAGGGACAACTGTTTGGAGAAACAGAAGGATTCATGGTAGCAATACAAGATAATGTAATTGCAAAAAAAAATCACATAGAATTTGTACATGGAGTGCAGCTGGATAACGACCTATGCAGACTGTGTAACAGACATGCGGAAACAATAGAGCACGTTATCTCAGGATGTACTTACCTTGCTCCAACTGAATACCTCCGACATAATTTGACTGCGAACATAATCCATCAAGAACTGGCAATACTGTGCAACGTGAAAGAACAAAAAGAAAGATACTACAAATATGTACCTTTTCCCATTCTCGAAAACAATACTTACCGTTTATACTGGGACACAATAATACAAACCGACAAAACTGTGGCAAACAACCGACCAGATATCGTGCTTCTCAACAAACAGGACAAGATTGGGTACTTCGTAGATGTTGCTCATCCGAACGATCACAACCTAAATAAAACAGAAAGGGAAAAAATAAGTAAATATTTTGAGCTGGCAGAAGAATTCAAATCTATTAACAATTTGAGAAAAGTCGAAATTTTACCGATAGTCATCTCTGCAACCGGATTGGCAACAAAAAACTTGAAAAAATACGTCGAAACTCTAAAAATAAATCATAAAGAAGTGTTTCCTGAAATGCAGAAATCTGTCGTATTGGAGACGTGTAGGATTGTCAGGAAGACTCTTAACTTACCTGAAAACATGTAATGGCGAAATCCTGCTGAAATAATCGCAAGTTTGAAGCAGCGTGAATGATCACGAATCCCACGTTGTTGAACAACCCTGCAAAGGAGGAAAAAAAAAAAAAATAATAATAATAATAATAATAATAATAATAATAATAATATTAATAATATTTCATAAATTCACAGACTGTAGCAAAAAACCCTAATTCTACTATAGAAACAAATATTTATTTTTTATTTTAGATTTTTTTTTCCCAATGCGTATTTCAAGAGAATTACGGAATGGCCTTAATCCCCCCCACCCCTCTGTTATACTAAACCAAACTGATCATGCTTATGAGAAAACAAGTGACATATCCTTTTCAGTTCCATGCAAAAATTAATTTGATCAATAGTAAGTGTAAGTATTGTTGAGAAAAATAGTTATTATTGTTGAGAGAGAGTTCGATGTTATCAGCTGCCTTTCTGAATCGATATCATCTAATTTGTTGTTCAAAAGCATATATATCGGATCGGTTTATCTATGTATACTATTTTTGCAAATGGTCGATACCAGATAGAAAAAAGTCTTATTGGTCTATAGTTTGCAAAATCTGAAAGTCTCCCTTTTCATGAATACGAACCATAATAGAATTGTTCTCTGCTCAGCATAAATCAGACATTTTCTTTATAATAATTTATTTAAGAACTCAAATTTTAATGTTCTGTATCATCTCTCGTTTTGGCCAGGGGCTATGCAGTTTTTCATTTTCCATAGGCTTTGCCTCATTTATGCAGGTGTTATGTCCGATATCAATGTAGCATCTTAGCCCAATATGTCCTAATAGTCCGAGTCCGAAGGCTCGTTCCGAGTCTAGCACAACGGCGTCTCTAGGTCTTCAAGTGAAGTGACTTTATCAATGTATACAATCCCATTGAGTCCGTTCTCTCTTGTTCCGATCTCTTCTCAGATACTTCTGCATTGGCCACGCAAAGTCATTAATAATGCAGAGTACCTACTCAGATCTTCCATAGTCCTGGACTGTACTTCAGCTTTTCGGGTTCCGTTTTCCCTTCTAATTTGTCTGGTTTTGATAACCATGGAAAGAACCTCGGCCAAGGTTAAGTAAGAAAAACTAATTCATCGCCGACGTTAAGCTAAACTTACGGAGTTTGCTCTGTGATATATTGTTTGTATATAGCAACTTGAAAAGCTTTGAGGATGCTAATAAATTTACCGAAACATCGACAAAGAAAAGTAGTTTTTCTAACCTGACCTTGGCCGACAAATCTACGTCCTATTGCTGAAGGTTTTTCACGCTATTGTTGCAGACACATATGTCCTAATTTTAACCTGCCTCGGTTAATCCGAGAGTGTCCCATTTTATTTGAGCTGCTTAAGTAATTTACTAATCTTGTTATACTATTAGTGTTCATACATTAGGCAGAAGATCCAATTTTGGAACATTTTTGTTTTCATTCTTTTCATGTTTTCATTCATTTAATAATAATAAATTTTTGGAGAAAAATCTACCTTTTAGCAAAGGATAATACCCTCGATAATAACTCAAACCCTCTTAAACTGAAATATTGAATAGGAACTGACGAAAAGTCCGTAAGACGTAAAAGACCCAAATACAAACAATAATTTATTCCTGGCGTATTTTGAAAAATCTCGACAGAAAGGTTTTGAGAGGTAGGTTCCTTGCAGATGCATAGATATGCTGTAATACTGTTTTAAAAATTGTATAACATCGCTTAATATGATATACTTGTGGATAAATCCGACCGCTGGAAAAATGTAAATTTCCTCTCAAAGTTAATCTTTTCCAGTAATTTATTGTATAGTCATATTCACGAGAGAGTTTGAATTTTGACCGTTATTTTCACCAGTTGAAAATAAATAAAATCCCCAGATGTGTCCCTTTTTCTGACAACTATCAAATAATGATACATGACATTTTGATTTGACACATAAAAATAACAGATTCGGGTCTTTGAATTTTGAATTTCGAATTTTTGTGTGAAATCTTTCAGTCTTTTGCCGTTTTCTGCATTATTTTTTTATTTGTTATTATGGGAATCGGTTTTTTGTTTTTTTATGTAGTGTTCTGTGCCTTTGTGTTTCGGTGTTGCGTTTCAAACCTGGTTTTAGTATGGATTTAAGTGTTTACTCTTATTATAAGTGTTTACTTTGGACTCTAATTTTAGGATTTTTGGATTTTAATAACTCAACTTCCTTAAAAGAAATTGAAAATAAATTTTTATTCTGAAATGTATATCACTTTTCTAAATACGACTCTGTCGTTTATCCCAGCTGACGGAATCGAAGCGCTAACGCATGCTGACAACCTAAAGAAAAAGTTTACTAAAAATGTCAACGCGAACTGCCAACTTCACTTTCTATCGTGATTTATGGCCATTTGCACCGACCACTTTAAGGGAGGTTTAATGATAATCAATGTTTAGAGTGACATTTTTGCATGTAAAATTGTCACTTTAAACGTTTGATTATCGTTATACCTCCCTTAAAATTGTCGGTGCAAACGGCCATTAGTCTATAGTATGAAATTTGTTATTCTGGGCCCTCCTTTCTAGGCTTACTCTTTTAGCCCTAGAGTTTTGACTCGATCGGATCCTCATAGGAATAATAAACAATAAAAGAGTCAGAATTTCATTTATTTTATAAATAACTTATTTCTTATTGTAATCCCAAAAACTCCTTTTATTGAAGAAGTGTTATTTTTTGAACACGGTGGCATATTATAACGTTTATGTTGACTATGGAATGAAACTTTTCAGTTCAAGTATTCCATTAGGTATATCCAAATTATTTGATGCAGTGAAAATATTTTTTTAATACGCATGCATCATAATCAACGATTATCGCACGCTGCAGCGTGCATAAAATGATGCGTCTACCTTTTCATAGGTTTGCTTAGAAACTTTTGATCTACCTTTATTACCTAGATATTTAACTGCCGTTTAAATTACTATTTATCGAAATGAATGAACACATTTGAAATTTTTTTGAGATTATCGTGCATTCGTAATAAAAAAATAGCGTATGACATGCGTGTATAATGCATAATATGGTGCCTAAACAGTCTAGTGTGAAGTCACCTCAAGCATAATTAATAAATATAGACATAATATGACCACCAACAAGACAGCAGCAGCTGACGCAGATATAGCGCAGCAAAATAACCACATTTGTTGTGGAATCTTACCTAACCTACAGAATAAAGTAACATTGTCAGAAATTAATAAAATCTGAGTATTTATTTATTGTATCCTGTATCCTGCATATAGTTAGGGATCATACATGGTGTCAGGTTATTCAAGTTGTATGCACAGTCCAGTTTTGTGTCCTAAAGTGAAGAATTGCTTTGTTATTGGGAGAATTGCCAAACCAGGATGGAAGCTATTTTTAAGCCCCCAGATCCGCTCCAGCTCGATGGCGATATATCGGACAATTGGCGTAAGTTTAGCCAAAGGTTTGATTTGTTTTTAACAGCTACCGGGATAACTACAAAACCGAAAAAAAAAAATTAGCTGTTTTCCTAAATCTAGTAGGTGATGATGCACTAGAACTGTATAATATTTTCACATTTGTAGAAGGAGAAGAAAAAACATTGGAAGTTGTTAAGAAAAAATTCGACAAATTTTGCTCCCCCAAGAAAAATGTTATTTTTGAACGTTACAAATTTAACAGCATAGGGCAACAGGAAGGACATTAAGACAACTGAATATGCTCAGCAAGAAGAAATGATTCGAGACAGAATCGTAATGGGTATTCACAATAAAACAACTCAAGAAAAATTGCTCCGAGAATCGGGTTTAACATTAACAAAAGCGATTGACATATGTAGAGCAATCGAAGTAAGCAGAGACCAATCCAAAGTGTTACAAAATGAGGGTGTCATTCATGAGGTTAAAGCGTCAGGATCAAGATATCATGGAGACCAGAAGATTTGCAAATACTGTATCTATAAACATGCCAAGAATCGTTGCCCTGCCTGGGGTAAAACCTGCGTGAAATGTAGAAGCCGCAACCACTTTGCTAATGTTTGTAGAACAGACAACGATCAAGAAAACAATGAAACGCCTAAAAGAATGGAAAAATGAAGTAGCACAGACAAGCAGGAATGACGTGCAGAGCGATAGCGACAGTGACGATAGCAGCAATAAATATGACTTTTTTGTGAGTACAGTGAGCAAGAATGACGTTGTTAACAGCAAGAAACAAGTAGGTAAATAATGAGACAATGTGGACAAAGGAGGTATTTATCAATAATAAACTTGTATTTTTCAAGTTAGATACAGGAGTTGAGGTGAGTACTTTGCCATTACACATTTTAGAAAATATTGCCCCTCAGGCTAAAGTTCAAAAAACAAACATATCACTTATTCCATAATATGGTGAATCAGGCAGCAAGATAAAATGTTTTGGTGAAGTAAAACTTCCATGCTCTGTTAAAAATGTTCAAAGAAATGTGTCATTTGTTATAATTAAAGGTAAAGATCAGTATCCTCTATTGGGCCTGAAAGAATGCATGGATTTAAAGCTTATTAAAAGAATTGACTCCCTTGTAAATATTAAATTTGAATCTTTAGGTGAAGTTATTGAAAAATATGCTAGTGTCTTTGAAGGCTTGGGTAAATTCCCATCCAAACATCATATAACTTTGAAAGACAATGGGTGGTATGAATAAAAACGAAGTACTTGCTACTACTACAAGTATTAGTATGTTCTACGTAGTATTTACTCCAAAACGAAGTAGATACTACATTGCGAAACTACCGGAAATTAGTAAATGCTTCTTTGTGGAGTAAATACTACGTAGAACATACTAATACTTGTAGTAGAAGCAAGTACTTCGTTTTTATTCATACCACCCAATATCATACCTCGTATCAGTGGTATTAGGCGAGTGTCTCAAGTGCTACACGAACGTTTAAAAAATAAACTGTCTGATTTAGAGGAAAAAGGTATAATTAAATCTGTTGATAAGCTATCAGAATGGGTACACCCATTGGTGATTGTAGAGAAGCCCAATGGCGACTTGAGACTGTGTCTTGATCCAAAGGAATTAAATCAGGCTATCAAAAGGGAGCACTTTTTAATACCATGTGTTAATGAAATCGCTGGCAAATTGAGCAATAAAGAGTATTTTACTGTACTCGACATGAAGGACGGGTACTGGCAAATTGAGCTAGACGATGACAGTGCTGATTTGATGACCTTTCGAACGCCATTTGGCCGGTACAAACTTACCAGAATGGCATTTGGATTGTTCTCGGCCCCAGAGGTTTTCCAGAAAGAAAAAAATTGAAATCTTTGGTGATCTTGAGGGTGTAGGAGTTTATTTCGATGATAACGGGGTCATCTGGGGCTGAGCATGATAAAAATCTTAAGATTGTTTTAGACCAAGCCTTGAAGTATAACATTAAATTTAATACGTCTAAGATTCAATTCAAAAAACCTAGTGTGAAGTTTATGGGCCAGATATTTTCGGGAAACGGGGTGCAAACTAATAAAGAGTACATAAATGCAATAATAAATATGCCAACCCCTCAGTCAAAACCAGATGTTTTGAGATTTTTAGGCATGGTAAAATTTGTTGGCAAATTTGTGCCCAATTTATCGAAGGTAACTGCCCCATTACGAGATTTGACCAGACTTGACGATGAGTGGCAATGGACAGATCAGCACCAACAATCTGTTGACCAGTTAAAATATTTCTTAACACATTCTCCTGTCCTAGCATTCTTTGACTCAAAAAAGCCCATAGAGATAGAAACGGATACTTCTAAGAATGGTCTTGGAGCATGCCTACTACAGGAAGGTCAGCCTGTAGCATTTGCTTCTCGCAGCCTAACAAAAACTGGTATGCCCAGATTGAAAAAGAGACTCTAGCTATCTGGTATGCAGTCAAGAAATTCCAATATTTTGTTTATGGGTTTCCCATCAAAATTCATAGTAATCACAAGCCATTAGAGTCTATGTTTCGAAAAGAGCTGCAATTTAGTTCTCCTAGAATTTTGAGAATGCGTTTAAAACTACTGAATTACGATCTCTCAGTTTGCTACAAGCCTGGCAAATATATGTATATTTCAGATACCTTGTCTAGGGCCTTTTTGAGACAGAATGATTTGGAATCAGCGAGTAATGATTTGGAGTTTGCTGTCCATTCCCTTGTCAACCACATCCCTATGTCTGAAGAACGTAAGAACCAATTTAGGCAGGAAACGTATAATGACCCACGATTAAGAATGGTTTTGGGGTTCATTGCCAATGGATGGCCAACCCAAAAATATAAAATCCCTGAAAGTGTTCGTCATTTTGCAAAGCTTAAAGACAATCTAGCTTAAGACTATGTTCTGTTTGTGTCAGAAGATCTCATATTCTTAGAGCACAAACTAGTAGTGCCGCAATCATTGAGAAATGAAATGCTAAAATTATTGCATGAGGGACACTTGGGCATTGAAAAAACCAAAGCGCGAGCCCGTAACATTTTTTATTGGCCGGGATTGGCAATGGATATTGAATCATTTGTTGAGTCATGTAAATCATGCGAAAAATATGCCAGAAGAAACCCTAAGCAGACGTTACTATCTTATCCCTTGCCAGTGGCGCACCCAGGTTTTTTATTTGGGGGGATTTTCATAATGATGAAGGCTCGCCGCAGGCAGGCGCTGCCGTAGGCCGGCCGCCAAAGGAAGATTTTTTTTTCGCTAGAACACTGTGGCTATTTTTTCTTTCTTCTTTTTTACGTTACACGTAGTGGTACGGGAGCCGATTTCAACTTGCAACAAATCGTGAAGGCGCGTTTCCATCAAAAAACAATTAAAACGAACGGTCGCAACAAAATAGCTGCGCGAAAAAAAGCTATTGTCACCGCCACTGTTTTTATTATCATGTGCATTTAAAAGAGGGTCCTCATAATTGCAAACATTCTAAATTCCGTCTCCACCAATCAAATAAAGGACCCCGCACACCTCTTATGGGTTTTTGGTTTTCTGCCAAACTCAATGAAATTTTGATATGTGGTATACCTTGCCTTCCTGATAAAAAGTTCTTATAGGCCCAACCCGATACTATAGATTGTTTTTGAGGTAGGTAGTTTAAGTATGGCATGGCACAAGAAAATGGCTGATGGCGGTTTTTCTAATGTGATTGATATAGTTACCTATAACTCCTACATTCTTTTCATAAAAGCTAACGAGAACTGGACAAGAGATAATCCAAAACAAAAATCTAGGAGGAAAGTTCTTCTATAAAATGCTTAGGCAAGGAGTTGTGTCAAATTGATATAGGTAATCGCTCAAGGTATAGAGTACTCCAAAATAAATATATAGCTACTTTGAAAATTAGTTTTGAATAAGATACTGAATTTTTTCACATTTTTTCACAAATCACTTACCCGGTCAGCGGCTCGAAAATCATTTTCAGTGCAAAGGAATAGACAGTGCCGATTACAGTTTGCCCAGTTATTTTCTCATGAGCCTGAAAATGTCTGGAGCAATATAGTTTTCTCTGACGAAAAAGTTTTTTAGTCATTCAATAGTAGCCCAACACAAAAAAAAATTACAATACAGAATTTAGACCAGCTTCGAAACAAGATTTAAAACAGTGCATAATCAATTAATGGCATGCTTTAACATTATTAAGAGACAACTACAATGTTCGTAATTATTTTACTCAATGCCACGGAGACTGCAAGGAGTAGTTGATAAAAATGAAGTACTACCAAATATTAACATTTTTTTGTAAGGAGTTAATTTTTACTAGGCTAGAAACAAAAAGATTTTATATTTTTTAGTTGGGGTTCAAAATTGAACTTGGTGGACATAACATTACACACACCACTGACCACTTTTGTTGGTTACAGTTTTTGTCAGATTTTGATGCAATACGAGGTGCGTTTTCAAAGTTTGTGCCAATTCCAATGGCCGCGACTGCAGACCGCGACTTGTACATTTCTTGGTCACTAAACTAACCGTATCTCGAAAACTATTCATAGTATCGGATTGGGCCTATGACAACTTTTTATCAGGAAGTCAAGGTATACCACATGTCAAAATTGCATTGAGTTTGGCAGAAAACCAAAAACCCATAAGAGGTGTGCGGGGTCCTTTGTTCACAAACCTTGCTGATCATTTGCAAATTTGCAATCGTTTTGCCGCTTGGTGAAAATGCACCTTTACATGACCGCGAATGGCATGTAATATTGACAGTTGAGTTGTAGAGGGCGCTTCTGTACTTGGAGCTATTTAAATTTTCGCGCGCAAATAATTGATTGGAACTTTAACCTCAAAAGTTAAGTTTGATGTGTGGTTTCAAGACAAGCTGAGGCTGACACTTTTAAAAATATTCTCTAAAGGCCACTGAACGCTTTAGAAGATATTTTAACTTATTCATTGTTCATTGTTCATATTGTAGTAATCTTTTCTTCTACTCAATTTAAACGGTTTAAAACTATTGACATTTACCGCCAAAATTTGGAGCACTCCAAGTTCACTCGCGCACTCTACAAAATTTTGGAGAACTTAGCTGGATATTTGCTGCCATTGCGATGTACGATGCCGGGCCGGGTTGCCAGATTTTAATGTTCTTGGTTTCGATTCCAGATTTCAGTAATGAGAATATTTTTTTCATGTAAAATGGAAAGTAGGTACCTAACCAAAATCGCAAAAAAAAAAATATCAGAAAATTCTTTGTACCAGTGATAAATTTCGGGGGGGGGGGGGGGGGGGTTTTAACCCCCAAAACCCCCCCTTGGGTGCGCCACTGTCCCTTGCCAAGTAGACCATGGGAAAGGGTTGCTTCTGACATATTCACATACGCTAGTAAGAGTTATGTTATTTTGTTTGATGCCTATTCAAACTGGTTAGAGCTCTTACCTATCAAGGATAAGAGTACTGATGCAGTAATTGAACAGATTAAGACAGTATTTTCCCGATTTGGACCCCCAGATTTTCTTGTATGTGATAATGTCCCCTTCAACAGTGACAAATTCAAAATGTTTAGCAAAGATTGGAACTTTATTCTTATATTTCGGAGCTCATACTACCCACGATCAAATGGATTAGCAGAAAAAGCTGTTTCAATCTCAAAAAATTTAATAAAAAAATCAATGGACAAAACAAACACTGTTGACTTACAATCAGCATTAATAAATTATAGGAATTCTCCGTTGAAGGGCATGGGATATTCTCCATCACAGCTATTAAATAGTAGGGTATGTAAGACTATTATGCCAAAATGTCATGGCAAAAATGCAAACTAAAAGAGAATTAAATGAAAAATATTTTAATAAAAACGCCAAAAAATTAAGGCCCCTGGAGGTAAATGGTGATGCAAGTGTATTTGATCATATCTCTAATACTTGGAAGCCTGCCAAAATTGTAGGTATGCATGAATCACCGAGATCATATCTCTTGCAGCATCCAAATGGCAGCATCGTTAGAAGAAATAGATATGATATCAGACACTCAGAAATTCCATTTTCCAAAAGTTGTGATCCCCACGATCATGATGATCTAGATGCAGGTTCTTCTAATGATGTTGACAATGGTGTAGAACCCTTAATTGGTATAAAGCAGGAACCCATACATACTCTCATGCATGCTGCTCCTCAGCTCAGTCAACAAGTCCCCCTTGACAGCCCTATTGTTGCTATCACTACACGCTCGGGTCGTTGTGTAAAAAAACCAAACAAACTCAATCTTCAATTAAAAAAAAAATAATAATAATAATAAAAAAAAAGAGCTGAGGGGAAGGATGTATAATATGGTGCCTAAACAGTCTAGTGTGAAGTCACCTTAAGCATAATTAATAAATATAGACATATGACAACCAACAAGACCAGGGGGCGGATTACAAACTCTCGATTCGAACCGAAACCGCCATGTTACACCAAAATTTTGATTTCGAACGCACTCCATGCGAATGCATTTCGACGAAAGTCACTCGACTGGTTGATGTCTGTCGAAAAGCTATCGAAACGAAATCGAGTCCAACTATATGTTGGATTTTTGGGAGCCAAAATTCGTTTGATTCTTTGTTTTGTTTTGACGTTTTGTAGTATTTTGAACTTTGAACTTTGAACAGAAAAATCGCTGAAAAAAATTGTCTTAAAATTAATGATCGCCATTGGCAGGTTTTATTATCTTTTATGGATAAACATTCTCTATTTGCTAGAGGTCAATTTGCAGGGCCCAACGGCAAAGTCATTCGAAGGAAATTCTGAAACAGCTTACAGAAAATAAAGAATCTGTGGGTAATTGTAGATGAGGTCGTACCAAGTCAATAAGGTTCTGCACCAAGACTTTGCCAAGTCTAAATAGTTCAATAAACCTTGCCTCTGGGTCTTTTTTCTTGAAACAGGGGAGCAGCGTTCCCAAGAGAACGAGTGTTCCGTCTTTGTACCTACGTATGTCCTTATCATTTGCATATCATTGAAAAAGACGGAACACTCGTTCTTCTGGGAACGTTACTCCCTGTTTCAAGAATAAGGACCTTGGATGTAAAAAGGAATTATAACTTTCTCTGATTTCTCTTCTCATATGAATTAATGCACGATTTTCTCGTCTTCTTGCATCATTTTGCCTTCGCCGCCTTATGACTCTGCTTATGGTAAACATATTACTAACTTTTTCCTTTTATAAAAATTTTTAAACACTTTGAAATTGCGAAATTAATCTTTAAAGAACACAAATAACCACAACACAACAATAAAAAATTAGAATTAGTATTAAGTCAACGTCAAAAAATTGACAAAATTTGGTAAATTTGAGCGAAAGGCGTCACAAATCTCCGAACTTACACGAACACAAAACGAAACTTGTACCTAATCATCTCTGACGTTTCGAGCACAATCGATGCGTATTCACTTTCGTATCGAGTGTCCATTTCGAGTCGTGTTTTCGTAATCCCCCCTATAGCGCGGCAAAGTAACCACATTTGTTGTGGAATGTGACCTAACCTACAGAATAAAGGAACTTGTGAGAAATTAATAAAATCTGAGTATTTATTTATTATATCCTGTATCCTGCATATAGTTAAGGATCATACATATAATAGTATATTACATACCGAGGTGGAAAGTGTTTCATTACTGTCGAGAGATTTAAGTTAGACCGAGGCGCAGCCGAGGTCTAACTGAAATCTCGAGACAGTAATGAAACTTTTCACCGAGGTATGTATACTATTTTATTTACAATCATTCGAATTTTGAAATTTTCATTTGGATTAAAACTAAAAAATACAATAATTAACAATTTCATTTACTTTCGGCCCACGGGTCGAAAGTTTACTTTCGACCCGTGGGCCGAAAGTAAAAGTCAAAAAATACAATAAATTTTAAAAATTTCATTTACTTTCGGCCCGCGGGTCGAAAGTAAACTTTCGACCCGTGGGCCGAAAGTAAAAGTCAAAAAAGTGACATTTTCGAACTTTTTAAAAGTCAGTAAAGTCAACATTACATGTATGATTGTAAATAAAAGCATTTAAAGCCCTTGCGACTTACAAAATAATCCGCTGCGCATCGCGTTTTGCAATATGTCGCGAGTGCTTTAAATGCCCTCTTATCACTGACCCAAAAATAAATGGATAAACAAAGAACGCTTCTAATGCTGCTAATTTACGGGGTTATAATCTAAACAAAAACAACTGACTGGGACAACTGTGAGCGTGCGCAGTAGATACATGTACTGTGCGTGCACAAAATCTGGCCAATGAAAATGAAAGAATTTAGAACAGTTGTTCGAAAGGTAAGACACTGCGCAGGCGTTAGGCTGTTCCGTTGCACAACTGTCCGTAGAATATTGACCTCAAATTTTCGCACAAATTTTGCCAATCAAGCCGTATGATTGTTTATCCATTTATTTTTAAGATCAGTGGCTCCTATACACTTATATCATAATGGACTATTTGTTAACCAACTTATTAAGAGATATATACAGTGAGTTCATAAAGTCCCGCATAAATTCATTATTCTGAAAACGGTAAAATTTTTGAAAAATCGCTCGGACACGTCAATTTTGTTTGAAATTTTTCGATATATTTTTTATCATACAGGGTGTCTCAAAAATAGCTTTGCTGGTATCAACTTTATTTTTTCAAATGGTACCCCCTGTATATTATGGCATTTCTGGTTTTTGCGGAAAATTCTAGACATGTTTCATGCACAATGTCATATACCTATCTTCAACTGTTTCGGAAATATTGACAGTTGAAAATTGACTTTTTCCCATCTTTGACAGACTGTAAAACCTGAACGGTTGATTTTACAACAAAATCGATAATACATTTTTGTCTTAGTTTTTCATAAACTATCATTTTACACCAACTTTGAAGTTAATCCATGATTAAAAATTCCGGTTAAATTTAATCTCCGGTTTAATTCAAAGTTGGTGTCAAATGATAGTTTATGAAAATCTAAGATAGGAATGTAAAATCGGTTTTCCTCCAAAATTAACCGTTTAGGTTTTACAGTCTGTCAAAGTTGCAAAAAAGTCAATTTTCAACTTTCAGTATTTCCGAAACAGTTGAAGATAGGTATATGACATTATACATAAAATATGTCTACTATTTTCCACAGATTTTAGAAATATCATAATATCCATTTAAAAAAATAAAGTTGATACCAGCGAAGCTATTTTGGAGACACCCTGTATGATGAAAAATATATCGAAAAATTTAAAACAAAAAAACAAGATTGACGTGTCTGAGCGATTTTTCCAAAATTCTACCGTTTTCAAAATAATGAATTTATGCGGGACTTTATGAACTCACTGTATACAGTGTGTCCTAGATTCGCTTCTCTATACAGGGATCTCGACTCCTATTATACCCACAGCAAAGGTTAAATGGGGAAAGTTCTAGACAAAGCTAAGAGAATTCGATAATCGGCTCCAGATTAACGATCGCTCAATTAGATTTGGAAATATCGGCGAAAAACCGAAAATGACGGATTTCGTTTTTTGCCAGTTAACCCGAAACAGTTGATTTGACAGCTGTCAAAATGTGACATTATTCAGACACTTTTTTAAGACGATTGAGATAGCATGTATGACATGTCTCAATCGTCTTTTGTTATTCCGCAACTTGCCTCAACTTTTATTTTTATTATGGCCGCCATATTGGATTTTTCGATTTTTGGAAAAAGCATAGAATTTCCAGTCTAGTGATGTATCACAAGTGGATAAAAGATTTGAGTATCATCGAGAAATCAAATTTCGTTAAGTTGTCTGGCCAACGATTCTGAAACTAACGGGGCATCGGTAAGGGAAATCCAGTTGTAAAAAAATGGCAGTCGGCTGATTTCATTCATAAAAAACCTACCCAGCTGCGTGCGGAACTTTTTGGAAGTATAATATCGTACAAGAAAATCGACAATAACCAAACCATCGCCACTGGATATTTCAAAGCAAGTCGATATTTCAAGATGCAAGGATAAAGTTACGGGAACCCTGGCCAGCCAATAGCGAGACGTAAGCCCCATGGCAACCACATGGTTCCGTGGCAACGGCGATCGTGCCAAAAACTCCACCAATCACGTTCATCCAGGCCGGATGTTTGCCAAATTGACAAAAGCTGATGGTTCGTCTAGGAAATGTTTACTTTTGATAATAGACAAAATTAGATGTTTTTGTTTAGGATAAAATAATTCATAGTGTCAAAGTTGTCTATTAATAATAGTAAGTTCTCTTCCATTAAAATCATAAACCTGGAGACACAAATTGTCGAAACCTGTTGAAAATGGCCGGTATTCCTTATTCAAATGAAGAAAGGTTTGACTTGTTAGCGCTGTAATTGCAGTCACTCAGAAACGCCGACATTACCTCAGCAAGGTATTTGGAGATGTACCCCGAACGAGGGCAGCCTCATAAAACGTAATTCACAGAAATCGTAGTTAATTTAATTAACCATGTGGCCTTCGAAAAACCTAGAAGCGGATAAAATATTGATAATGAAGATCGCGACAGAAACATTTCACTAGCTGTCAACGAAAATCCTAGTGCATCAGAAAGAACTGTAGAACGTGAAATTGGTGTGCCAAAATCAACGGTACAGAGAGTAAAAAAGTTTTTTCCAAGTTATAATGCCGTGGTCTAGTAATACTCGTTCCGTCTACTGCTGCGGTAGTCATCTTCAAAGGCGGTGTGGTAGCGGAAGAAGTGTTCTCATTCGTGTTCCTGCGATGACTGCCATCTTGAAATATCGACTTACATTGAAATATCTAATGGCAGTGATTTAGTCTGTCGATTTTCGTGTACGATATACTTCCAAAAAGTTCCGCACGCACCTGGGTAAGTATTTTATGGATGAAATCAGCCGACAGCCATTTTTTTTACAACTTGATTTCCCTTACTCCGTAGCTTCATAACCGTTGGCCAGACATTAACTTTACGAAGTGTAAGTTTGCGATGACACTCAAATCTTTTATCCACTTGTGATACATCACTAGACTGGAAATTCTATGCTTTTTCCAAAAATCGAAAAATTCAATATGGCGGCCATAAGAAAAATGAAAGTTGAGGCGGGTTGCGGGATAACAAAAGACGATTGAGACCTGTCATGCACGCTATCTCATTGGTCTTAAAAAAGTGTCTGAATAATGTCACAATTTCACAGCTGTCAAATTAACCGTTTCGGGTTAACTGGCAAAAAACGAATTCCATCGCCGATATTTCCAACTCTAATTGAGCGATCGTGAATCTGAAGCCGATTATCGAATGCACTCAGCTTCCTCTAGAACTTTCCCCATTTAACCTTTGCTGTGGGTATTATAGGAGTCGAGATCCCTATATAGAGAAGCGAATCTGGGACACACTTTAGAATGAGAAATTTAGAACATATCGCCATTTATAATCAAAATTTATAGGGAAGTAATGTTTTGTGAGCATACCTAGGAGACTTCTATGCTGTGTACATCATTTTCTTCTTCATCTAATTCTAAATCTTGGGCGGTTAGTATGGCATTGTTTTGCTAGGCGTTGTTGTCACTTTGAGAAATAGATTGGAAAATTTTAAATAATAATATTTTGCAATTGATAGATAGCCTCGAACTATACGAGTTCAAACAAGCACATTCGCGAGAGAATGAGGTCGGATGCATCCATCATTCACAAATTATTTATGCATTGAATTTTCAAAGTTGCATTAAGTTGATGGATCTAAAGCCGCGTCCAGATTAGTAAAAATTTACGTTGTACGTTACATTCAACACAAATTTGTGTGTGCGATACAAATTTATGCAAGTGTGGACCTGTTCGCCGCATACGTACGCAAAAATTTTCGCGGCATTCAACGCACGCGATCAGCGCGTTGTCGTTTTTTTTCAAAACATCAAAGGGATTTGCGGCGTAACATCGTTCTAGTGTGGACGTATTTTTTCGCGAACACATCGATTTTGACAAATTGTGAATCTGTGATTGTCTTCTGATGGGAAAAAAGGAAGAGAAAAAAAGAAACAAAACCAGATGCTATTGGATTAAGTATCTGTATCAGCATAAGAAATACTCTGATGGTAGCACATTATTGAATATTCTATCTATGGATGAAAGTACAGGGTATTTCAAAAAATATTTGCGTATGTCTCCAAATAATTTTGAATTTTTGATAAGCTAAATTGGGCCCAGAATTGCTAGAATGGATACAAAGCTTAGGAAAGCCATACACCACCGCCACACATATGTTGAGCAAGAACGCACACACAAATATTTATGTGGTTCAAGATACCAAATTTGCGCCGCAAAAATTTGTGGCAAATCCCGAATTCAACGCAACGCATTTATTTACTAATCTGGACGTGGCTTAACATGTATGGAAATGCAATTATTTTCAGCAAAAATTACAATTTCAAATTTTTTAATCGCCCACGCTTTAATTTTTATTACCTGGGAAGTAAACATTGGCTAATATCAATATTTGGATTCTGCTGTAACTAGCCTAGATGGTGTCAAACTTTTCGTATCTAGAACGTAAAGCCTATTTATATTATATACTAACAATTGATGATAATGTGGTAATATTTAATTAGATTTTTAATGCTTAAAATAGGCTATAAGCGACCAGTGAGAAGAAGTATACTTTTGCTTACTGTGCCTTTATGCAAATATGTATTTGTGAAATAAAATAAATAGCCTTAGGAAGTTTAAAAAAGTGTAAATAAGAAAGGGATATGCTTTCTTTGCTCAAATTTTGATATTTCAAGTCAAGTATATTTCCGGTAGGTACCTACCTACCTAAGAAGAATCAAAAGAAAAATGTGTTAGCTAAATTGTTTTAGACTTTGGTTGTGTCAAACGGTTTTATGCCAATGAAAAAAAAAAAAAAAAAAACAAGCATAATAGAAACATACATCTCGAATTTTGTATTCTGTTTGATATTCCAATCTATCCTACTGGCATAAAATAATATTCTGGAACGTGCTTTCCGATTTGCTCATGCATAAGCCTTGAAGATCAATACCGCATTTAGGTGTCAAAGCTTTTCCCTTTTAAACTCTGGGCTTTGTGCAAATAAAATTGTGCTATTTATAGCAATAGGTAGGTATATATTTTCGGGAAGGCTCCAGACGATCCTACTATAAAAAAGGGATACAAACAAATATTGCTTCCAATGTAAAATTTGATATTGCTGACCATTTATGTTGGGAAATGGACTAAGAAATAAAAGAACTTGTTAATTATCGATATTCAATATATTTATTATATCGAACACAGCGTGGAAAGCAGAGCGTGTGAACTCATAGAAATAACTATACGAACTGACTCAACATCAAGACAAAGAATTACAAACCCTTTCTTAAGTAAACGATTCCTCATATGTTTATCTTACATATAAAAACTATTATAAACACATTCAGTCATCCATAGCTGCGATATAAATTAGCAAAGTATAGGCTAATAATCAAAGTTTAATTTATTAATTTTTGTTTCACTGATATGAATATCAGTTTATCCAACACGCCACCTCAAAAATTTGATCAATTATACTAAAAGTGTAATACAACTTAAACCTAGTATAACATAAATAGGCCTGCTTTCCTTATGTGTGTCTTTTCTGGGGAAAATTACGGTCCAGCATTTGCTGCTCGGGATTAGGGAAAACCCAGAAAAACCTAATCAAACCATTTAACTTATTTATGGCCATTTCCACCAAACTATAACTAAGCTTTGATTAACTATGAAGCCCTTAAAAGTTAAGGGACGCTCAAATATAATTTCGTTCCACCATAGTTTTTGAGTGCAAGCTTAGCTAAGTGTTGTGAAGCTTTGGCAACATTGAATTTTAATTGAAAGATTTGCATACTTTTTCATTTTTACATACAATAAGTCGTGTCAATGTTATCTGTCATTCGACGTTTTCCGCTAATTTTTATTAGATGAAAATAATAATATTAAAATAGTTGTTGCTGTTGTCCGAGTTCGGTTTATTTCATATTTCATAGAGGAGAGGTTTAGATATTCGTAGTTTATCCTGCATTCTGCATTGCGTGTGCACGAACACGAAGGTGTCTAGAGCAGCGTGGAGTCGGGGAAGAGAAACAAACAGGGACAGTTTATTCAAAAAAGCCGGGCACCCAACTATACAATAAAGGAAAAAGTGCTGCTATTATCACTAACACCAAAAAATGAGAACATATAATCGAAAATAAAAATGAAAACAGACGGAGTATCTACACCAGACATTAGAAAATTGAGATCATTATTTATCTCAATTCAATTTTGATGCAAGAATCGGTATGATGCAAATTGCTTGCGCTTATCATCCCCACTTTGTTAAGGGAGAAATAAGCCTAGAAATTTCTAGGCTTAGTTAAGCTTATCTTGATGAGACTAGGTGAGACTGGTGGAAACAAAATTATAATATAAGCGACACTTAACGTTAAGTAAACTTAAATTTGCGTTGGTGGAAACGGCCATTACTAAGCCTAATTCCATTCTAATTTCTCAAATTTCACTTGCATCAATGGTTTGGTAAACATGTCTGCTAGTGGTTTCTCTGTGGACAAATTAATATTTTATATTAATTACGATCAATTCAATATGATTTGATCTTTTGTGATTTGTTGGATTATTTGTAATACTTATTGAGGTCTATTGTTATCCTCCTAGGTCATAATTGACTCTGATATTAATATTTATGCATATTTTCTGCTAATGATTTTAACCAAAGAGCCTCTTCAAAAAGAAAAACCATATATTCGGCTTCAGTAGATGATGCCGTTACTGACAACTGCCTTTTTGTATTCCAACATATCACACAAAATGATACATTCACAAGTGAAATATTTTGTCAACTTCACATCGATTTTACCCTTAAGATATCTAAAGACCCTTCTCAAATATTGCCAAAACTCTTTATTATTCTTGTTTTAATACCTGCTCAAAATATTAACAGTGGTTCTTAAATCAGGTTTGATATACATAACATAATATACATTAACAGACGATTAGATACCGGCAAGGGCTATCAAGTTTTTCTCCTGAATTTAAACCAATAAAATTCAGTTTACTAGGAAGTGGAGTGCTGACACAGCTGATGGCACAACAGTCATTCATATTAAATTTATGTAAAATAAATTTCATGTACATTTGAACTGTACCTATATGAAAATTGATCAAGACTAATTTTATTTTTGATTACCTTCAAATAAAACATAGAACAGTTATTTGCCAAATCCCTTTTAAACTATTCAATGTATTATTATCTGCAGTGGCAAATACCATCTACAGAACTACATAAATAATTTTACATATTGCACCTTTGTCTAAGATATAAATACAGTGGTTAACTGATGAATTTTCAAACCCATTTTCTTTATGAACTTTTACTATTATTTCAAACCAACATCTAGTGGTTTGTTTTAGTCCATAGATACAAAGCCTTACAAACTTGGTTAGGAGGTTTACTTGTCACACCTTGAGCCAGCCACCCTTCAGCCTTCAGGAACCTTCATAAAAATGGCTTCCTTCAATGACCTATCCGGGAAACCTGTTTATACATCCATATGATGTATTAAGAGGGTGAACTGATTAAAAAGGTTATTATAAACCAGAAACCTACGATTCTCGCCACCTGTGCAAAGGTTTCATTATAATCTACCAAGTAATGTTGACTAAAACCACGAGCAACTAAGTAAGTTTCGTATCTAAATGGTTTTCCAATTTCATCATTTTCAATGGAAAATATCCATTTACAATCCACTATATTTTTATATTCGGGTCTTGATACTAACGACCACGTTTTATTTACCAATAATGAGTGAATCAATATCATTTGGCAGATCTGTTTTAATCACAGATTTACTATACTTATTATTTAGTTTAATGAGTTTATTAGGGTTAACATTTACCTACTTTCCTGGATTGCTACTCATCTGATTTAGCTATATCAGATTTATTAATCAAACCACCGATCTTGACAAACTGGCACTTTCGGGGGAAAGGTTTTATTAGACTATCCAAGATGCTGTCGAACTCAAATTAAAATGTCCGCCAAGAGGAACACAAACCCTTTGTTTGCTTGTCAAAGTCACGTGTTTTGGATAGGCTAATTACCAAAGTGTTACATTAATTTTTGACACTTTTTCAGTTCAGTTCAGTTCAGTTTATTAATAACTACTGATCTTGACAAACAATCAGAGGAAACAGCTTTATCATCAAAGTGTTTTACATTCACTTTTTCATAATCACTATTACCTACTAATATTGACTTACTCGAATCCCTGATTGAAAATCACTGGATTTTTTATTTCTATCTACCTATAAACTCAACAGGTTGCATATACACACCATTTTCTCCAAAATTTTGTCAATAGTGCAAAACAAATTTATTGGATGCAATTTACTGGAGGATTTTAATTTAACTACTTTGGGAATCGTGATTATAGTGGAAACTGAATGAATATCATTTGAATCACTATAATCACGATTCCCAAAGTAGTTAAATTAAAATCCTCCAGTAAATTGCATCCAATAAATTTGTTTTGCACTATTGACAAAATTTTGGAGAAAATGGTGTGTATATGCAACCTGTTGAGTTTATAGGTAGATAGAAATAAAAAATCCAGTGATTTTCAATCAGGGATTCGAGTAAGTCAATATTAGTAGGTAATAGTGATTATGAAAAAGTGAATGTAAAACACTTTGATGATAAAGCTGTTTCCTCTGTTTTAACCACAGATTTACTATAATCATTCATTACATAGTTTGATAAGTTGGTGTGTTAACAGTTAGCTACTTTCTTGGATTGCTTGCTCATCTGATTTTGCTTTATCAGATTTATTAACCAGCAATCTTGACAAACTGTCAAAGGAATCAGTTTCATCACCAAAGTGTTATGCATTCCCTTTTTCAAACTTATCATTAACTAACCACTGATATTGACAAAGAGTCAGAAAAATTGACTCTATGACCAGAAAAGTTAAACATTTACTTTTCAAACTTATCAGTAACCACTGATCTTAACAAACAGTCAGAGAAATCAGCTTTTACAATTAAAGTGTTCTATATTCACTTTTTTCAAGCTTGTTAGTAATTACTGATCTTGACAAATAGTCAGAGGAATCAGCTTTATGACCATCAGTGTTCTGCATTTCCTTTTTCAAGTTTATGATTAACTACTGTTCTTGACAAATAGTCAGAGGAATCAGCTTTATAATCAAAGCGTTCTACATTCACTTTTTCAGGCTTATTATTAACTACTGATCTTGACAAATAGTCAGAGGAATCAGCTTTATGCAGATTAAAAAGGCTTGGAGGACAAAAACAAATTTGTCATATCTACAATAATATCCTTAACTACAACAAACTTATGACTAACCACATCCCACACTTCATATTCATTTGGTTCATAACCAACCAGTACAGCTTTCCAGGATTTGATATCAAATTTTGTTTTCCTGGTTTTTATGTACCTATAAACAGTATTATGGAACCAAACACTTATGAATATTTTACTTGAGGCTTTTTACTACGCCACATTTCCTATGGTGTTTCAAATTCTTTTAACGTTTTAGTAGGGGTCAAACTAAGTGAGAATGTTGCAGTTAAAACTGCCTCCAACTTTTTTTTTTCTATATAGCTGCATCATTTAATTTGTGGGGTTCATGGAATTGTCAAATGATGACTTATCTTTTTGCATACCAAAAATCTCTCATTTCAGTAGCTAGATATTCACCTTCATTGTCACAGAATACATTGAAAATCTGTAAATTGAAATGTGCCCCACTTTCAGCAACTGAATCTTGAAACATACAAAATACATATGACTTATGACTCATCAAATATGTTACACAATAGTAAGTAAATTCATGCACAAACAGTACCATGTTTTTGAAATGGAAGTCGCGCTTGTTTATGCACGCTCCACATAAATACTCATCGTATAACCTGATCGATTTGCGCCCTAAGTCCTCGATCTCTTTTTTTTTTTTACAATAATTTAATAATTTAAACCTCACCAATGTGGACCAAACGTTCAAACCACAATTGATAATTTTTATTTTTTTTATTTAATCGTCACTATTTGCTTGAATAATAGTGTTTTTTTTTTTTTTTAATTTCCAATAACAGTGAGTTCAAGAGCAATTATTATTAAAGTGTTCAAAGACTTACCCATAAATTATAAGCTTACCGCCTTTGTAAATACTACCACTTTTTTTTTTAAAAAACAATATTCATACTACCCTTTGCATTTTTCTTACGGACAGCAAAAAGACTTTCCTGTATGCCCATATTACTGGGAATACTAATTTTTCGAAATTGCGTCTTTTAAAATCGATTTTAAAATATCCTCAACGATAATTATTTCTAAATTGCTGAGCTCTGATGTTCTTCTCTAAGTTCAAGCTCTGTTAGCATAGAGCCTTTTGTTTCTTTTTAGTTTCAAATTTTCCATTATCACATTAAACACTCCCGGTTTTCACAACCGCAATGAATACACGTACACTGGTCCCATAACCTGTTGGGAAATGGACTAAGAAATAAAAGAACTTGTTAATTATCGATATTCAATATATTTATTATATCGAACACAGCGTGGAAAGCAGAGCGTGTGAACTCATAGAAATAACTATACGAACTGACTCAACATCAAGACAAAGAATTACAAACCCTTTCTTAAGTAAACGATTCCTCATCTGTTTATCTTACATATAAAAACTATTATAAACACATTCAGTCATCCATAGCTGCGATATAAATTAGCAAAGTATAGGCTAATAATCAAAGTTTAATTTATTAATTTTTGTTTCACTGATATGAATATCAGTTTATCCAACAATTTATTTATTAAGAAATTTGTTGAGATAAGGTCTCAAAGGTTTCAATGAAATATTAGCAATATTAGCTATCATTTGTTTCAATCCAATAAATTAATAATATAAGATTTATTGTTCCATACGAATGGTTTTAACAATTTACAATACAATATCTTATTCAAAAAAAAAAATAAAAAATGAATTTCAGTGGAGCAATAAGTGCCACAAGTAGGTAATAACTAATTTATCACCGGCTGTAAATAAAAATTCGCCGTTCTAAAAATAAAATAATTTACACCTTGGGCGCGAGTTTAGGAGAATTACATCAAGTTTATATGGTTTGTGGAAATAATTTTCTATTTAAAAAAAAAAAAAAAACAGTAGGTACCTACCTATAGGCAATTGAACTTTTGATAAATTATTTATATTACCAAAAATGAAATTTAAATATTTATTTTTCCTAGAAATTATTTATAAACAATATTGCGGACAAAATTACAAAATTCAAAATGCCATTATTGCCGATTTAATTTATTGCAGTATTCGATGAGGCTAGAATTGTTTGTCAATTTGAAATTTTAATTGGTACTCTACTATTTGTTTGATTTTATTTTTGTTCGGAATAGTATCTACGTATATAGATTAATTATTTATACCCGAAATTTGAACTTCCTTCTAGCGATCGGGATTAATTTTCTAAAGAATTTCCCCCGGTAATTTTTGAGAAATCTCTTTGTTTTGTATATTTTCAATGTCAAATGTGCGAACAAAACTGCTAATTTGCGTATGGTATTGTTTACATTAATTTACGCTAATTGGATAATTTTCGTTCACAAAACACACAAATGGTTGATGCACTCCTACTTGCGCAGATGCTCATTAAAAAAATGCGCTCCTGTGCCAAGATTGACGAAGTGACTGTCTACATTCTTCATGCAAGTTTTCCCAGAAAGTCCCGAGTATCGTGACGAATTTGACGTTTTGTTAACGGATAGAACCTGGATTATAAATCATGGACGATTGCAGAAACTGTCTTTTTTAGAATTTATGTGTAGTTTTTTCATATCGGGCTCGTCTATCAGCGAGATAAAGGTTGCTCTGTTCGCTCTTTCAAGAACCCTATTTATGTCGTTCGTGTCATTTCGCATTATCCTATGGAAAATTACATTTCACTACTTTATCTTTATTGCAAACCACAACACGTAATGACTGCGAATAAATTTCAATGTTTCAATTTAGCCTAATATTTTTGTGTTACTACAATACTATAGAAAAATTAAAATCTAGAGGTTACCGGTCACCCAATAGCCATTCTGAATTATGCTAATGCTAACTCAAAAGGCCTCTTCTAAGTCTTCTCAATGGGTTGATATTGTTACTGATATATTGCCTGTTGCCTCCACATTAACGAGTTTTAGAAGTATTTCTTCTCCATATAAATTTCTTTCCTAATTCCTTGGTTTGGGAAGATTGGATAGTTTTCAGGTTTTTTTCTATCCCGGTCGTTCCACGTTCAACAAGTCTTCTTCGAGGCTCCTTTCTTTCAGTTCTTTGTCATTGCCCTTTCTCAAGACGTTCATTGGTCTTTTCGGTCTTCTACCACTTCTTGATTTACTTCTGATATCATCTGTCATAATTGTATTTGTTATTTCCATCACGTTCGTTTGTGATTCTATTTTTTCCTGAAATATCATCCGATTTTCCCAATAATCCATTTCCGGGAACATTCCGTGTCTTTTATTGACCATACTTCGGAATTATAGGTTATCACACTTTCAACGATATTATTATAATTTTTTTTTTTTTAAATTGATAAGTATGTCTGTCCCACAAGATGCTTTTCAGAGTGAGCTTTTCCTTACCCAGGTGATTGATCAATCAATCAATCAATACCCAGGTGACTTTTTCCTGTATTTGCTGTATCCTAGGTAATTTTCATTCATGTTTATTGAGACTACTTCCGTTTAGTGGGAGGCTTATAGCGAATGTTCAAAAATTGTTATGGTCGTAACATGACGTAAAATGGACAAAAAAAAAACATTGCAAATATTGGTAATTGTGTAAGGGCGAACAAGAATTTTTTTTTCAGTTTTTCAAATGTAGCTTCCTTGCCCCGAACCTCTCATCGTGCCTATTTCAAAAAGAAAAATCAGTTAGGTACCATAAGAACATATGGGTTCAATAATTATTCTTCTTGCAGTAATTGCTGTCCAGGCACCTACTTTCTCAGGAAGCAAAGGGGTTTCAAGTCTTGAATAAGAATTTCCGGCGCTCCATATCCTCATAAGTTCATGTTGCCAGTTTTGTGAAAACATGCTTCATCAAGAAGTTAAATAGCTGCGTTCGGTATTGCTGGAGGAATGCCTGAATGAGGGCTATCACCAGAACTTATAAGTTTTGCAATGTTAGCCAAGACGATTCACGTTTTTCTGTGACTATTTTACTAGAGTGTTTTACATTGGCAAAATATCCTAGGAATATGGCCTGTTTTCTACTGAGAAAATTCGTACCTGCTCCTACCTGAACAAAACCAACATGATGGTTTTTCAGTAATGAACTATAAACTACACGTAGTAGAGTGGGGCAGGTTCGGACGGATTTGATTAAGGTGCTACCGAACTTTTATTTTAGCTGAACTAAATGTTCTAAAAATGCAAATATATTGCTCCATATGTTTTCCAACCAATACCATAGCAGTTTCAGAGAAAACTGCTTTTCGTGAAAATTTTAAAAAAAGTTGCCATTTGTCCGAAGGTGCCCCACGGTGGGCAGTTTTGGACAAGCATGGGGTGAGTCCAGACATATATATTATCCTATTCACAATCCGTAGTCCAAAGGTAAAGGTAAATTTATCACCTTTCCCTATCGAAAATAGCACTGAAAGGTGATAAATTTTACCTTTACCTTTGGACATCGGATTGTGAATAGATAATACTTATTTATAAACAGTCTAATTTTTGACAGATATACAGGAATTATAGGGGTTTCAAGTCTTGAATTTTCTTTAAAAAAGCCTTAACCGATATGGCATATAAGTACATGAACGTTGTATTATTAGCTTTAAGGAGAGTTTACGATAGCATTTTTACAAACACTCTTTGTACTTATCACAACGCATAACCAGATAATTGCATAAAACGAGGTTTTTCCCAAATGATACTTCGGAACGCATCATCGTATATTCCACTATAAAATTTCTTATCATTTTCTTTAAAAAAGCCTTAACCAATATGGCATATAAGTACATGAACGTTGTATTATTAGCTTTAAGGAGAGTTTACGATAGCATTTTTACAAACACTCTTTGTACTTATCACAACGCATAACCAGATAATTGCATAAAACGAGGTTTTTCCCAAATGATAACTTCGGAACACATCATCGTATGTTCCACTATAAAATTTCTTATCATTTTCTTTAAAAAAGCCTTAACCAATATGGCATTGCCCATTTTGTAATTTAATTTTCTAACGAAAAATGCCATAATATACCATGAGTTACATTTAAGATTCGAAAGTTGACGTCACTTGACCGAAACCAGATAATTGCATAAAACGAGGTTTTTCCCAAATGATACTTCGGAACGCATCATCGTATGTTCCACTATAAAATTTCTTATCATTTTCTTTAAAAAAGCCTTAACCAATATGGCATTGCCGATTTTGTAATTTAATTTTCTAACGAAAAATGCCATAATATACCATGAGTTACATTTAAGATTCGAAAGTTGACGTCACTTGACCGAAATTGAAGCGAGAGTGGTGGAATTGGATGACAAAGGTAGAAGCGGCACAAAAACCCCGATCCTCAAAATTTCAATTATATCGGATGACGCGTTCCGAAGTTATCACCTGGGAAAAACGTCGTGGGACAACCTGTATTTTAAATAAATTAGCATCTATCTAAACATCAAAACTTATAGTTTAAAGAAATTCCAAGCATACAAACTTGGGAACTTTGGCAATAGCCGAATAGCCTACAGAAATAAATAATATAAAAACAACAAAAATAAATAATGACAAAAAAACGTAGATTTAAAAAGTTTTTGTTATTGAAGTATAAAAGAATTTATTTTAAATTAAAAGAATCAAAATTTACGTTGAATTTTAAAAAACTAGCCATGCAAGCATTCCCAGCAATAGAAGTTGATAATCCGAATGTGCCCCACCCTATACCGTCCGTATGTGCCCCACATGCACAAAATGTGAAAAAAAAACTAAAAAAACTGAAAATCATGCTCTTGTCGATTCTTGAAATATAGGTTATGTAGCGTGGAACTATTATATTTTATACGTATATCCCTTTAAAACTTGAAAATTACTCATTTGGAGTCACTATTTATTTATTTCTGGTAATCACTCCCAAATTTCTCAAGATACCGGCAAAAAATTTTGTCTGACGTTATGTGGGAGCAGGCACTGGTACCAACTGTTGAAATGCCGAAACGCGTTGTGTTTTGGAAGGCGGTAAATTCAAAATGTCCGGAGGTGCGCCATGTCCGAACCGGCCCCACTCTACCCTATACCTGGAATGCTCGCGCCGATCTATAAAATTCAGGCAAATTGAGATGGGGAATGTGGGGGATACCTATCTCTATTTATCTTATCAGCGAATAATGAAAATTTTTCCTTGTCTAACAAATATTATATTTGAGGTTATGAATATACCAGAACTAACAGCAATGAACTAGAGAGAGAAAGCTAGCCCCCAGTATATACCTATCTTTGGACACACTAAGAGATATCTGACAACGGTCGGATCCATTCCAGTTACGTGTAGGGTGTCCCAGGTAAAAGTAACTACATTGGGATTTCGGAAACGGTAAAAGATACAATTTTTGTTAAATGGGAAAAAAGTTGCGCTTTTCCAAGCCTAATCAGATGCTGGGATGCTGTATCGAAATTGAAAATATCTACAGTTACTAAGCTATGATAACAAAACACAATAATGGAAAAAAAGCCCTTTTCATGCTTCAATCAATGACGTAGGAAAAAAAACAACATGGCGGCCACAAGAAATAACAAAGTTAGCTTTGGTTGCAAAAAAACTAGAAATCCTCGAAAAAATTTGTTAACGTCATTCGATTGCCCGTAGTCGCTAATATAAAACTACCGAATTTCAATTAATTTGTTCATAAAATGGCGACGATATTTAAATTTTTCGAAAAACACAATTTTTAGTTTTTGCTCGATATTTTGAAATCCCCTGTAGATATTTCCAATTTTGATGCAGCATCTGATTGGGCTTAGAATAGCGCAACTATTTTCCCATTTAACCAAAATTGTATCTTTTACCGTTTCCATAATCCCCAAGTTGTTACTTTACTTTTATGTGGGACATCCTGTATAGTTCATTCTGCGACAAAATTTGGTTAGGTTGGAGTAAAAAACTAGTGAGTTTGAAAAGTGTCAAAAAGAGAAAATAAATATTCAAAATAAAAATTTGGCATGTTTTTCCCGTGGAATACCACTCGAAAAAAAAAAATGTAGGCAAAATTATTCTCCTGGTTTTATCCAAGTTTGTTGCTTTCTGGTAATTTCCAAGTAACTTGTCAAGCAACAAACTTTCATACCAGTCGAAAACTTCGCTGACAAAATTTTTGCTCTTGTAGTACCTATTATATAGGGTGTAAAAAAATAGTGTACTGGACTTCGAGGGGTGATACTACATATCAAAATAAGAAAAAAAGTTCCTATGAACATATGCTTTGAGATGCTCCCTGAAGAAGTTACAGCTCTTCAAAAAGTGAATGAAAATAATAGATTTTATTTATTTTCAAGAACAGTGGCAGATTATTTTCCTCGAAATTTGGTATTCTTGCATACATTTCGATATCAAAGTGAATGGAATGGTGATAGTAAAAAAGTAGTAACAGTTCTGAAAGGGTAGTTTCCATAAGGGTAGAGGCTAGTTCACTCACAAAACAAAAAAGCATTTTAGGGCATATGTTCATAGGAACTTTTTTTTCTTATTTTGAAATTTTCCTATGTAGAATCACCCCTCGAAGTCCGGTTCACTATTTTTTTTACACCCTGTATGTGAAAATTATCATCCATAGACGACTTGACTATAAAAATTTATTATGGAACACCCGTTAGTATGACATTCTCACAATACCTCTCTTGACGTCTCTATTTGTGTTATGTTTTATTGGTTTCTAACTTTTTGAGTTTTATAAACCCTTCATATGGTTGTTTATTGTTTGGATTTGGACTTCAGAACTGTACAAATTTTTGTAGAAATCTTGATTAACAGTTGCTCACTATAATGGATTCGTGATATACTTTTTGCTGCAACCTGGATACTGCTCGAGATATTATGACATATTTCGCCTATTCCTGATTATTTCTTTAACGCCGCAGAATGGTTAATTCACATCTTCTTATAAGTGATATTTTTTTGAATATTTTTTCAATAATTATCTCACATGTTGTTATGTAGGTATTTTCTTAGCTTTCTCTGTATGGTTAGCGAAACTCTTTGTTGTGCTCTGCAATATTCGAAGTAATATCCGTTGTAAAAATGGTCGAACTTGTTGAGGATTCTTTTCCCCTGTTTCCGTAATTACTGGAATATCCACTTTAACAGCTGTCATTTCATTAAATTCATTTGAGAGACATTGCAACGTTCCATGTCTCAAAAATTATGGTTTGTTTCCGTAGCTTTAGTCGTCGTTTGTAACTTATTCTCCATCCTATTCCAAAGCTGTCGATTGGGGTTTTTATCATTTATGTTTTGGGAGTTAGCCCAATGCCTAAACCTCCTTATATGAAGGACCAGGTTTTCTTTTCGAAAGTTATTTATTTATTTATTATTTATAATTGACAGACAAATGTCCATTCCTTATTTTTCCTACTCCTAGAATGGATGCTTTCTCTTGCATCTATATAAGGATCCCATCTACGTCATCTGCTGGTCCGTGAGATCTGATTCTTCTCCTACCATTTAGGTTATGTGTTCAAATAAAATCAAAATAAAAAAAAAATCTTTATTGTACAAAAAGGCCTTAGGACCCTTATTTACGAAGCTAAAATGGAAATAATACAAAAATAATACAAAACATGTTAAGATACTAAAAACTAACAAAGAAAATTAAGATAAAAAAAGATTGAAAACCACCAAAAACTGCTACCTAAAATGTCATTGATAAATCCAGTCAGAAGCTGCTTTACCTTTCTAGCAAAAAGGACACTATTGTCTAGATATTTGATTTCAAGAGGCAGGTGGTTATACATCTTTTTCCCCTCATATATTATTGTGTTTTTTGTTAATGGACTCCTTGGGATGCACATACTTAGATTGTTGTTGTTATCTGATCCTCTATATTTTTTGTAAACCATGCCCACCGTCAGTGAAATAAAAATACAGGTCAATGTAAGAATTCCCTCCCGGATAAACAGGGGCAGACAGTGTTCCCTAGAGCCGATTCCACGCAATAGTCGAACAGCCCGTTTTCGTAAAACAAAAACTGAATTAACTAGTTGACCACTGGTAAAACCCCAAAATTCAATGCCATATCTGAGACGTGACTTAAAGTGCAAAGTACACACCCCTTGCAATGTTATGACCCAACTCATTACGAACCGTCCTTAACGCATAACATGCCCGAGCTACTTTTTTTCGCAGGTTATTAATATGTTCACCAAATTTCAACTTAGAGTCTCTAGCTAAGCCCAGAAACTTGAAACACTCCTTATCATCAAGTGGCTCATCATTTAAACTTATATTTGCAACATAACACTTAAAGGAAAGTAAATTTGTTTTTGATATGTTTAAAGTTAGTTTATTGGAGTCACACCACTGCTTTACCTTGCGAATATCTTGCCCAATCCTATCCTCCAAGGTGCCCTTTTCTGATCCCATCCATAAGATGGTAGTATCATCAGCAAATAATGTAATTGATGCAACAATGTTGCAAGCTAGATCATTAATGTAAATGAAAAAGAGCAGGGGACCAAGCACTGATCCTCGGGGCACCCCATGCTCAATGCTCCATAACGATGATCGAAGACTTTGGAAAAATTGCAAAAGATCCAAGCCGCAATCTCCCCCTGATTTAGGCCAAGATACAGCCTCTGAAGAAAGTTGAACACTACATCACCAGTGCTCGTCTTGTCCTGAAATTCAAACTGGTTGATATTCAGCAACACGTGAGCCCGAAGAAAGGAGACCATCCTAGACTTAACAAGTTTTTCTATTATCTTAGAGAGTGTTGGCAGTAGATATATAGGGCGGTAACATGATGGATCGTCCGGGCTACCGCCCTTGAAAATTGGTTTTACCAGAGCGGTCTTCAGACTCTCAGGATAGGTACTCATATCGAAAGATAAATTCATAAACCTAGCAAGCAACTCCAGCACACAGACGCGTGCAAGTTGCTAAGTATACTTAATGACAGGTCATCTATGCCCGATGAATTTTTGTTTTTTATTTGCTTAAATAAAGTTTTTATCTCACCAACATCCGTGTTGTAGAAGCCAAGAGAATTTGGAACAGAAACATTCCTAAGATAGCTCATAGGATCTATACCTATCTGATGACACCACAGACGATTAAGTTTTCTGCCACTGAGCAATAGAAATTATTAAAGCCCGATTTATAAATTGACGCAACGTGACCGTAACGCAACCGTAAGAAGTTAAACATACATATTTGACTAAAGCAATTTTATATTTTAACGCAACCGTATCCCCGTAACGTAACGTAACGCAAAAGTTGGCCAACTTTCAACTTTTTACGTTGCGTTACGTTGCGTTCTTGCGTTTGACCAATGAAAACTCAACAATACTCAACATAACCAAACATTTCAAAAATAATAAAATGAAAATACTTCCGGGCCGCTATGGGCAAACCTAAACTGGGACCATTGAGGCCTTCAGTATCAAAAAACGCAACGTAAATATCGTAAATATAACAACTAATCACTGATTTGTAACAATTTACGACGCATGTGCCAAACGTAACGTAAGAAATGTATAAATTGTAATTTTTAAAATGCTTGCGTTTTGCGGCGTTACATTAATTTTGTTAGCGTAAAACATTTTTTTTGCTTACACAAAAACAAATTTCAGCCGATAACACTGGCAACAACGCCAGTCAATTTTGCCATGTTACTTATATTTCTGCAAGATATATTTTCAAATTCCAATAACTACATGATTATTGCATCTATTTATATTATTATTTCACATAAATAATCAATGGCATGGTTACCCAAATTTTTTTCAAATGATAATGTCTCGGCTTTGGGTTGCCTGACAGAAATCTTGGGTTCGTTGTTCGTTTCGTTTAAAGCAATAGCCGCCTTTATATATCCCTAAATCTATTCCTGCAAAATCTAGAATACACACGATAATCTTATTTTCCCGAATTAAGTAGAATAATTCGCTAGATTCTAGAATACTCAATAGGGAATACCGAGAGATTCTTGAGAGCCTGGCGAATCGTCACATTGCCCTCCTCTTAAGGTTGATCGTCCCGATCAACTTCACGCCCATGATATTTCGTTAACCTGTCCAGATGTACAACTTTCATCTTACTCCTGGTGTTGCGTTGAACTCGATAAACCAAATCGTTGATCCTCTTGATTATTTTGTAGGGTCCTTCCTATGCTGAAGATAACTTCGGCGACACTCCTTTCTTTCTTGCTGGATTATACAACCATACTAAATCATCTTCTTGAAATCCGGCTGAATTGGCTTTGAGGTCGTATCTGGTCTTCATCCGGTCACTGGCTAGCTGAATATGCTCCTGAGCAAAATCATGGATACCCAGAAGTCGTGCCCTTACTTCGTCGGCATAATTTCTCTCTCCGTTCTTCTTCAGGTATCCCAAACATCAGATCGCAAGGTAACCTGAGTTCTCTTCCAAAGAAGATTCTGGCTGGACTTTCATCTGTTGACTCGTGAACAGCTGCTCTATAAGCCATTAAAAACAGAGGCAAGTGTTTGTCCCAATCACGCTGGTTCTTTGCGACCATTTTTGTCAGGTGTTCCTCTATGGTCTTATTAAATCGTTCTACCATGCCATCAGACTGTGGATGTAAAGGTGTTGTCCTGGTCTTACGGATTCCCATGATCTCATAAATTTTATTGAAGATGGCAGATTCGCAGTTTCGTCCCTGGTCTGAATGTAACTCTAGTGGCACACCATGACGACTAAAAACTTCGTCCACTAGCACCTGGGCAACAGTGATGGCTTCTTGATTGGGAATATCGAAAACTTCTGGCCATTTACTAAAGTAATCCATGATAACTAAGATGTATTTGTTACCACGCTCTGACTCTGGGAACGGTCCGGCTACATCTATCGCTATTTTTTCAAATGGAAGACCGACGTTGTACTGTTTCATGGGTCCCCGAGATCTTAGTTTAGGGCCTTTACTGGTAGCACAGATGTCGCATTTTCGACACCAGCTTTTAACGTCTTCATGGTAGTGAACCCAGTAAAAACGTTCCCGAATTTTGTCCAAAGTCTTGTTAACTCCGAAATGAGTCCCTGAAGTTCCGTCATGTATCTCTTTTAATACATCTTCCACTCGGTCTTTTGGGATAACCAGTTGGCTCTTGGTGGATTTCCCATCGGCACTTTCCCAAACTCTTTTGAGCAAACCATTTTCTACGGCCAGAGTTCCATTGGGCCCACAACGTTTTGTAAATCAAGCTCTTGTTTGACACTTCCCTCCATTCTGGCCTACATTCATCGTTTTCTTTAAGATGTAGAATTTGCCCGATGTCCTGGTCTGCCTCCTGATCTTCTCTCATTTGTTTGGTAGTCCATTTGTCATCGACGATCAGGCCCGTTCTTCTTACAAATAGACTAGTGTTTTTCTCATGTATATCGATTCTTTGACAATGCTTGCAATCTTCTTTACATGGCCGTCTAGACAGAGCGTCAGCATTTTTATGCAGGTTTCCAGGTCGATGTTTAATTTGGAAATCGTATTGCTGCAATTTCTCAATCTATCTAGCAAGCTGTCCTTTAGGAGTTTTAATTTCTAAAAGCCATTTTAGAGCTGCGTGATCTGTTCGAATTAGAAACTTGCGTCCATAGAGATACTTATGAAAAGGGTCGACTGCTTTTACTATGGCAAGCAACTCTCTTCTGGTGACACAATAATTTCGTTCCGGCTTTGATAAGGTTCTACTGTAGTACTCCACGACATGTTCTTGTGAATTTTGAATTTGTGAAAGGACAGCTCCAACACTGGTGTTACTTGTATCTGTGTCCAAAATCAACATGACTTTCTGATCAGGATAGGACAACACTGGGCTCGTACATAATGCTCCTTTCAATTTTCTAAATGCGGAATCGCATTCTTGGGTCCAATTGAATGTTGATTTTTCTTCTGTTAATCGATGAAGCGGAGTAGCTATATTGGCGAATCCTTCCACAAATCTTCGATAATAAGAGCATAATCCTAGAAAACTCCTTAGTTCATGTTTGTCTCTCTCTTGATTTAACTTGAGTTCTGAATACCTACTTCTTGTCTGTAATGGTCTCCGAAGCGCAATTCTAAAGTTTGACTAAGATGCTGGTAATTCTGTTGGTAGATTGAAGGAATGGACTGAAGAAGGTCCAAGGCAGGTCCTCGTAGCGCCACTATTAGTGATGTACCTTTTTCTTGGTCGTTCCATCCGTTGATATTTGCAGCAGATTCAAATTATCGAATATACATGGACCAAGACGTAGAACCGTCAAAAGTTGGTGGTTTTATCTTCATACTGGAGAATGCTCCAACACTAGCTGGATTGATGGACTGTATTTCTAATCTACGCATCTTATCTTCGAGTGCTTAAACTTGGTCCTCAACTTCTTGTCTTAATTGCTGAACATCGGCTTTGACTACAGCTTTTACTTCCTGAACGTCGTTTTTAACTTCTCGAACATCGTCTTTAACTTCTCGAACATCGTCTTTAACTTCGGCTTTTACTTCCGTAATCTTTTGTTCTAGGTTAGCGACAAATCCGTGTATGTTTTGAAATATTTTCTGTAGTTGTTCAAGGTCTTCTTGCCGTTCTTTTTGTCGTCTGGCCTCTTCATCATGTTTCTCTTGTTGTCGTTTAGTTTCTTCGTCTTGTTTTTCTTTTTGTCGTCTGGCTTCTTCGTCTTGTTTTTTTTGTTCTCGTCTGGCTTCTTCGTCTTGTTTTTCTTGTTGTCTTCTAGCCTCTTCTTGTTGTCGTCTAGCTTCTTCGTCTTGTTTTTCTTGTTGTCGTCTGGCTTCTTCGTCTTATTTTTCTTGTTGTCGTTTGGTCTTTTGAAGTTCCAAAATTTTGCGCAGGAGTTCTTCAACTTTTTGTTTGTCCATTTTGGCTTGTTGTCTTGTGATAGGCATATACAGAATGTTCTAGAATTTCCTTCGAAGTTTCTTCAAATATCTTTTCTGGTCTTTGCTCGAAGTTCCAAACACGCCAGTGAAGTCACAAATTGGATAACTTGCTTTATTCTAGAATAGAATGTTCTGGAATTTTCTTGAAACTTCTCTTCTAGATGTCGATTGATACATCCAACACGTCGGTGAAGTCACAATTTCGATATCTCCCTTGGTTTCCAAATAGAATGTTCTAGAATTTTCCCGAAACTCCTCGAAAAACCTCTTCTGAATGACGATTGATGTTCCGAATACGTCGGCGAAGTCACAAATTCGATATCTCCCTTAGTTTCCAAATAGAATTTTCTAGAACTCACTCGAAGATTCACTATTACAGTAAAAATCGGGTATAGAGTCGCTTCCGGGTAATTCACACGATCGGTTATGTCTCTTTTTGTGATTGTCACTGTTTGCACTGTACTAACTGTCCCAGTGTTCACTTAGTGTTCAGTTTTTACACTACACTAGTGTCCCCGCACTTCCGCAATTGGATTTCACTCTGCAGTCCTTTATATCCGACTTCTGCCACCAATGTCACGGCTTTGGGTTGCCTGACAGAAATCTTGGGTTCGTTGTTCGTTTCGTTTATTCCAAAAATCAAAGTCCAATTAACACAGCAATAATTTATTCCATTTAACAATACACTCTGACACTAATTACTTTAATAACTAACTCAACAATTAAACTCTTACAACTCGCAATAATCACTATTTAAATCGTATCACAGTCAAACTTTAACTAACTACTACAAAGCAATAGCCGCCTTTATATATCCCTAAAGCTATTCCTGCAAAATTTAGAATACACACGATAATCTTATTTTCCCGAATTAAGTAGAATAATTCGCTAGATTCTAGAATACTCAATAGGGAATACCGAGAGATTCTTGACAGCCTGGCGAATCGTCACAATAATTATACTTTATATTGATTTTGATTGATTGATTGGTTTTGTTTGGATGAGGTGCTTTTTCCAAAATTTAAAATAGAAAAATATAGAGAACGCAGGAAAAAAAGAAATGCACATTAAGATTAAACAAGCAAAATGTTATTCAACTAGCTGACCCGGCGAAGTTCGTACCGCATCTGAATTATTAAATACCTATTTAATGTTGTGTTACCGTATCTATTAGCTGAATTACATTCAGTTTTTTTCGATGGTGAATTTGGCTTTGGTTGAAGAATATTAATGTTTACTCTCTAGATCAGAAGTCACCTAAAATTAAAATTTTACATCATCCCTTTCAAGGAAGCTTGTGGGCATTTTTCTTGTAAAGTGTACCACCAAAGAAATAAACTCAGGCACAGAAATGTTCAAAGAATGTAAAGAAAACAGAAAAAAATCTACAGCGCAGCCCTGTATCACTCTATCTGCACTGCACTTCTCCATCTGTTCTACTCTATCTGCACTATTCTATCTGATCTACTCTTTCTGCACCACTCTATCTGATCAGAATAGTGGAATAGTTCTGTTCTAAATATCTCCAGTTCCTGAGCAGCATGGTTCCACTGCATCTGCAATGAAATTACCGCGCATCGGTGAGCTTCGTTCTAGGTATCATATATGGCGCCGTATACAAAATGGTTGTGGCGGACTCATAACCTGGCTCTCTGCCACTCGACACCAGCCGGACGGAGCACTCCGAACAGTCGGCACGGAACACGGCTGTCAAGGGATGCCTGAGAGGAGAAACGGAACTTAGCCACAGAACGTCAATGGTCAAGCGTCAAGAAATGACAGGAAGACCAGTTCGCGCTCTTTCGGAATGGACCAACAACAAAATAAAATACACAATTAAAACATTGTAATTCTATTTATTTTTGGACAGTTTTATTGTGAAGAACAATTGAAAGTAAAGTGCTTTCCTTAAATTGTTTTTGTGCAAAGTGTGTGACAATAAAATCCACATGGTTTGCAATGAAAATATGATGGTAAACTTGGTGTCGGTTATAAGAGATGGCGCCGTATGCGGGCTTATTAATTTTTTTTTCATAAATAAGTAAAAAAGGTAATTTTTTTGTTTTGTTTTTTTTTTTTTTGGATTTTTTCGATTTATTATGTTAGGATAGAAGACAAAGACAAATCCAATAAAGCAAAAATCATAAAAGTCAGTCCAGCCGTTCTCGAGTTATAAGTGCTTCCACAAAACACAACTGTGTTTTATATATATAGAAGATAGAAAAAAAAAAAACGGAAACATGCCCATTCATATCTGGGTGGCGTTTCCCCCATCTGTCCATACGGGATGCGCTCTCTATAGTTCAAATTCCGCGAAAAGCTTTTTTCTCGCTCTCCACTGTTACTGATTGACAAAGCAGAGCTTTGTTATACCCCTATGCCGATACATTGATATGTTATATCTAACTCCTACCTTTTTTTTTTTTCAGGTGAGCTGTCCGCATTTGTTCATCGAAGCTTGCTGTCAAATATTTAGCCCACGTGTTGCACGTGTGTTCTATTTTCTTACTGGTTTCATCCAGATTTCAGTCTCCACTTTTTCGCCCAGCTTTGAAACCTATTGCCGCCAACAGCTAGAAAGACAGTATGTGAGTTGTTTTGTGCTTTGAATCTTGGAGAAAGATCAGGTAGAGGTAGAGACATAAGACCCAAGACACTACCATGTCACTTCAGCTTTGACTTCGATAATAATAAAGTATCCCCTTGTTCAATCCTGAATATCTTTTTTTTTAAGTTTCATTATGGGATTTTATTGTATTTTTTAGGAGGGATATGTTTAAGATTCTGGTGTAGTCCCTCATGCCACACATTATCAAACGTTTGTATCTACCACTTTTACAATAAACTGCGGAATAAACTCTTTTGTTTTTATGTGAGATCGCCGAAGAATGCTTACTTCTAAAACCAAAATCGTGATTGTGTGTGGACCAAGTTTTTTTCTTGCACGTGGGTTGCATGTTCTTTAACAGTATTTTATTAGAAAGTGTCGACGTAAGGTGGTTATCCCGGTATATGTATGTAAGTATTTCCACCGGTGTCTACAGTTTCGACAAATATCGTAGTCCTAATGTAGCCTTGGCGGGTCAGTCAAGTTTGCCCCCCGTGCCGCCCCGATCTTAAAATAAACTATGTCATAATTTTGCACAATTTTGGACACCCTAAACCAAATTTTGCACACCCTCCGCCGAGAGACTACAGCTGATTATTAGATGGGGGGCAAACTTGACGGTTCCCCCCCGACCTCAACCAAACTCAAAAATTCTTTCATTATTAGATTCTCCTAATTTTGCCCAATTTTGCACACTAATTTTCAAATTTTTCAAACCTTTGTGAAGAGAGTTATGGAGCATCAAATAATCAATATTTCCCTCCCGACCTCAACCAAACTTAAAAATTCATTCACTGTTAGATTCTCCTAATTTTGCACAATTTTGCACACTCATTCTCAAATTTTGCACACCCTTGTGGAGAGATTTATCGACCATCAAAAAATCAATTTTTCCCCCCCGACCTCAACTAAACTTGAAAAAATTTTCACTATTAAATTCTCCTAATTTTGCACGATTTTGCACACTAAATTTGAAATTTTGCACACTCTTGTGGAGAGAGTTATCGACCATCAAAGAATCCATATTTCCCCCCCCCCCCCCCCCCCCCCCCCGACCTCAACCAAACTTCTTTCATTGTTAGATTCTCCCACACTTTTTTTCACACTTATTTTCAAATTTACACACTTATTTTCAAATTTTGTACATCCTTGTAGAGAGAGTTATCGACCATCAAGAAATCAATATCCCCCCCCCCCCCTCAACCAAACCCAATATGTATTTCGTTTACTGTTATATTCTACTAATTTTGCACACCAAAATTACACACTTAATTCTTTTTTCTTTTCATTTCAAAAGAATTATTTTCAAAATTTATTTTATTAATTTTACTTTAACATTTTAAAGAAAGTGTATAGGTTACCTGCTGTGATCTGCACTCTGTGGTCAGCAATTTATTGTCAAAATTAGATTGAAACAAATGCTTCTTGGAATTGTCTTGTACTATTTGTGAATTTGACGTTATTAATTTTAGACAATCCATAGAAATCCAAATTACCGATGCTCTCTGCCCTACAAACAGTATAAACCCGCAATACCTACTCCCTCAATACCAACAATGTTAAATATTTGGAACTTAGATCCTTTTTGCGTACAACAGGCACTGGCGCTTGAACCATGTGCATATTTGGAGATACATTTAGCGGATGGCACATAGACCGTTTTGTACGCTATTATTTGTCTTGGCACACAAACCCTGAAACAAGTAAAATCTAAAATTCGGCAATTGGCGAAAGCGGCACTTAGACCCGTTCGAATTTCCACTCTTCAATTATTGTATTCTCTAATGCGAGAACATCGGTAATTTGGATTTCTACGGATTGTCTAAAATTAACAACGTCAAATTCACAAATAGTAGAAGCCAGTTTTTCCAAGAAGCATTTATTTAAATCGAATTTTGGCAATAAATTGTTAACCACAAAGTGCAGAGCACAGCAGGTTACCTATACACTTTCTTTGAAATGTTGAAGTGAAATTAAGAAAAGAAATTTAGAAAAACATTATTTTGAAATGAAAAAGAAAAAGGAATTAACCATGTAATTTTTATTTGCAAAATTAGTAGAATATAACAGTAAACGAAATATCAGGTTTGGTTGAGGTCAAGAGGGAATGATTTTTCGATGGTCGATAACTCTCTCGCCCAAGGTGTGCAAAATTTGAAAATTAATGTGCAAAATTAGGAGAATCTAACAGTAAAAGAATTTGTTTCTGTGACGGGAAAAAAGTAGACTTTTTGTACCTGTTGACAGGGGCAAAAATGTCACTTTTTCCCCCACGGGAAAAAAGTAATTTTTTTTTCCCACGGGAAAAAAATAACAGGTGGCAGTCAAATTTTTTTCTCAAAGGGGAAAAAGTATAAGTACGGTAACAGAAAAAAAAAATGTATAGAAGGGAAATGGTGAGATTTTCCCGTCGCAGAAAAAAATAGTGTATTATACACGGAAAAAAAGTAAGATTTTAGCCCTTGCTCGCGCTAAAATCTACTACTTTTTTCCCTTGTATAATAAATAACTATTCCTACAACTGCCTCTGAAAATGGAGTTTTTCAGACGCTAGGCAACCTCTGGAAATAGAGTTTCTCACGCGCTGCTTATTAGTTTTTTGTTTATTTTGGTCTTAATCATCATAATCTCAAAAATGTTTTAAAAGTGTTCATTCATTTTGATAAGTAGTAATTTAAATGGCAGGTATGCAGGTAAATATCTAGGTAATGAAGGTAGATCGAACGTTTCTATAGCAAACCTTTGAAAAGGTAGACGCATCATAAACATCATTATATGCACGCTGCAGCGTGCGATAATCGTTGATTATGATGCATGCGTAATAAAAAATTTACATACTTATTTGGTTGTTTTAAGGTCAATTCTCACTTGCGCTTCACTCAGCTCGGCGACGCGACACGTCGCGTCGCCGCGCTGCAAATTGTCGCTACATAAATATTTCATTGGTTTAAATGAATAGATTCCCCTACACTGCACTACACTTTACGTCACGTCGGATTTAAACCAATGAAATATTTATCTAGCGACAATTTGCATCGCGGCGTCGTGTCGCGTCGCCGAGCTGAGTGAAGCGCAAGTGAGAATTGACCCTCATTTTGCAGTTGTAGAAAAATAATTGTAAAAAACTCGGCGTTTGAAAATATTTTTTCACACTCGGTCGACTACACCTTTTCCATGTGTTAATTGCGAATTTAACAGTTTATATTGCGAATTCATCAATTGATTTTGTGAATAGTCAAGTGATATTGCGACTATATCAAATGTAAGTGGGAAATGTTGAATGTAATTGCGAATATATCAAATGTAATTGAGACAAGTTAAGTGTAATTGCGATATCATATGCAATTGAGGATAATCAAATTAAATTAGAAATATATCAAAAATGTAGTTGCGAATTAACACATTATCAAATATTTTTGTTACTCAGCCTGTTGATAAATGATAATATCTGACAATTGAAGGTAATTGAAAATGTTGATTTTCTGAATAAGCAAACTGCGCAATCTGAAAAAGCAGTTTTTATTGGTTTTCGAAAAACGTCTCGTAGATAAACAGAAATCAGCAGGAACAACTACATACAGATGTTGATTGAAAAATGAAAAGGCTCAATTACATTTGATTTATTCCTAATTTTATTTGATTATACCCAATTCCATATGATATATTCGCAATAACACCTACCTATTCTCAATTACATTTGATACGTTCGCAATTATATTCGATTATTCTCAATTACAGCTTATATAATCGCAATATCAATTGAATATTCTCAATAAGATTTTATTTATTCACAATATTATTTTACTATTCTCAAAATTAAGTGGTATATTCGCAATAACACATAGAAAAGGTGTAAAATCTGTTTTTTTTTTTTAAGATAATTCCCCAAGTCAAAAATTTAGTAACTATGTTGGCAACACAAGCCTTTTCTACATACAAAATTTGAAAGCATTGACAATTTTACATTGTATTGCCAACATAATGTCATTTTGACTTTTATCTTTAAAAAAAAACACACACTTTAGTGCAACTTGCCTACGGCTCGGTACAACAAACTGTCTCGCCGCGTGCGAAAATAGTTATTTGTATACCAAGGCCGCGAACTGCCTTTTAGCGTACGTAGAGAAAAGTTATCGCCGAGGCCGCTTGCGGCCGAGGCAAGATAATCTCGAGGACGCTAAAAAGTTTCGCGGTCATGGTATACACACTATTTTTTGTGCAACCATGAAAATTATGTGGAATTACAGAAAAAATTTACTCCTTTCAACAACAAACATGTGGAACTAATCGAACTAATTACCAGTTTGATGTATAACCTGGTGGCACAGCGTTTCTATGGATGTCATGGATGACATATTTTGCAAGTAAACAAATATACAAAAAAATGACGGTTCTCAAAAAATCGTGAAAATATCCGACAGCGATACAGATATTTCACTCTTTTGCACTCCTCCAGACCTAAAAAAATGTGGTTCAATCAGCTATTTCTGAGTTAATACCTGGAAAACTAAGCGGCAATATGAAAATTGTTACTGCGAGTTCAAAAAATTGGTTTGACAAACAAAACGTCAAAATGGTGTCTGAAAACATATTGGCTAATTTAATGCAGAAATGGGAGGTTTTGAGAGGTCAATTCAAAAACACTGGATTATTAGTTGCTTCAGCTTCAGGAGTAAATATTAGTAATAATGCAAACTGTCATGTTAGTGTTAATATTTATCCTAAATAATTTATGTTGTTCTGAAGAATTTGGAAAATAAAATTTACTCATTGTTGTTGTCAAAGTGCCAAATTTTGATTTATAGTTTCGCGGCCGTCACCAAGGGCAACGGCCGCGAAATTGAATTTCGCGGACTGTGTGGCGGCCGCGAAAGCTTATTTTGCGGATGGTTTCACAAAAAAGTCGTAAAACTTGTTGTTTAAATAACTACCTATATTAGGTTTGGTTGAGGTCGGGGGAGAAATATTGATTTTCTGATGGTCGATAACTCTCTCCACAAAGGCGTAGATAATTTGAAAGTTAGTGTACAAAATTAGAAGAATCTAACAGTGAAAGAATTTTTAAGTTTGGTTGTGGTCGGGGAGGAAAAAAATCATTTTTTGATGGCCGATAACTCTCTTCACAAAGGTGTGCAAAACTTGAAAGTTAGTGTGCAAAATTAGGAGAATCTAACAGTAATAGAATTATTTCGATACAATAAATACAGAAATTTTGTTGAATAGGTTGGATGAAATGGGATTCCGTGGAAAGGTTTATAGCTTAATAAGGTCTTATCTAACAAATAGACAACAATATACTATGGTAAATCAAAAAACTAGCGAACAGAAGCAAACAAACATTCGATCCGCTGCTGTACCTGCTTTATGTACACGGTTTAACTAAAGTAGATCTTAATTGTGACTATGTTACTTTTGCCGATGATACTGTGCTGATTTTTCGGGGATCCTGTTTGAAAACCTTGCAATCTGTAGCAAATCATAGACATTGAAACTGATAACAAAAAGATTCAAAAAGTGCAGTATATTGTAAATATCTGGGATTGATTATTGAGCGACATGTAAATGCTCTGCAAAATAAATTCGCTTCTGCATGTGGTGCTATGAGAAGATGTACAAATTTCCTTCCACAATTAATAAAACCATCTATTGTTCGTCGATTTTTATCTGACACTTTCCGTATGAGGAGCGAGAGGGTGAAGTAGGTATATGGCAAAAACAGTTGTGATGTCAGGTGACCATTGGCTTTCTAATATAGGGTGCCACCAGCTCACATTCCTTTCGAGTATCAGATCAAAATCGACGGACTTTATTTATGATGCTTCATTCAAATCGCATCTAATTTATATGAGTACAGTGTGTCCCATTTTGGTTGTCCATAAGGGATAACTCGGTTACTATTGGAGTTAGAAGGATGCGGTTTCGGCGAACGTTGGCTACTTTTTTGTCAGACGAAAGATGGCGCCAACAGAATCGTCATTCCTGTTTTGTTTTTCAGATACAAGGTGTTTTTGAAAAAGTTGCATTTTGGAACACCCCTTGTATCTCGGTTCTCTCATAAGTGATCGAAGAGGTGACAACAGTTTCTTATAGATATTTTTATGTAGCTTCCAGTGGCGTAGTCAGTTTTTCTCTAGAAGTGATATTTTTCAAATTATGAACCGAACATACGTTTTTTCAAATGGGACACCCTATACAGTATGATTACTTAAGTGTGCAACATATGGGGATTTTTTTTAGTAATAGCAGAAGCGAAATATAAACAAGCCCAAAAGTTGGTGCATGTCTGATAATCATATAAGGTGCACTTAGAATGGTTGCAAGTCAAACAGCATACAGGGTAGCTCAAACAATATCAAAATTTTACTGTAAAGTACCCCTATTTTAGAAAATTCAGCAAAATGTTATTGAAAAAAGTTGTTTAAAATTAAAAGTTATGCCTAAATACCAAAACATTGCCTCCTAGGATTTTTTAAATTTTTTTTCGAGAAACATTAATTATTTCTATATTTTTTTTATATTTATTTCCGCCCTTAATACTTCCAAAAATTAATTAAAACCCAATCAATTTTACATAACTTTGTTCAAATTCAAGCATATTTGTAAAATTAACTTAGATTTTCAATTTTTTATGGAATCACAAAGTTCATGTTTGTTGCAATGATATTCAACACAACTTTAAAATGTCGCAATTTTTTTTTAACAAGTTAAAGCATTACTAATGATAATATGCATATTAAAAAAACTCTCCTTAAAGTGCAAATTTTTTTTAAATTCAAGTTAATATTAGTACAATTTTCATATTTTTTGGCTACCCTGTATGCTGTTTGACTTGCAATTATTGTAATTGCACCTAATATGATTATCAGACATGCAACAACTTTTGGCCTTGTTTGTATTTTGGTTGCGCTATGCCTAAAAAAGAATCGCATATGTTGCACACTTAAATAATGACACTGTATATTATAAACACATTGGATAGCTCTGCTTTTGCTGATTTCAATGATGTAAAATTCGATAGGTTTATATCTAAGTTTTCGAGCAAAATTTTTTTTTCTGTTTTTTTCATAAGAAACAATGTGTTAGAAAGAGATCTTTCTCATTTTCCTTACAGATGCAAAGTCCTTTTCTGATACATTGATTCTTATGATAAAAACAGACATGATCAGTGGCGCACCCAGAAAATATGTTTGGAGGGCCCTACATTGGTTGTGGCTTGTGACTAAAAATTTAAAAAAAAATTAGGTGTCAGGGTGCCACGCTTGTTTTGTTGTTTTGGAACTCAGTTTATTACAATAATTACAATAATTTTTATGTATAATGTCATAACAATAAATAACTTAAAGATAAACTTAAAAGCTAAACTAACATGGTGGGCACCTTAAGATATTTCAACTTAAAATAAGTAAAATGGACAAGTTGTCTTGAAGAGACTTCCTAAACTTAAAGCTACATGGATGGTCCTGGTCCTCGTCTGGGGCTCCTGGTCCTGGATGGCTTCTGTTGCGGCAGAGTTAGGTGAGGGCTTCCTGCTTCGGACTACCTCCCCAGGCTGGGGAAGCTATCTCCGGCATTCGGCGTCCTATGTTTGACTAGCTTCCTGCTGCGTGCGTCCCTCTGTCTGAGGGGCATGCTGCAGTAGGCTTGGGAGGCTGGCTTCCTGCTTCGGACTACCTCCCCAGGCTGGGAAAGCTGTCTCCGGCATTCCGCGTCCTATGTATGACTAGCTTCCTACTGCATGCGTCCCTCCTGGGAGGGGTATGCTGCATTAGGCTTTTGAGGCTGGCTTCCTGCCTCCGATAGGCTTCCCAGGCTGGGAAACTGTCTCTTTGGCAGTAGGCGTCCTGTTTGACTTCTCAGGCAGAGAAGTCGCAGGCGGCTTCCCGCTGCGTATGATTCTCAACCCCTACTTAGTTCAGAGCTGATGATGCACGCAGCAGTAGGCCTGTTGTGGCCGGGATGGTTTCAACAAACATTGCGGGCTGCAGTGTTTGTTGTTCCTGGCTGTAGTTGTTTGACAAGGGGTGCCAGTGCGCTCGTCAGTTGTGTCAGTTGTTCATGGTAGCTCCTGTTCATGTTCTCTATGGCACTAGAGATTTGTCGGAGCGTCTCGGGCAAGCTGTCACTGATTGGCGCCGCCGCGGGTCTTGGGCCCGCGCTGGCACTGGCGTTCGTGCCGGCGAAGGGGCCCGCGGTCGGGGCTGTTCTGGCTCTTACGGCCCAGGAGAAGGGTCTCCGCTGGGCTGGTTGTTTGTGTTTGGGATGGCTTGGGCAGCCTTCCCATGAGGCCGGGTGGGCCCCCTCACAGTTGGCACATTTGGGGGCTTCTTCTGGCGTTTTGGTACAGTCTTCAGTTTTGTGGTCGCCGGCGCACTTGACACACTTGGAGGCGGCCTTACAATTGAAGGAGGCATGTCCATGTAGTTGACAATTATGGCATTGTCCTGATTGGCTCTTCGTTCTTTGTGCTTTTAAACGGATTGTGATTCCGTTTAGTGTAACAATGTTGTCGTAAATGTCCTTTTCGCTTCTGGGCAGCAGCACTAGGACGCACCGCATGGGGCGCCCCTTTTTTGCTCCGGTATTCCAGAACCACCTCGTGACGGCGACTGGGTGGTAGCCCAGGTCTACTAGCTCGGATTTGATGAAATCCGTGGACGTAGATTCCAGAACTCCCTTGAAAACCACATGGAGTAGTTTGTTTTCAGGGAGCTGAAAAGTATGATATGGCACTTTAATAGATTCTAAATGACTCACCAGGTTTCTGTAGTCAGTTGAAGTGGCTGGGAGTATGCGCACTCCCTCTTCGGTAGCTGAGGACTTTGTTATGACGATGTTTTCGTCTTTCGCAAACTTGGCGACCTGGTCGTACTTGGCTTTGTCCCTGAGTACGATTGGGGGCACCTTTTTGGAATCGGGCTGCTCTGTGGCTGTTTCTTCTGTTATTGTTTTAGGGGCCGCCACCACTCTGGCGATGTTGGTCCGGCCGCTGCGTCCCCTCGGCACAGTGTATTTGCCGGGGGCTTTGGTGTCTCCATTTTTCACTGCTGGTTCCGCAGCTGGCTTCGTTGTTGGTTTCGGCACCTGTTTGGATGGTCCTGGCATGGCAATGGGCTGAGGCGGGGTGGCTGAGTGGCGCTCGTTCGGCACCCTGGCGTCGTCGTCCGACTGGGACGTCATGGATGGATCTGGCTCCCTTCGGTCGTTTTCTTTGCTTGAGGCTAGAAGTTAAAGAGTTTTTAGTGGGGTCTGAGTCTTCTTCAGACCGTTCGGGCTTGCGCTTGAGGCGCCGGCTGGGAACGGTCGTGAAACCGTCGTCTACGTCAATGATGGATTCGGATTCGGAAATCGTTTCCATGGTTTCGATCGAGCTCGAGAACGCGTCCACTTCCGATTCCCCTTCTTCGTCCGAGTGCTCGGATTCAGAAGCGGACTTGGCGGCGGACGCGGCTTCCCGGAGGGCTCGTTTTTCTTCCATGAGAACTTTCATGGTCTGCGCTTGCTCGTTGAGAAGTGCTCGCAAGGTTTCCATCTCTTTCACCATCTTGAGGTAGGCTTCGGCTTCTGCTGGGGTAACTTGGCTGGTTTGGTTTTCCACGGCGTGGCGTAGAACTGGTAGAACTAGACACTAGTAGGACGAACTAACTGGCTGCTTGCTGTCGCAAACTAAATTCAGATTCGAGTATTCTCAAGAGTAAACGGGTTCACTGATCGAGAGCTCAAGTCGGAATGAATTGGGGTGCCACGCCTTGATGTTGCTACATTTTATATACGTAAAAATACAGTTTTAGAGGGGTGGCCTGGAGGAGGGCCTGGCTCGATGCCCGCCCCCCCTCCTGGGTGTGCCACTGGACATGATAGAGATAAACCTATCGAACTTTATATCATTGAAATCAGCAAAAGCAGAGCTATCCATCAGATATTAATATACAGGGTGTCTCATTTGCAAAAACGTATTTTTGGCTCAATTTAAAAACTATCAATTCTAGAAAAAAACTGACTACGCCACTGGAAGCTACGTTAAAATATCTATAAGAAACGGGGCGGCACGGGGAGCAAACTTGACTGACCCTAAGACTTAACCTGAGAGAAGCTTAGTAGTGATTTTTGTTATTATTTTTATGCCAGATAGTGAGAAGTAAACTGGATTTTCTTATCTTGTTCATATTTGTTCGATTTGTCATTTTTAGATAAGTATATTCAACTCAAGGACAAGAATTATGATCTATGATTTTGTCAGCATGTTCAATGTACCGTACTTATCTACTATTTGATTTTTTTGTTAGAGCTTGACTCTTGTCTTCACTTTGCACAGTTTTTTTTTACAACTGCGTGGAGTACCTTATTAATCACGTTTTTTTCTAGCCTTGGAATACATTCATTACCTATGTTTTTTACGATTAATTCCCGGAAATTATCCATTGAGTTGGTTTTGACCTCATAAACAAATGCTTATTTTTAAAAATAGCTGCTTCTATAACACCAGAAGATGGCCAAGCCCTTGATTCCTTTCATAGGCCCTAATCAAGAGATCGTTGGTTTTCAATGGTAAGATTCTTTTGAAACATGTACCCCTTTACGTTCGACTATTGCGGAGCAAAAAAAGATTCGAAAGACATCAGGCTAATAGGTTGACTTCTATTAAAGGGGTCAGTCAAGTTTGCTCTTCGTTTGCCCTTCACTCCGCAAACCCCCAAATTTTGAAAAAAAAAGAAGGCAAAATATAAATTTTTTTTGGAAAAAAAAACTTTCCGGGAATATTGGAAACTTTCGGGAACTTATGAAAATATTGTCTTTTTTTTTAAAAATTTATAGCTAAATCAGACAAATAGTAGTAAGCTTTATTTACCTATTATTGTAGTGTACTGACTAAACTATAAACCAAGAAAAACACCTATTTTTTTCTATAAGATCAGCTAAAAATTAAACTATGTAGTAAAAACACTTTTTTCTACTACCGTGCGTAAAGTACTCACTTTACGTACTATTCAGAAGACGTAAACTTTCACTTCACGCACTAGTGCGTAAAGTAATTTACTTCACACACTAGTGCGTAAAGTAATGTCACTGACAGATGTTGACACTGTCAATTTAGTATTTTTCTGGTAAATTACTTCACGCACTAGTGCGTATAGTGAAAATACTTTACGCACTAGTGCGTAAGTATTTGTTTAAGTTTATTTTTTTTACACTTATTTGATTGGTAGTAGAAAAAATTTTGTATGCAATACGTGCGCAAAGCACCTTTTTTCACTCATGTGACTGTCAAAATTCACATTCGTGAAAAAAGGTTCACTTTACACACTTGTTGCATAAATAACTATTTTCTACTACCGTGCGTAAAGTACTCACTTTACGCACTATTCAGAAGATGTAAAATTTCACTTCACGCACTAGTGCGTAAAGTAATTCACTTCACACACTAGTGCGTAAAGTAATTTCAATGACAGATGTCAACACTGTCAATTTGGCATTTTTCTGGTAAATTACTTCACGCACTAGTGCGTAAAGTGTAAATTCTTCACGCACTAGTGCGTAAAGTATTTATCCAAATTTATTTTTTTACACATATTTGATTGGTAGTAGAAAAAATTTTGTATGCAATACGTGCGTAAAGCACCTTTTTTCACTCGTCTGATTGTCGCACTCGCCTTCGGCTCGTGCGTCAAAATTCACATTCGTGAAAAAAGGTTCACTTCACGCCCTTGTTGCATAAATAACTATTATGGAGGGTTGAATAAGGCTTTAAGGTTTAAAGTCAGGTCTATAGTTTATAACAGCAACGCGAGATGTGAATGCTGTTGCCCCTACAGTGTGCCCTAACTTGATTGTCAAAAAAAAATAGAAATCTTCATTTGGTTAGATTGTGTGATGGAACATTTTTTCTTTTTTTAGCGGAAATTCGAAGTATTATGCTGTTTTACATAAACAGGGTTGTAATTTGGACCAACGCAAATAATTTTGAACGTTCATCCGTCGGATTTTTTTTTAAACAGTGTAGCTACAGGCGTATTTCCAACTATTTTTGCAGTAGCGAGAAAACTACAAGTTCAAAAAATTTGAAAAAAATATATGTCGCGTAGAATTGCAATAGTAGTTCGTAATAAAAATAACGGGAAACTTCATCTATTGGTTTTGAAATAAATGGTGAAAAACCACTTTTTTTTTCAGTTTTCGCGATATAACTCAAAAATGGCGAGTCAAATTTGCTTAAAAAAATTATGGATTAAAGTATACCTATCAATAACCATAAAACATATATTTTTTTCGGAATTTTTGAACACAAGGTTCAGAAAATAGGGGTTGACTTTAAACCTTAAAGGAAAAACTGATCCGATTAACCCAATCTTTCAGCTCTTTATTTTTTATCTTTCTTCAATGAAGATTATTTTAAAAAAAGACAAACTGTAGGATGTAGGTACATCCGCTGTGATCGGGTAAATCGGATCAGTGTTTCCGTAAAGACAGTTGGACTGGGCTACGTCATCCACATAAAGTGAAATGACGTCACTGAGACCTTGTATTCGCAATAATCTTGCATTTTTATAAAATTCTTCTGGAAAGTTCTTGAAAATACGTATTCTTGAAAGTTCTCGGAAATATTATTTTGAGAGTTTTTGATTGAAAGTTTCCGGGAATATTCTCATATTTCTCATTCAGGAGAACATTTTCATTTTTTATCGGCGAATATTCTCGGAAATTTCCCAATGTTCGCGAATATTCGCATGGGAAATATGGGAATATTCTCGACTCACATCACTATACAGGGTGTCACGAAAGGTTTGTTACAAACTTCTAGGGATGGTAGATCTCGTAAAAATAAAGCTTTTTTCTTAATAAACATGTGTCCGGAAATGCTTCGCTTTCCAGATACAGGGTGTTAAACTTTGTAAAAAAAAGCCAATTTTTTTATTAATTCTTAGAAATGCGTTGTACGAATTAAGTGAAATTTTCATAGTTTGTTGACACCTTTATGAGGTATCTTTTGGAGTGCTCAGAGTTGACCCAGTAATTCCAGGGACGTGCCACAGGTTTTGTGGGATGGTTTTTTTGCACGAAAAACATCGTCCAGTAGATTTATTTTCAATTAAGATGTTTTTTCAATAGAACATTTGAAGATACAACTTTTTTATCTCCTTATTTTTTTCCGTATGCTGCTTAGTTTTCGAGATAAAATTTAAAAACCATTTTAGGCTAACCACGAACGGCACTGACCTCCATAAATAAAAAATAAATTGCCACAGAATTACCTGAAATTTTACCAGGCTATTTGTTGCTTAAAAATAAACAAAGAACTTTTATTCTAAAACGCTCGCACTTCTGAGAATTAATGTAAAAATTGATTTTTTTCACAAAGTATGACACCCTGTATACAGGGTGCCCCACGGTGGATGGCGTATCAGACGTTTATGGAGAACTAAAAAGCAGATCATTTCGAAAATTTGGCAACCGGGATAAACGACCATAATCTACACTTTAAAAATATTTTTGTTTATGCGGTGTTGCCGCTTCTACTCTCAACCAGTGGCAACATCGCTATTTTAAATGAAACACCCTGTATGTGATTGCATATTTGGATTCTACGTAAAATTCTGAGCAGATTTCATGTGATACACCCTATACCTAAGTTCAACTGTTTTGGAAATATTGACAGTTGAAAATTGACTTTTTGCAACTTTGACAGGCTGTAAAACCTGAACGGTTAATTTTAGAGGAAAACCGATTTCACATTTCTTTCTTAGATTTTTATAAACTATCATTTGACACCAAAAAAAGAAACGAAATTGCAGCTTTTTTGGACTTTTTTTATTCACGTAAGTATTAATCAATTGCCAACGTTTCGACACGGATGCGTGTCATCCTCAGGGCTAAAATGTATAACAAACCAGTTAACATAACTACATTTGTAATAAATTCATTACATTTACATAGAATTTATCATTTCGCAAATGTGCAACATATACAGAAAAAAGAGTACTAAAAACATGTAAATTATTATCAATTAATTATGTTATAAAAGAATCAAAATAACAGATACACAGATAAAAAATAAATTATTGTTTTGTTATAGTATTTCTTTATTAGACCCAAATTGGGATGGTTTAGAATCAAAAATCAATACTGACAGACATTAACTCACCTAGATTAGTAATTGTGGTGCTTGTTTTTTGAAATTAAAAAACATAAAAAATACATAATTCCAACGGACATATCAAAATTCAAACCAGCCGTGCAATGGTAACAAGCTACAAATTGATACTGATATTATATTAAACGAGATTCCCTGATATGGAATGTGTCAATGTCCTTGACCATTGGCTGCTGAAAAAGTACCTTTATTTGAGCAAATTAATTAATTTGGTGGTTACGAAAAAATCAAAAGCAAACAAAAGGATTATAAAATCGCTGCTGCAGATAGAAGAAATGAACTATTATTTTTATTTTTAATTTTTCGTGGGGAATATTGTTTCTATTTTTAATTTTTCGTGGGGAATATTGTTTCTATTTTAGGTGAAGTTAGTAATTATGTTATGCTAAAACACACTGAGGTCGTTAGTGTCTCGGTTGAGATTCACATTATGCCTGTTTTTGTGAATATACGTCATTTCTAGGAAGAGTCTTTTTTTTAAATTTATTTCTCTATCTAAAATCTTAGTGCTATTAAAATCAAATATGTGACCCTCTTCGAAATGGTGTTTAGCTAGGCCCGTCTTGGGATGGTCATAATTTGTAATATTGCAGTCACGTCGATGCTCGGCCAATCGGGATTTGAGGTATTGTTTTGTCTGCCCTATATATTTCGAATTACATGATCCACATGGTATCTGGTAAATAATATTACTATTTTCCATAGTCTGCGTTCTACTTTTTACTGAAGAAAATAGATTGCCAACCTTTTTGGTATTGTAAAATGCCATCTTGTTGTTTGTGGTTTGTAATTTTTTGCTTAATGGTTCAGATAGGTTTTTTATGTATGGAATTTTGAAATATTTTTTGTTGTTGTTGGATTCAATAGCATTAGATGGCTGTGGAAATGTTGTTGGAGGGGCCTGGTTTAAGATGCGATTTATGAGATGTGTAGGATATCCATTATTCCGAAAAGTAAGTCGTAAATTATGTAAGTTCTTTTCCCAGAACTCAGGATTAGAAAGCCTGTAGATTTTGTTTTTGGACTCTGTCATGAGGTTGATCTTCTGGTGTAATGGATGATTGGTCGAGAAATGGAGAATGCGACCAGAACTCGTTGGTTTCTTGTAGAGGTCAAGTTTCAAAGATCCCTGCGAGTTAAATATCAGCAAATCCAAAAATGCCAGTTTATTATTTTCTTCAACCTCTACTGTGAATTCAAGGTTGGGGTTGATACTATTCAGCATGTTAAGAGTGTCATTGATCTTATTTTTAGGCACCGCTGTCAGTGAATCATCCACATATAGTAAAAAGAATGGAATTTCAAAATCCAATGATTCTATTGTTTTTTTGATAACATGATCCATTACCAGGTTGGCCAAGATTGGGCTTATTGGGGCTTCCATAGGGGGTACCAAACATTTGTTGGTAATATTGATCCTCAAAGACAAAGTAACTTGACCTAAAACAATATTCTAAGATTGTGAAAAATAGCTCTTTGTTTATGTCTGTATATTCTGCAATAGTGTGCCAATGCTTGTCAACAACTTCGAGTATTAAATGTTGTGGTATATTACTAAATAGTGATTTGACATCAAAAGACACCAATATATAATCTTCCGGCAAGGTAATGTCCCTCAATCTTGTCGACACCTCAAAAGAATTTTTAACATTAAAAATAAACAACGATGTTAAATTATTTAAAATATTATGTGCAAACCTTGATATTTTGTAACCAGGACTGCCGACACAACATAGCCATATACATAAAGTTAAAAAGTTAATAGATAGAGACAGCGAAGGAATGCGAAATAAACAAGAAAATCATGAAAACTGGTTGGTCATTACTACAGAAATTGTTATTCCTTCCAATGTCCAAAAAATTCTAGAATTAGGCCCCAAATTTTCTGTTAAACATACAGCCTCTGAGCTGCCCATTTTACATTTACTGGCGGATGTTGAGTTTTGTATTTCCAATAATCACGAGATTGCTAACACTGACGCCTTAAGATCATCATGTACAAACATAATAACAAATTTTTTACAGAAAACAAAATCCAATAATAATGGAAACGATGTTTTACAATCTGATTTCATTAAAAAAAATTTTTTTTTAAAGCAACATGATGAAATATTGGTCTTATCGTCAGATAAGGGTAATAATACAGCAATAATAACAAAAGCAGAATATAGTGAAAAGATGTTGGCATTAGTGAATGATGACCGAACCTATAAGAAGCTTGCAAGGAATCCCACCAACAAATTTCAAATAGAAAACAATAATTTGGTTAATTTGCTTAAAAATAATAATTACATTGACGAAAATACTGCTAAATTTCTTAAAATTTATAATGCTGTTCCCCCGAAAATTTATGGGCTTCCTAAGCTTCACAAAGCTAATAGACCATTACGCCCAATTGTGTCCTGTGTCGGCAGTCCTGGTTACAAAATATCAAGGTTTACACATAATATTTTAAATAATTTAACATCGTTGTTTATTTTTAATGTTAAAAATTCTTTTGAGGTGTCGACAAGATTTGGGGACATTACCTTGCCGGAAGATTATATATTGGTGTCTTTTGATGTCAAATCACTATTTAGTAATATACCACCACATTTAATACTCGAAGTTGTTGATTTGCATTGGCACACTATTGCAGAATATACAGACATAAACAAAGAGCTATTTTTCACAATCTTAGAATATTGTTTTAAGTCAAGTTACTTTGTCTTTGAGGATCAATATTACCAACAAATGTTTGGTACCCCTATGGGAGCCCCAATAAGCCCAACCTTGGCCAACCTGGTAATGGATCATGTTATCAAAAAAACAATAGAATCATTGGATTTTGAAATTCCATTCTTTTTACTATTTGTGGATGATTCACTGACAGCGGTGCCTAAAAATAAGATTAATGCCACTCTTAACATGCTGAATAGTATCAACCCCAACCTTGAATTCACAGTAGAGGTTGAAGAAAATAATAAACTGGCATTTTTGGATTTGCTGATATTTAACTCGCAGGGATCTTTGAAACTTGACCTCTACAAGAAACCAACGAGTTCTGGTCGCATTCTCCATTTCTCGACCAATCATCAATTACACCAGAAGATCAACCTCATGACAGAGTCCAAAAACAAAATCTACAGGCTTTCTAATCCTGAGTTCTGGGAAAAGAACTTACATAATTTACGACTTACTTTTCGGAATAATGGATATCCTACACATCTCATAAATCGCATCTTAAACCAGGCCCCTCCAACAACATTTCCACAGCCATCTAATGCTATTGAATCCAACAACAACAAAAAATATTTCAAAATTCCATACATAAAAAACCTATCTGAACCATTAAGCAAAAAATTACAAACCACAAACAACAAGATGGCATTTTACAATACCAAAAAGGTTGGCAATCTATTTTCTTCAGTAAAAAGTAGAACGCAGACTATGGAAAATAGTAATATTATTTACCAGATACCATGTGGATCATGTAATTCGAAATATATAGGGCAGACAAAACAATACCTCAAATCCCGATTGGCCGAGCATCGACGTGACTGCAATATCACAAATTATGACCATCCCAAGACGGGCCTAGCTAAACACCATTTCGAAGAGGGTCACATATTTGATTTTAATAGCACTAAGATTTTAGATAGAGAAATAAATTTTAAAAAAAGACTCTTCCTAGAAATGACGAATATTTTCAAAAACAGGCCTAATGTGAATCTCAACCGAGACACTAACGACCTCAGTGTGTTTTAGCATAACATAATTACTAACTTCACCTAAAATAGAAACAATATTCCCCACGAAAAATTAAAAATAAAAATAATAGTTCATTTCTTCTATCTGCAGCAGCGATTTTATAATCCTTTTGTTTGCTTTTGATTTTTTCGTAACCACCAAATTAATTAATTTGCTCAAATAAAGGTACTTTTTCAGCAGCCAATGGTCAAGGACATTGACACATTCCATATCAGGGAATCTCGTTTAATATAATATCAGTATCAATTTGTAGTTTGTTACCATTGCACGGCTGGTTTGAATTTTGATATGTCCGTTGGAATTATGTATTTTTTATGTTTTTTAATTTCAAAAAACAAGCACCACAATTACTAATCTAGGTGAGTTAATGTCTGTCAGTATTGATTTTTGATTCTAAACCATGCCAATTTGGGTCTAATAAAGAAATACTATAACAAAACAATAATTTATTTTTTATCTGTGTATCTGTTATTTTGATTCTTTTATAACACAATTAATTGATAATAATTTACATGTTTTTAGTAATGTTTTTTCTGTTTATGTTGCACATTTGCGAAATGATACATTCTATGTAAATGTAATGAATTTGTTACAAATGTAGTTATGTTAACTGGTTTGTTATACATTTTAGCCCTGAGGATGACACGCATCCGTGTCGAAACGTTGGCAATTGATTAATACTTACGTGAATAAAAAAAGTCCAAAAAAGCTGCAATTTCGTTTCTTTACAAGTGTGTGGACGTGAACTACCTTTCAAATTTGACACCAACTTTGAATTTAATCCATGATTAAAAATTCCAATTAAATTTAATCTCCGATTAAATTCAAAGTTGGTGTCAAATGATAGTTTATAAAAATAATCTAACATAGGAATGTAAAATCGGTTTTCCTCTAAAATTAACCGATTAGGTTTTACAGCATGTCAAAGTTGCAAAAAGTCAATTTTCAACTGTCAATATTTCCAAAACAGTTGAGCTTAGGTATAGAGTATATCACATGAAATCTGCTCAGAATTTTACGTAGAATCCAAATATGCAATCACATACAGGGTGTTTCATTTAAAATAGCGATGTTGCCACTGGTTTAGAGCAGAAGCGGCAACACCGCATAAACAAAAATATTTTTAAAGTGTAGATTAGGGTTGTTTATCTTGGTTGCCAAATTTTCAAAATGATCCGCTCTTCAGTTTTCCATTAACGTCTAATACGCCATCCACCGTGGGACACCCTGTATCTGGAAAACGAAGCATTTCCGGAAACATGTTTATTAAGAAAAAAGCTTTATTTTTACGAGATCTACCATCCCTAGAAGTTTGTAACAAACCTTTCGTGACACCCTGTATATTATACGTATATTATGTGTATATGATTTTTGGATTAGGAAGGATCCAATTGTACTCCTTATTTCTCAAGTGCTATTATCTGCTGTAGTTACTCGGAAACACTGCAATATGAACATACCTACTATATTTCTGTCACAAGTTTTAGAGAAAAAATAGTATATTGTTTTATTAGGAGTAAGAGTGATACTTTTTGTGGCGAGACTAAATGTTTGATGGCCGAACGTAGTGAAGCCGACAATTTTAGAAGAGCCACAAAAAGTTCTTTTCTCCGAATAAAACATGCGATTTTTTCCGCAAACGGTGTTCAAAGCGATGGAATCTAAGAAATTTCTGTGACGTCACTTTTTTGTCCGGCCGTGGGCGTACAAAAATAGTTATTTATGATGTAAGTGCTAAAAGTGACATTTTATTTTGTGAAAAGGGCAGTTTGGGACACGACGCCGAAGGCGGAGTGTTCCAACCATTTGAACAAAATAAAATCACTTTTAGCACGCGAGTGCTAAAAGTAATCACTTTTAACACCAGTGTCATAAAATGGCATTTTAGACTTTGGCAGCATCCGTTAAAAATGACACTTTTAGTGACGTTTGTAGAAAAAGTACTTTTTCTACTTGCGTGCGCAAAGTTATTACTTTGCGCACTCATTTGCGTGCGAAAAGTTGAACTTTGCGCACGGAAACTTTTTGCGCACTCATTTTTGTTACGCATAGTAACCGCATTTAAACTCGATTTTTCAATGTTTTGTGGGTTTCTGGATAAACTTATATTCAGAAAGAAGGGCCTGATGTTATTTTTGTTCCGTTCCAAGAAAGGCATTCAGGTAATTTTTAGCTTTTTTAATTTGACTTTTTCCATATAAGGAGCGAGGGGAGGAAAAATCTAGCAAAAATAGATGTGAGGTCAGGTGACCGTTGACATGGGGAGTCAACTCACATTTCTTTAGAGTATCAGATTATAAAAGTTGGACTGTAAGTTTTACTCTTCCATATACTACCCAACTTAATGGTGCTGCGAAAAGAATGAATCAGACACCAATAGAGAAAGCAAGATCTGGATAATGGCAAAAATGGATAATATATTTTGGGAAGATGCTGTACTTGCGGCTACGTAAAACTAATTTAACAAGTCACATGAACAAATATCGTCGTGGTAAATTAAGTCTCAATTTGGCAGGAAAAACAAACCTAACGACTTGTTCAAATTTTAATTAAGTAAACCTCGCTAGCACAACCAATGTTGCAAATAAAGTAAAGCTGATCACTGAAAAAAAAAATTGAAAACACAATACATTGAACTAGGAGAGAAAATTACTAGTTTTGAGCATCTGAAAATATTTAAGAAGAATAGGTAACGCTCCTCTCTGGATGCTATGCAAATCTTTGGACACTCGTAGAAAAAGTATTGTTCCTAACACTTGCCCAAAGTGTCTTTCCCGCACTCAAAGCTTATCCGAACTCTGCTTCGCGTCGTTCGTCTAACTACTTTTTCGTGCGGGAAAGTATCACTTTGCGCAGTTGTTAGGAAAATAACTATTTTTGTACGATCACGGAACGCGCGGACAAAAAAGTAACCAAAAAAATGACGTCTGTGAAGTCAAACTTCAACATTAAGAATGGAGGTTAGAAAAGTCGTCATTTTTTGACGTTTGCGGAAATAGTTATTTTCCTAACAAGTGCGCAAAGTGTTACTTTTCCGCACGCAAACACAGTTATACGAACGACGCGAAGCGGAGTTCGGATACGTGTTTGCGTGCGGAAAAGACACTTTGCGCACGTGTTAGGAACAAAATTTTTCCTACGAGCTTCATATCAGGTAGGTAATAACAAAAATTAAAAAAAAAAACGATAATTTGTTTAATTATTTTTAATTAACTTGAAGGGAACCTATGCATTTATCAAAAAATTACATAACAAAAAAAAAATAACAGAAAATCCTCATCAGACCTGCTCATCTTAAAGCTTTTAAATTTGATGAGAAAGTTTGTAGATTTTTGCATATAAATAGAGAACAAATCTGACAATGTGTCAAAGTTAATTTATATTTGGTGTTTGTATAGATGTTGGCTGATATAGAAACAGAGGAAAAATTTGTCATCATGTGTCAAAGTCGACAGGTGCACCTATTGTTGCTTGACAATTATAATTACTTTTCGGCACTCAGTGCGGATAAGGCCTGTATCAATCAATCAATTGAGTAACAGGTTGGCAGCTGGTTGCTTTGCGATAAGGGTTGTATGTAATGAGCTTAGTACCTCGACTGCTAAAATGGTGTATTTCTCCTTGTTCGAGTCTCATGTACGGTATGGTATTGCTTTTTGGGGATTCACAAACGGGCAGTTGCTGAATTCTATATTTGTTCTGCAAAAAAGGGCAGTGCGGTATTTGTGTAGAGCCAAAAACCGTGCACACTGTCAGCCTTTGTTTAAAAAAGAAAAAATATTAACTGTGCCTTCTTTGTTTATTTTAGAAACTATTTGTCTCATACATAAAAAATATTGTGGTCTAGAACCTGAGGAGGTAAGGTACAATACCAGAACACACACTAATAATAACTTACGTTTACCAATTCCAAAATCTACTCTGACTAAACATTCTATATTCTTTGAAAGCAAAAAAATTTTCAATCACCTCAGTAATGATTTGAAATCAGTATCGGACTATACCCAATTTCGAACGAATGCTAAGAGTATGTTATTGGAGAAAGCATTCTACAGCTTGGAGGAATATTATGGTGATGTTTTATGATTGTCTTGTTTTTTATTTTTTATAGACCTATACACATATTTACAATTTTTTATGTTTTGTGTTTTGATTTGTTTCTTTTATATTATTTCAATTTATTTATTACATTTTAATTAGTCATTCTTTGGCCTTATGTTTATTTTAGGAATTTTAAGATTTTTATGTGATTTTGTGTAATTCGTATAACTATTAATGTAGATTAGTATATAAATTAGTATATTATATTATCCGCTTTGTCAGTAAAGATTTATATTTTTTGGACAATAAAGCATAATGAGTATGAGTATGAGTATGAGTATCCGCACTGAGTGCGGAAAAGTGTAACTTTGAGCCCGGAAATGCGTGCGGAAAAGTACTACTTTGCGCACGCTCGTAGGAAAAAAATTATTTGTGAGACTCATTATTCAGTATAGATGCTTTAAAAAATATCGCATCCTACAAAACCTTTTATGTATGTAATAAAAAAAGCAATAATCAATCGATCGCAATAAAATTTCTGCTACACTGGTAATGGAATATTAATTTGTCTTTATTACTTTTTTATTTTTAGATTCAATTACCTACTGACATTATGCGATTTGCAGCGGCAAGGATTTTTTTTGTTAACAATTTCTATTGTCAAACCATTGCTCACTATAAAAAAGCTCAATGACCACGAACAAAAACTCTTTGATAAGAGTTTTTGACAAACACGTAGTCAGATCAAGGTACACCAACGGTCATTGTATCATACAAGAAATGAAACTTTATACGAAAAGTCATGGGCAAAGCTTATTATTATAGAGGGGCCAGTCAGTTTTTCATTTAATCGGCTTCAGTATAATAATATCTTCTTTTAGTTTGTATATTTATGGAGGCTTTAACTTGAACTTGTGTAATTTTTTTTTCTGCAACAATAACTTTATGTAAATGTCCCACCCAATATATTATCATGCTATATTTAACGCCCACCTGAAAAGCGTTATTCATAATCGTCTTTTGTTGCTTACATTAAGTATTTCCTGTTGCATCTTGAGAACTAAAAATACATTTACAATGTTACCAGGTCAATTGGTAGGTACCATTATACCAGGAACGGATTAACGATAAGGAAATATTGAAACAATAATTATCTTTTTTTTTTTAATATGTTTTGTATGGGTATTCGTTTCATTTACTTACTTCAAGATAACTTACTGCGTTCGTAACAAATCCTGCATAAATATTTGAGTATTGATCACGTTTTCCTCAGGGCTTTTGTTAATTGGTCTTTCAGTTTTACTGCAATTGAAATTTCTTTGCCTAATTATTTCCTCTGCTTTTCCTATCTCCTTCTTGGACATTTTTTAATCTGTCAATTTTTGGATTGTATTCACCTTGGAGTTTCGATTTATTGTGACACTTCTATCTCAAAATGCCATTTGAGAAGTTTCCTTAAGACACCATATTATTATACATTTCATTGAAATGAGATATTTTTAGTTTTGTTTTTCTCTATATCAAAATTACTAAAATTATCAGTACAATGACTTTACGTACTCACATAATATAAAATGTAAAATTTTCCAACAATATAACTTTCAATTGAGTAGCTCCACGAGTGGTGGTTTGGGAATTTTCAATTTTTTGAATAGGCATTTTTTTGGCGAGTCCATCGTAAGATTAATACATTATAATGGCAGTGGTCCAATTTGTCACTAGAAAATAACGTTAATATTTTTTCACATAACCTTATCAAGGACACCAAATTTCATTGTTTGGAGATTTTTGATATCTTGAGATTATACATACAGGGTGTACCATTTAAAACGAAACAGGTTCAATATCTGATGCCACGTTTATTTTAAAAAAAATCGCTCGTACACGTTATTTGACTTTCAAAGGGATAAGTTTTCTGCAACCATTTTTAGCACTTCGACTTTAACCCTTTGGGCGGGGTAGGACCAACCCTTACAATTTCAAATGGAACAAGGGGTCGAGTGATACCTCTTTTAAAAGAGCGTTCAATTATCTTTCATTTGAAAGAAAATTGAACGCTCTTTTGAAACAGGTATCACTCAACCCCTTGTTCCATTTGGAATTGTAAGGGTTGGTTCCACCCCCCCTAAAGGGTTAAAAGTTAAGGAATAACCTAACCTTATATTGTATAAGTTGTTTACTTTTGCTCTGTTTAAAATAGTGATTTTTCTCATTTGTTTTTTGTTCAAGTATACTATTGCTGTGTGTATTAAGTATGTTTTAATCCTCATTTGTCCGAAAATATATAGTGCACTGTTTGTCTGGGGCGGTTGCTGAATTATTGTTAAAAATACAAAAACTAACCTCAAAATGTCTGGTACTTGCTTTAAATGTTCATAAATCTGCATTTTCAAGGAACCAAAGAATTGCGGTGAGGTATTCGGATACCCGTGTGACTATTGTAGGAGAGTCATGTGTAGAAACTGTTCTGGGGTGAACTCGACTGAAGTTCGCACATTGATATTGTCGTCGAGAATCATACCCTATATCTGTAAAGACTGTCTACCAACAATAAAAAATGCATTGAAGCTAACTGATCGTGTTAGTGCTCTAGAGGATGCTCTAAGTGAAATTAAGGTGACTAACATACAAAAGTTAGACGATTTTGAAAGGCAAATTCGGGAGATGAGTGATGATGTCAAGAGCATGAAAACTAGTTTCTTGACCACCCAGAATTTGAGAGAAATTACAACATCTTCTAATAATAATGGTACAAGCCACAGAACCAATAGCTCTGCTGTTGCCTCGAGTAGCGGTTCAAGTAATGTCCTCCATGAGATGTCTGAACGCCAAAAAAGATCTAATAACTTGATGATATTTAATCTCCCAGAAAACAATGATCTGGACGACTTGATCGAGGCAAACACACTATTATCGCAGCTTCTTGGTGCGCCTGTCAGCATTGTGACTGCTTCTAGAGTTGGGAAACGCAACAAAAATGGACATCGTTCTTTGCGGCTTTCCCTTCAATCTCCAGAGGTTGTTCGTCTAGTTCTAAAAAGTAAGAAGAATTTGGATAGAGACAGGGGCATATATTTAGAAACTGAGTTAACTTCTAAACAACCAACGTGTGGAGCTTAACAACTTAAAAAACGAACTGAAGCAAAGACTGCTAAAAGTTGAAAAGAATCTTTTTTTGAAGTACATCAATGGGATTCCCAGACTGGCAACAAAAAACTAACTAGTTCTTCGGTAGTAAAATCCACATCCAATTTACTTGTCTATTTCCAAAAAGTTTAGAGGTTTACGTGCCAAGCTTCACTTGCTTTTTGAGAATGTTTCTTACTCTGAATACCATATCTTGGTTTTCAATGAAACTTGATTGACGGAACACTTCCAGGATACTGAACTTCAAATGCTTGATTTCAATATTTACAGGAGGGATAGATCTGTCGAAACAAGCGTTTTCGCAAGAGGGGGTGGGGTACTAATAGCAGTTCGAAAGAAAATTACAAGTAAAGTCCTGGAAGCAAGTAGTAATATTGAACATTTGTTTGTACAGATCGATATGAACGGTACCGATTTCATTTTTGCAACTGCTTATTTCCCACCTCGGAGTGCATTTGAAAAGTATGCACAGTTTGCTGACAGCCTGGAAAGACTGACGGAAGCATACCCAGATAGTAAAGTGTGTGTTTTGGGCGATTTTAATCTCCCTGATGGACAATGGTCAAAAGTTGATTTGGCCTCTGTGGATGTCCATATGCCAACAACTTCGCCAAACGAAGTTTAGTCGCTCCAAGTACTATCATTTTTATGCTCATACCATAACCTATATCAGGTAAACTCACTTAGAAACGAGAACAGATCTATCCTGGATCTGGTGTCTTTGCAAGACAAGGAAACTACAACTCTCTACGCAGACAAAAGTCTGTTACCTATGGACAACCACCACCCACCACTAATTTTCAGTATTAAGTGTGAACATCACCATTTTAACAATCATGGAATCACAGGTGAGGGTTTTTATAGAGACTTCTCTGCCATGGACATTACGGTAGTGTGTGACTTTCTCTCTTGTTTCACTTGCGACACTTTGTTCATAAATAAATCCCTGGACGATATAATCAATGTATTTTATGATGATTCTGTACTTAACTGTTGACCTTTTTGTTCCTCTAAAAAAGTACTCTGCCAAAAATTTTCATGCATTGTTTTCTCAGGACTTGAAGGACACAATAATTGAAAAGAAAAGAGCGCACAATAAATACGTTTCAACTGGACTTTATAAGGACTATAAGTTATTTTCTGCATTGAGAGCTAGATGTAAAATCGTTAAGAATCAGTGTTATCAATGGTATATAGCCCAAACTGAATCTTCCTTGGGGGTTAATGCTAAAAACTTTTGGAAGTTTGTTAACAGTAAATGGAAAAATTGTGATATTCCTTCTGAAATGTACTACGATAATATCAGGTCTTCAACTGGTGGCGAAATTGTAAATTTGTTTGCTGAGTATTTTTCGCAAATGTACTCTCATAAGGCCTGTGATGTTACACACAATGTCCCATCTTTCAGTCATATTAATTTGTCTAACTGTAACTTTTCTATTCCTGAAATTTATGTAAAACTGTCATTCTTGGATATCAGCAAGAGTGCAGGCTCAGATGGGATTCCACCAAGTCTTCTTAAACAATGTAGCTTTATAATGGCACGTCCACTTCACGTCATCTTTAATCTACCCTTGGTCAACGGTATCTTTCCAACTTTCTGGAAAACTAGCTTTATTACGCCTATTCTAAAATCAGGAGATACAGCGCAAGTTGATCACTATAGGCCCATTAGTATACTAAGCTGTATACCTAAAGTCTTTGAAAGCCTTGTTTGTGATTTTCTAGCTAAGAATTTAAGAAGCAGTTTTAGTGACTTTGGGTTTCTTGCGCATCGCTCGACTGAACATAACCTGCTCACATTTACCGACTTTTTGTTGGAGGCCCTGAAGGAGGGGCATCATGTACACGCCATATACACCGATTTTTCAAAGGCGTTCGATCGTGTAAACCACGAAAAACTAGACAGAACCATTCCTTTTATGCTCCACCCCATAGAACCAACTATGGTTTAAACTCATTTTTGTCTAGGACCGCTCAACTTGCCAATCAACACTGTGACACAGATCACCTAATACAGATGCGTAAGTACGTATACTTGCCGTCGACGATATTCTGTGACCAAGCTGGGCTGCCAGCACCCCCACGCATAGATAAAGATCGCCCGCATCAGGACAATTAACTTTTAAGAATGAACTGTTATATATATTGTTCAATATTTTATTTTAGCATCAGACTTAAATTTTATATTTTGTTTGTGTTGTAACTCATTGTTATTCTTGATCAGATTTTTAGGGTTTTAATTTTAATTTTAATGTTAGTTTGATTTGATCTATTTTAATTTAATTCAATTTGTTTTAAGGTTAGGTTAGAAATTAGGTATTTTATATCACTGAAATTGTACTATTGTTTAATTGGGAAATTACTCGTTGATAAATAAATAAATAAATAAAATGTATCAAACACTCACAAAATCAAATTAAGCGTACAGGCAATTTCAAAAAATAAAATAAAAGTGACATCAGATATTTAGCCTGTTTCGTTTTAAATGATATTCTGAATCACTTGAGACATGTCTGAATTGGTGGAGGGATTTTTTTTTCAAATAAATAGGTTTGTTTGCAAAAGGGCGTAAAAAGACTCGTTAGCTATTCCTCTGAAAATCACGGTTAAGAGTCAGAGGTGCCTTGAGCACCAGCGATTGCGAATCCGTCTCATTATCCAAACAGTAATTTTTTTCTGGATTCAAGCTTAACTAAATAAGGCAGATATCACAATCGAATATCACTGTATTTGAAATTAATGACATACAATAACAAACAACATATTGTTTCCATAATTGTGAAATAATTTTTAATAAAAGCACATTGTATTTACCATTTAACAATAATGATAATTGCTATTTTTTAATACATCTTACACGTGTGAATACATTTATTTACTTAACTTAAGAAATATTCTTGAAAATTTAACACTAAATAACATTCTCATTGTTAAAAAATCCTAATCAAATTATTATTCTTTGTGATCACTACTTTGATACAGAAAGTTCTGTTACTCGCTAACTTTTTTGCTGGGATTTATTGTAAATATATGAATTTTAAAGCAGCCAATGCACCTCTTTGATCTGAACGTAGAAGGAGCAGGAGCAAGGACCACAATAATGCTTCAAGGGTAAGCAGAATCCAGCACAGCTCAATTCACGGGCTGCGAATTACGGAAAAATTCTGGAATTACCTATAGCAGCGAAATGCAGTGGGGTAAAGGAAAATATGCTGCCAATGCCAAAGGCAACGAAACGTAAAAAAGAGGACATACACAATAAAGTGGCAATATTATCGTATATATTATAAGTGTATCAATTATTACTTTATAGAAACATAGCTTCTGAAATCATGGAACAAATAAAGAAATCATCAGGTACATCATCCATAGAATTCAATGAGAGCTACTTATTGTCCTTGCCAACGTAAGAAAAACATCCATAAAGTTAAGTTTTGAAAAAACTGTGATCGTTTAACTCAAATGTTTCTTCCTTTTTCTGTCCCACAAATTCAAAACGTTTTAGACATATTTTTGATATAGTTTTAGTAGTCTAGTCTAAGTGACTTCAAACAGTAAAATTAAAATACCTTGACACGGCAATTATTGAATCCGATTCTGTCTTGCCGCGGTCACTTACTCGTCTGGGCATCAAAAATGATATGCTCACGTCTCTGTTAATTACTTTTTCGCCAAAAAAAGGAGAAAAGGACAAATAATAAATCGAATGTTAATGATTCTTGACGGGCGCGGGCGTAAATTTATTAAAAGACAGTTTTGCGCGAAACTGATTTAAGAGAGCTGACTTTTCGTGACGGTTAATTTGTATCTCTGCTACATAACGTATTATTAAACACAACGTTGTTTATTTATGCACATGCGATCACATATCGCATCAATATACCACCCAGGGTATTATTACCTTGGATTTCGCCTGAATACAAATCCATAAATTGGATATTACCTACTTGGATTTTGTTAAATATTTGCGGTTATTTGTTATCTGTTTGTATGCTGATTTATTGACTTTATTGTTCTGGCTGATAGTGCTGATACATATTGCCGATGAATTTGGTAACATATTAAATAATAGACTCTAGAGAATGAATTTGATTAAGTCCGTTAACAGATGTTTTTATTGAATGTGAGAGGTTTCATATTCCAAACAATGAAAAATACCCATTTTAAGTTAATTAGATTGTGCCTTCTTCTTCTCTATTGTCTATTTAGAATTTTGAAATATTTTTTAGGTTGCCCTTGTCCGTCATGTGAAACTTTTTCATTTTTGTTTTCCTTCTTCAAAATGTCTGGCGGTGTATAAACAAATATTATCAACATATATCCATAGATAATTTTTTTTTTCATAATGTCTTTTATATAAAAAGAATAATCACTTTCTGATTTTGCTGCTTGCTTCAATCCATGAAGTGATTTATTTAGTTTAGGAATAGTTCCTTCTTTGCAATATAGTTAGTAAATAGGTGGATAAAGACTTTACGTTGAAAAACGTAATTTCCTTGATTTCCAATTGAGTTCAAAGTCCTGCTGGCTATCATTTTTGTTACTGGTGCGGTGCGTAAATCTCAAAATAATTTAATTTTTTTTTTTACTTTGTTTTGGCTTCACCCATTAGGTACTTAGCCACATCTATTGGCGCTGTCCAGGGATGACCGTCTCGAAACCGCCCTTTCCAACAAGCTACGTAGGAGTCGTATATTTGTTTCTCTTTCGATTTTCTTAATTCTCTGTTCGATTAGTCTTTCCTTTCTATCCTTTCCGGTCGCGACTGTTAGTAAGACATCACTTACATAGGAAACACATTCACATATTCTAAAGGGAGTTGACAAAGAAAGATTTTAAGATTTCAGGATTCTACAATTCAATATTATTTGCTCTAAGAAAGTCTATAACTAGTTTGTTTGTTCTTACCTTAGAATTGAATATCACTGAGTCAATTGAAATTGGGGTTTGGACCCCATTTTGTACGAATATATCGATCGTATAGGTTAGGTTGCTGGTTTTGGCATTCAAAAACCAAGTGTTCCAATGTTCCCACCTCCCCACCTGCACATTCCGGGGAGTCCTTCATCCCCAATCTATGAAGATGTGCGGGAGTTAGGCAGTGACCCACATTCTGATGATTGTCGTTATATGTCTTGTGTCCAAATATTCCAGATTGTTGAACAAGGGTTCATCCGGAAACGATCCTACATATTGTTTATATTTAATGCCCTTGTTTCCTGATGAGTTCTTCCAATATTCCTTCCAAATTCGCTTATGCTTCCTCTTAAACTCCGGAATTTATTTCTTGACATCCAATAGGATGGGATAAGGGATCTTAAGTAATGTTCTGTCAATATTAGCAAGTTTGTCAGCAATTACATTTCCCTCTATGTTTGCGTGTTCAGGAATCCAGCAAAGCTCGATGTCCAAGCCAGCTTCATTCGCCTCTATCAATTGTTGCTTGGTAGACATTCGGATATAATCTTGGTTTTTTAGTTCTCTGCCATTTATGGCCTTCACTGCACTTAGTGAGTCTGTAAAAATAACTGCTCTCCCAATATTCCTTCTGAGACACTCACTTGTGGCTTTATGAATTCCTATAATTTCTGCTGTGCAAATTTGGGTGAATTTAGGGAGTTTCGATGAAAAGTTATATTTAAGTTGAGGACAGTGGACCCCTAAACCAGCCTCGTTTGTTTCCTTCAAAACCGAGGCATCAGAGTAAAAATGAATATAATTTTTAAATTTTTCTCTAGTAACTGTCAAGGCCATGTCGTTTTTATTACTGTTAATTTCTATTGTAGGTACCTCACTGATCAAATTGATCAGTTCAAACTCAAAGACTGGAATTGTTTCATACTTTTTGATTTTGTCCTGAAGCTCCTCTGCTTCACCATACATTTGTACCAAATAAGCCTCTCTACTAGCGAAGTATGCATTGTTTCTATCCATCAATCTAAATTCCTTTATTAAATCAATTATAATATTATTCCTGAAGTTGATATTTTTAAAAATGCATCTTATGGCTAACCATATTTTTCTTGATTCTACTGATTCTTATCCAGACTCAGCGAGCAGTATAGATTCGTAGGGGTTTAACGCATACAACCCAATACCACCCTTAACGCCTGAAATTGTATGGTGTCCAATTTTGTTTAATTTTTTTTAGTTGTAGGTGTAATGAACTGAGACCCATAGTCCAAGTGTGTCCTGATTATTTCTTTATACCTATATCTGTAGTAAAGTTCTGGGGTCTCCCCCCCACCACACTCTGGTTAGACTCTCGATTACATTGATAGCTTTTCCAGCCCTACTTGACATGTTTTCAATCTGCTTTGTCTAGTTGAGATTGTCTGAGATAATCACCCACAAATATTTGTATTCTTTAACCCATGGGATTCTTTCGTCTCTGTAAGTAACATAAATGTTTGGAGCAGTGTGTGATCTAGGTTCTACCAACATCGCAGCTGATTTTCTGGCAGACATTGCCAGGTTAATTTCACTAACCATTTCATCCACATCAATTCCCTCTATGAATAGTGTAAAGTCATCTGAATATTGAATAATTTTGATCCGTCCTTGAAATTTATCATGTAGGCCCCTGGTGTAAATATTAAATAAAATTGGGCTCAGTGGTGAACCCTGCGCGAGTCCCTCTCTGTCCCTAATGAATACTTTGCGATTGGTTAGAAATTCAAAAATCCAATTTTTTATAGTTGGAGAGATCTCCAAGTCTTCCATTGTTTGATAAAGGTGATAAATATTGACATGGTCATAAGCTCCTTCAATGTCCAAGAATACCACCAATGACTTAAGTTTCCTCTGGAAATTCCTTTGTATGTTAAGGGTTAAATAGGCTAGGCATTCCATACATCCTTTTCCCCTCCTAAATCCTATTTGTGATGCTGGAAATTTTTGATTTTTTTCAATCATCCATTCCATTCTATTTTTGATGATTCCTTCCATAAGTTTACCAGCACATGCTACCAGAGCAATCGGCCTGTAATTGCTTGCTTCCTTCTCATCACCATTTTCTTTTGAAATTGGGCAAATAAGAGTGTTTTTCCATTGTTCTGGGCTTCTTCCGCTTCTCATTCTCCTATTGAAAATTTCTACCAGAAAAGATTTCCCAATCCTAGGTAGGTTTTTCAGCATAGAGTAGGTTATCTCATCAATGCCTGGTGCCGAGTCTGATTTTCCATTCAAAACAAAGTTCAATTCAGTCAATGTGATTTCTTTTTCATCATCTCCCTCAGAGACTTCCAGAATAAAATTTGGGTCTATGTTAATTTGATTCAGATTGTCCAATATTTTTATTGCTGTCTCTTCTGATGGGCCCTTGTTTCTTGGTTTTCCACCTTATTGTATTCCATACTTCTTTAACCGGAGTTCTTGGAAAGAAGATTTTTTTTTTCAATTTTAAATTTTAGTTTGTCTTAGCTATGACTCCCTTAGTTTTAATATTATTTTTAATTGAATAATTTTCTTTCAGTGTGATTAATTCCCTTCTCCTCTCTAAAATGAGTTCCTCACATTCTTCATCCCACCAGGAAGTCACCTTTTTTGTATCTTCCTTCGGTAGTTTTTTGTATGGAATTACTTCCTCTACTGTTTCCAAAAGGATATTTTCAAACTTTTGATAGGATTTAGGGGGGTTATCCAAGCATTTCCTCTGCATTTTATCATGGTAGATTTCCCAATTTGCCCTTTTTCTTTCTGGTCTTCTTTCTGAATGAAAGTCATGCGAGTTCAGTCCTATTTCAATTATGATTAATTGGTAATGGTCACTATTCCCGCAATCTCCAATAACGCTCCATGAGGTTTTGCATGCCAAAATTCCCAGAGAGATATCAGGTGCTGATTTAGTTTGTCCAGGTGCCGTGAGTCTTATTGACGTTCCATAATTAAAAAGGACTAAGGACGATTCCTCGATAATTTGAGACACTATCAACCCGTTTGCGTTTGTGGTCCCGCTACCCTAAAGGTGAGGCTGTCCGTTCAGGTCTCCCACCACCACGTTGGGATGCGGTATATATTGGATAATCATTTTCAATAAATTCGAGGGAACTGCCACCAGAGGAGGAATACATATGTTAATAATAGTTAAGTTTGATTTATTTAGTTTGATAGCCTCAAATCTGAACTTTCTCTGGGAAGTTATAGGGAGATAAATCATATTCTGTATAATCGATGTTATTTTTAATCAATGTAGCTATTCCACCATTGCCATCAAGTCTGTCCTTTCTTATAACATTGTACTGATTCAGCTTAAGTGAATGTTCTTTCAACCAAGTTTCGTTCAGTATGTAATTATTTCAAATTTGTATTCATGTATTAATATTTTCATATTATCAATTTTTGAAAATAAACTTCTGATGTTCCATTGTAGGATTTTCATAAATGAAATTATAGGGAATTAAAACTCATCATCCTCCATATATATGGAGGGATCATTTCCTTTTGTTATATCTTTCAAGTAGTTGTGAGCTAGCTGAAGGTCTGTTTGGTTCAGGTTACCTATGATGTTAAATAGTGAATTTCTCATAAAATCTTCGGTCACAGGAGAGGGAAATATCCTCACCGACGATTCCGAATACTCGCACTTACATTTCCAGAGAAATTTTGTAATGGTCCTCCACTAAGTCTCGTTGATTAGGGAAACAGGCATTGCTTACTTGCTTCCCTATCATAACCCAGTGGCGGTCCATACATGATTTTCTGGGAGGGGTAATGGATGACGGGAAAATTATCAAGTGTCGCAACGTACCGCCGGAAGCGAAATTTTTTTTAGGGGCCACGCCCAAATTTGCACCCGAAAGTCGTTTAAAAAACACGCTTCGGGCAAAAATGTATCCCGATGCCGTCAAAATAGTAATACCGGGTGTCCACCTAGTGCGATATCGGACGATATATTCTTACAGGGTGATGCAAGAAAAAAAAATAAAAATTCGAAGTTATTTGATTCTCTAAGGTGCATTACCTAAAAATATTTTTAAATATACAGGGTGTTCTGTAAATGGGGTATGCGACAAAACTTTGTTATTTTTAAATGGAACACTCTATATTTTAGTACATTTTATCATTCTAAAAATCCTACGTACTTTTTGTTAAGAATCATCTATACCAAAACTCAACTGTTTTTAAAATATTTAATATTTTTTCAAAAAATCGCAGCATGTGTCAACAAAAACCAACATATTTCATCCATTGGAGATCCTATAAGCTAAAGCTTTTGCAGGTTGTTAGTGCATAATGTCTGTCGATTTTTATCTGATACTCCAACGGAATTTGAGCTAGTGGCTCCCTACATTAGACCGCCAATGGTTACCTGACGTCACACCTGTTTTTGCCATATGAAATACCCCCTCGCTCCTCATACGGAAAGTGTCAGTTCAAAAACGACGGACTTCACTTACATTTACTTCATAGTCCTATGAAAATCTGTTAACATTTAACAGGGTGTTCGCAGTACTGTACACAATACCAGACCTTTAGTAGTATGTACACAAGGTTGTTTGAGAGAGGTAGGTTGCCTGATAACTTCATGACGTCATCTGGGGTGCCTCAACATAATGCAAATCTGCATAGGGCACCCCAGATGCGTCATCAAGTTACCCATTACCAGAAAACCTATGAACTTTAAGAACCTTGGTAGGTACGTCGGTACTGGTGAACCTATCATATTCATACCATGCCTTTAATCCTTTTCTTTCTAGAACTTGTCTTTTCTTGAAATTTTGTTGTAATTAATAAATGTAAAAAAAATCTTTGTCTGGGGAGGGGGGGGGGGTAATTACCCCCTCTACCCCCCCTTTAAATCGCCCTTGTCATAACCTTTCATTGTGGTAACTGTTGATTTCCTTTTTTTCGCGACTGAAAATCTATTGCTATAGGTTGGATTGTTTTCCATAATTTGTTTTCTCTTGGTAAGTAAGGGAAGTGGAAGAGGGGGAAATTCACTTTGTTTTGTCAGGAATTTTCTATTTTTATTAACCCTTGCCTGAAAGAAAGATATATTATTCAATGATGAGAAAATATTTGGCTTGATTTTCTCTGCTTTTCCATCCATAGACGCGTTTTTGTTTGGTGTTGAAGCTTTGTCTTAGATGGCGCCACGATCAAATTTCGACCGTTGTACTATATTATTCAATGACATATATTGCCTGATTTGTGCCTGACATATGTATTCGGGGCAACTTTTATTTATTGATGTATGATCTGAGCTATCGCAATTGGCACAAGAAATTACATTTCCATTACAGGTATGGTTCTCTTGATTTTTACAATTACAGGTACATTGACCTTCATGAGCCAACTTACCACATTTTTGGCATTTTTCTTTTCCACGGCACTGTCTTTCATTGTGACCATAGTTTAGACAATTGAAATATTGGTTTACTGATATTATGTAGTTTTCCACTAGAGTCTCCAGCCTAAAGATGATGACTGTTCGTGGAAGGAACTTTCCCTTAAATGTAATCAAACAGGTCCGTTTTTACATATTCAACTTCGTTGTTGTCGTTCTTGATTCTTCGGTTGAATCTTTTAACTTCCAATATTTCTGATGAGCCTTGGGAATTTTTAATAATATTTTCCGTATCAGCTTCTTTCAAAATTCTTGTCACTATACCTTTACACGTTACTAGATAATCTGGAATATAAACAATATATTCCCTACTAAGTAATTCTTTATTCTGTAATAGAATATTGGCAGATTCTGGGGATTTGATCTTAATAATAATTATTTTTTTTCCTTTTTTCATAGGACCGCTTACATTTTCTAGTTTTAAACCATGTATAAATTTGGCAATTGCCATAGGGTCTAATTGACCCACATTTTTCCCTGATGGACCCTGTACTACCACCTGGAATGGACCTATCATATTTATGTATAATCTTATTTTTAATTTGTTCAACTTCAAAGTTATGTGGGGAATTGTGAATATTATTCGTATTACTGCCAGGATACGGAGGCCCCGATGAGCCCTCAGAGTTATCACACATGCTTTCACTTCAACCTAACCTATATTTGTTTCCCAGGAAAAAACAAGCAAATATTGGAAATTTTAACCTTGACTTATTCCTGAAATCCTAATCAAAGGTGACACCACCTATCAGAGGAAATGTTAGTAATTTTACTTGGGAAAATCGCTTTTTCACTGGACTACGCTGTCGTTGACGTGGAAGTCGAGCCAAAAAAAAAAACCTCAACATAATTGAATAAATCAATTTTTCTAATTTTGACATTTAAAGTGTCACTTTTCAAAACTCGTTGACGTTATCAAATGTCTTACTTTTCATAGTCATAGTCAGTGCATTATAAAAAATCCCGGTGTGAAAATTGTGGGTATCAACGAAATAAACTGCACAAATTGCATCAATGAAGAAGATCTGACAGCCTTGACAACTGCCGATATTGTTAAATTGTGTTTTAAAAATAGTGGACTTTTAAAAAACATCGTCTTCCCATTACAAGAAAATAACGACATTCTTAGGGAGAAAGTTCATTTAGGTACTTGAGGAAAAACTGGAAAAATTTGAGGAAAAATTAGCTAAGCCGAAAATGCTAGAAGAGGTTAGGTTTATCTCCGCAGCCTCCGCCCCCGCAGGAACTTGCCCCACAAGTCAAACTTCAACAAAATCATCAAATGTCAAAGTCATCATCAGTGACGTCAACACCAAGGAAATATCAAATATCAAGGCACCGGTTCCATGCGTCGTCACAAGTGGTACTGCAATTATGGTAGCAGATGCCAAAAATGATGCTGCAGAACCTGACATTGAATACCGAAGAAAAGCCAACATAACCACAAACAATAAACGTCAAAATGTCAATCGTCGTAATAATGTAAACACTGGGATTGGGAACCAAAACAAAAAAAATGAAAAGCGGAATCAAATAACTCTTGCTCAAGTAAACAAAGCAGTTAATTTAGCCATCAAACGCATCGAGAATGAAAAGCAAAAACATAATGGCGAACTAGAAAAATCAAATTCTGCTGAAACTACTCCAACTTCAACTGGGCAATCAGAAGAAAATTGGAAGCTTGTTAGCTACAAAACAAAACATAAAAATATAATGCTGCAACATAATCGTCCTGATCCAGTAAGAGGAACAAATGAAAAACAAAATGGTCTACAGGTAGCTGAAAAAAGGTATTGGATATTTTTGTCTGGGTTTTCAACTTCAATGGAAGTAAATAATATCAAGGATTTCCTTAATAGTCAACAACTGGGAAACGATCTATATTGCGAAAAAATGCACACAAAAAAGGACGGACAAATGAGTTCTTTTAAACTGGGTGTGCCCCAATGCAATAAAAACAAAATAATGGAACTTTGGCCAGTTGGTATCTGCATCAACCATTTTTTGAGTCTACAACGCCATCAGATACCGAAAAACAATCTGAGAGGTTAGATAGCCAAAACAAGAAGGTAGAGCATGTAATTTTTCACAAAAATATGCAATGCCTAAAAAATAAAATCCTTGAACTTGAAGCAGTATTAGAGGAAATGAATCAACAACCCACCTTTGTTGCGGTAACCGAACATTGGTTTACGGAGATGGAAGTCCAGTGTATGAACATAAATGGGTATAAGCAAACATCCGCTTTTGCAAGGAAAGCAACGACACATGGAGGTTCTGCGATTTTTGTACATTCCAATAATGAAGCAACAGAAGAAACCGAAATTACGGAAAGAAGTGTAGAAGGAGTCCTGGAATGCTCATCGATCGTAAGTGGGTCCGCTGAAGTAGTGGTTATTGGCTATAGGCCCCCTCAGGGTGATATTGATCTCTTCTTTCAAATTCTTACAGATATTCTTGCTATTTGTCAGTTGAAATTTTCAAGTCACAAAACTATACTCACAGGTGACTTCAATATTGATTTGCTGGATCAGTCCTTCAGGTCAAAGAAATTTAAAGACCTCTTAACAAGTTTTAATTTTAATCAAACTGTATTTGAGCCAACAAGAATAACAAATACATCCAAATCACTTTTAGATAATATTTTCATCAATTTTATAAACCCATATCAAGCAGAGGTTGTAGCAACTGCTCTATCTGATCACGAGGCTCAAACTCTGAGGGTCGTGAATGCGGTCGCCCCAGAGTGCAACTTCATGCCCTTCAAAAAGCGCTCTTTTTCAGATGGTAGATTGTCTCACTTTAAGCTTGAATTGCAGAGGGTGGATTGGTTTGAAGTGTATTCTCAACAACAGGTAAATACTCCATACCATGTTTTTAGCAGTATTTTGGCTCAATACCTCAACCTGATATTTCCTGAGAAAACCATTAAAGCCAAACCAAAAAAACCTAAGTACTGGATGACTTGTGGGATTAAAATTTCTTTAAAAAATAAACGAAATTTGTACAAAGAAATGATAAGGGGTAGTATCACAAAACATTTTTTTTTAAAATATTCAAATATCTTAAGATCAGTTATAAGAGAATCTAAAAAAAGAGAAAATGTAAACTTTATACAAACCCAGGAAGAGCAATATGGACATTGATTAACTGGGTACAGGGAAACGGGGAAAAAAGAAAAGAATCGTTGCTTGAAAACTATTCCAAGAAATACCCAAACAAAGAAAAGAATGTTATACTAAATGAAATAAATGATTTCTATATAAACCTATGTCCTGACCTCAATACAAATATAGATGGCATCACAAAAAATATACCCTTTTATCCAAAAAAATTATTTTTAAAACCTACAAATGCTAATGAGATCAAGCATGTCATATCCAAATTAAAAAATAAAAAAGCAGTAGGGCAAGATCAAATCCCAGTCATTTTAATCAAAAAAGTGGCAGATGAAATTGCTGAACCACTGTCTCATATAATTAATTTAATGCTTGTCACAGGAGTATTTCCAGATAAACTGAAAATAGCCCAAATTATTCCAATTTATAAGAAAGGAGATGCTCAGGAAATAAAAAAAATTCGACCAATTGCACTCTTGAATAACTTTAGCAAGATATTTGAGAGGATAATATATGATCGCGTTATTTCGTTTTTTGAGAGTGAGCAGTTGCTCTCAACATATCAGAATGGGTTTAGGAAGAAAAAAAGTACCACCAGAGCTATTTATCAGGCACTAACTAAAATCTTGGAGTCCCTTAATGGGAGAAACGAGACAGTGGCGATGTATTTGGATTTGTCTAAAGCTTTTGACAGTGTTAATCATGATGTGCTGCTAGCAAAACTAGAAAGGTATGGATTGAGGGGCGTTCCTTTACAACTAATATCATCTTATCTATTTGATAGAAAGCAGCAGATTATTGAAAGACACAATGGGGAAACATTAACATCAATTTCTAGCCAGGTCAAAAAAGGTGTACCTCAGGGATCAATCCTTGGACCACTGCTGTACATTATCTATACTAACGAGCTTGCAAATATAACTGATCAGTTTACGGTCCAGTTTGCGGATGACACTTCAGTAGTCTTTTCGGCAGAACGAATGGAGGAATTGAGTAACAAAATTCACACAACTTTGAGTTCCTTTCAGGGTTGGTTTGACTCAAATAACCTGGTTTTGAATGTCGAGAAGACACAGCTGCTACATTTCTCATATCAACGGGATTGGTCTCCCACTCAGTTTGTTTGTGGTGATGGTATACCTTTGAACACTACAAGATCGGCCAATTTCCTGGGGGTCAAAGTGGATTCACGGTTGGACTGGAGTGACCATATTGACTGCCTGGCTGGCCAAATATCAAGGCACTGCTATGCCCTGAGGGTGCTGGCACGTGAGGTAAATTATGAGGTTGCATTAACTGCTTACCACGCTTACATTCAATCAAGATTGAGGTATGGAGTTGTATTCTGGGGTAATAGTCCCGAAGTCTCTCGAGTTTTTATTGCATAAAAAAGATGTATAAGAGCAATATTTGCTATGTACCAGACAGATAGCTGTAAACCCATATTTAGGGCTCACAACATATTAACATTACCAAGTCAATATATCCTGGAAGCAGCATTGTTTGTTAAGCAAAATCTTGACCTTTTTCTTGAGCACATTAGGGGGCATTGCTATGATACAAGGGGAAGGACTGATCTTGTCAATGTGAGAAGCAATTTTACTTACATACAAAAAAACGTTCAATTTTCAATTATAAAAATTTTCAACAAGCTACCTTCAAATTGGCAAAGCTTGCAATTCGATAACCTTAAACATAAGTTGAAAAACCACTTACTTCAGAGGGCTTACTACTCGGTGGAGGAATTGTATGAGGACAATTTGAACAACGAAAATTGAAATGAGGTTCAAACCAATATATGTATTCTGATGCTCAGTATTGTATTTTATAGTGTATTTTCATGTTGTATTTTATTTTATATTGTATTTTTATATTCTTATATTTTATATTTTAATGTGTAGTATTGTATAAATGTTGTTTTTTTTTTTTTTAAATGTGCTCGTGACTTAACTTATTTATGATTTTAAACTCAAAACAGTCAATTCAATTTATATTTAGCTTGTAATGTTAGATTAGGGTATTTTTAAATTGACACGTTCTATGTCCGAAAGGGCTTTTGTGATAATTTTTTTTATATTTACAATTATGGAACAAATAAATGCTATGACTATGACTACATGACCATGACTATGAATTTTCATCCCCAGTTGCGAAAAGTAAAATTTTTCGCAACTGGCGATGAAAAGTTAATTTGACCATTAGTTGCGAAAAATACGGAAATAAAATTTGTGATAATTTCAACGCTAAACTTCTTGAAGTATTGTTATTATATTCTTTGTAGGTATGGGCAAATTCTTTTATTCAGGGATGGATTCATCTGCTACCAGCATTATAAGACAGCCATTCCGATTTTCTATGAACTAGACAAAGATACACTGGTCATTGATGGATCCATTTGCTGAATAAAAGAAAGCGCCCTAAACAGGGTTTCCCACAATCAGCGTTACAGGCCATACCTTTCTTATTTTTAGAAATAAAAATTTGAAAAAAAAAAATGGCTAATGGTTAGTTAAGCTCTCTTCAAAAATATAAAAAAATCTTCCCCTGACAAAATCAACCCTTTTTACAACCCTTCACTTTTTTTTTTCCAAATGGCACCCCTAATTTTCTTTTTTATTTTTGAGAAGTTCATGAAATTGCAAATTCAATGATATATAAAAAGTTTGTTTTTCCATGTTTCGTTGGAAAAAAAAATCAAAAATGAAAATAATAATAATGGGGTTCTATTTGAAAAAAAAGGCAAGAGTTGTTTTTAGGGGATGAGTTTGTTAGGGAAGATTTTTTTAATATTCTTGAAAAGGGGTTAATTTGCACACAATTAATTTTTTTTGTCATATTTTTATTTTTGTAGACAAAAATGTGTTTGCCTGTATAAGACTAAGGGTGGGACACCCATTTTTTTCCCCCAAGAGACATGGAAAAACAAACTTTTTATACACCATACAAATTTGTAATTTCATAGGCTTCTCAAAAATAAAAATAAATAGTAGGGGTGCCATTTGAAAAAAAAAGTCAAGGGTTGTAAATAGGGGATGATTTTTCCAAGGGATGATTTTTTTATATTTTTGAAGAGAGCTTAATTAGCCATTAATAATTTTTTTTGTTTCAAATTTTTATTTTTGAAAATAAGAAAGTTATGGCCTGTAACGTTGATTGTGGGACACCCTGTATATGAAAATTTAATTTGCTCACACCATGAACTAAATTTGACATATGGCCAAATCATATTTGCTCTTTGACTTCTTAGGATCCCTCAATGTCACTCGGTACGTCGCTTCCTGAATTGGACATTAGAATCAAATAATAATTATTCTTTTACTCTATAAAGTTTGAGTGGTTTATATAAGAATAATATTAATTAATATTTTTCACTTTTTCAAAAACTGAAGACGCAGACTTGACACCTCTATGCTTGACACTATTGCTGTCATTGATTGCTTCTGTAGCAACGAAAAACGAATTAACAAATAAATATCGCTGACTCACCTGACCTTGAATTAAAAAGGATCACATCAGGTCCAAATTAGAAAATAGTACATTAAAATACAAGTTTCATAAGACGTCATTTTATCGCACGAGCCCTATATTAGAAAACGAGCCGGAGGCGAGTTTTCTAAAGGGCGAGTGCGATAAAATGTCTTATGAAACGAATATTTTATACTATTTTTTCTATTTTGGTATTGTTTAATTGAAAAAAACAAATTTTTCTTGGAAATTTTATTCTCATATTTCCTGATTTCATATGTTTAGGTTGGTAACACTACATGCCAAATATAGAAATCTTCTATTTTATCGCGAATGACAGTTCGATGGCCATCAGTCAGCCAGTGTTACCAACCTTCGATAAGTAAAAAAGGAGTGTCACAAAGAGCTTCTTTTCGAAACTACTTTTAGTGTCGAAAAGACTTCGATATGACACCAAAATAGAAAAAATATACTTTTTTTTTTTTTTTTTTTTTTTTTTTTTTTTTTTTTTTTTTTTTTTTTTTTTTTTTGGCTTTGAGCATAGCTCACTTAGCCACGAAAACATAATTCAAAAGTTCAAACTTTAGCTAACCATTCACCCAACGATATACAGATAAAAAAAAAAAGGAAGGAATCTAGCAAAAAGGATAAACACATGGACACACGCTTCTCGTCCTGGGGTCTATGCAGGACATTTTTAAACTTTAACAAAACACAGGTGGACCCGGTTAGGAAGGATGTAACATATAAAAAAAAAAAACATAGGAATCGAAACAATCTCTAATTATCTTTCAAATAAGGACTTTACATAATTTTAAGTAATTAATAAATATATTTTCCAAGTTATCATCTGATAAAATAAGCTTAATTAAACCCTTGTGGTTCATAGGTATGAGATGGAGTTTTTCCAATTCTCTTCTTAAGAATGAAGTTGCCAATTCATTGTGTCTACAACTAAATAATCTATGATTCAAGTCATCTTCAGATTGGTTATCACAAAAGCATCGCGTGTTCTCGCATAACTTAAGCTTATACATGTGTTTATTAAAATTTCCAGGCCCAACTAAAAATCTGAAATAGGAAACAAACACATTTCTGGAGAATTTAAAACGTTCCATTAGTGGCTTTTTATTCAATCTAGGATAAAAGGAGTTATACAAATTAGGGGAGTTAACTGCCATTGCAATATAATTACTGCGCCAAACTTCCCAAGATCTTTTTTTGATTATTTCGAAAAAGTCCGAATATGGAGTAATTTCCAGGATCTCTTCTGATACGATCGCCTCTCTTGCTGCATTGTCAACCAATTCGTTGCCTTTGAGACCTGTATGTCCCTTAACCCATACAAACTTGACAGAAATATTTTTAGAGCACAAAACAGAGAATACCTCCAATACTTTGGCTATAATAAGATTCTCACAATTCATCGCATTTTTGAGAGACTTCAAAACTGACTGAGAATCAGAGAGAACAATAGCTTTGAAAATATTTCCCTTTGACAATATATGATCTAATGCTTTCAATATTGCTAGTGCTTCGGCAGTGAAGATAGATGCATTATTTTCACATTTGTATTTTTTAACATAATTCAATTCAGGTATAGCAATTGCACATCCTACTCCTGAACTATTTTTAGCCCCATCGGTATATATTTGAAGATAATTTTCATTCTTGCTTAAGACTTCCCTTAAATGGATAGAATTTACTGAGGGCAACTCCGAAAAATTCGGAAATAGAATTTCAGGTTTGAGATATATCAAATCAGATGGAAAATGAAATAGTATATATTTGTCTTGTTTTGTTATAATGTTATGAAATTCTGATGTATTTACAAATGCATCCGCTAAAACAGGACTTTTCTTATTTCTCCAGTATGACTGAGTTAGATTAGAAATATTCAAGATAGAAATTTTATTAAGCAACGAGTTATGTACGTATTGAACATTTTTAAGAATAAATTTTTCTGCTAGAATTTTTCGTCTTATTTCTAATGGAACTTCATTACATTCAGAAAGTAGAGCCTGGATTGGGGTAGAGCTAAAAGCACCTGTTACAAGTCTTAGAGCTTTGTATTGCAGCCTATCGACTTTAACAAGTCGGGATTTGCCAGCAGAACCATAAAACATAGCGCCAATATCCAAAATTGATCTTGTAAACGCTTTATATAACATTAAGCAAACTTGGGGATCGGATCCCCATGACCTAGATATTACTGCTCTCATAATATTAAGACTTTTTTCGGCCTTCTCAGTTATATAGGTAATATGTTCTTTCCAAGCCAATTTTTGATCCAACAAAACTCCCAAATACTTAAATGTTTCAACCCATGGGATAACACAGTTGTTAAGTGTAATTGTTGATGTTTTCTGTAAACGATGCCTAGTAAAAACCATCATTGCTGATTTTTTATTTGAAATATTGAAGCCATTGCTGAGAAAATATTGATTGCAAACATACATAATATGTTTTAGGTTGGTTAAGCATGCATGCATGCTTTTTTGCTTGGTATAGATACAAAAATCATCAGCGTATTGTAACTGAGAAGCATTTAACCCCATTGAATGAAAATCCGTTGTGTACATATTAAAAAGTAATGGGCTTAATACTGAACCTTGGGGGATGCCAGATGAGACAATTCTGGTTTCGCTAGTATCATTACCTATTCTAATGGATACGCCTCGATTGATATATAATCTCACTATATTATTAGCATTTGCTCTAGGCACATCAAATTGTACTAGTTTATCTATAAGGATTTCAAGATTGACATTTTCATATGCACTGGATATATCCAAAAATATAGCCGCCAAATAATCATTATCAGAAAATGTGTTCTGTACATCAGTAACTAAATGTGCCAGACAATCATTTACGCCGCTACCTCGCCTAAATCCGAACTGATGGGAAGGAAGTAGTTTTTTAGATTCGCACCACCACTCTAAACGATATTTGATTATTCTTTCCAGAGTTTTTAACATACATGATGTGAGCGAAATTGGCCTAAACTCGTCAGTTTTACCTGGTTTGCATATTGGTACCACCAGTGCATTTTTGATTTTCGAAATATCATCACCTCTACACATAATTTTATTGAATGCGTCTATTAACAACTGCATAGCAGGGAGGGGTAAATGCTCTAACATACTATAAGTGATTCCGTCCGTACCTGGGCTAGTGTCTTTATGTTTTCTGACGTTATTGATGAATTCTGATATAGAAATAGGTCGTGATAAAAAATGATCGCTTGACGCATTCATTGGTGGAATATCGCGTGACACAAAATCAGGTGCTATTTTATTCAACAAAATATTGGCTGATTCCTGGGAAATTGTGTTGTTTATATGTGTATTTAAACCACCCTTTATCAAATTAACTCTATTCCAAATTTTGGAAGGAGGGCTCTGGGCTTTCAAACTACTACAAAAATTAGCCCAACTTTGTTTGGATTTTCTTTTATAGGTAAGCTTACACTTAGCTGTTAAATTATTACACTGAATGTAGTTTTGGAGATTGGAATTATTACGAAATTTTTTAAACATTTGTTTCCGACTGTTGGATAAAATTTGGCATTCCTCGTCCCACCATGGTACAAAGGGTTTTTTATTTTGAAAAACTCTTTTAGGAAAAAGTTGGTCGGCAGTTTCACCAATAACATTGATTAATATTGAAATAATTTCATTTGCCTTGTCCGGTACTTCCCTAAGGTTACTAATTTTGTCCTCTATGCATTGACCAAAGGAAACCCAGTTGGCATTTTTGAGTTTCCACCCAACTAAATTATGTGACGGCGCAAGATTACTTTTATTATTCAATGTCAATTTAACGAGACAGTGGCGATGTATTTGGATTTGTCTAAAGCTTTTGACAGTGTTAATCATGATGTGCTGCTAGCAAAACTAGAAAGGTATGGATTGAGGGGCGTTCCTTTACAACTAATATCATCTTATCTATTTGATAGAAAGCAGCAGATTATTGAAAGACACAATGGGGAAACATTAACATCAATTTCTAGCCAGGTCAAAAAAGGTGTACCTCAGGGATCAATCCTTGGACCACTGCTGTACATTATCTATACTAACGAGCTTGCAAATATAACTGATCAGTTTACGGTCCAGTTTGCGGATGACACTTCAGTAGTCTTTTCGGCAGAACGAATGGAGGAATTGAGTAACAAAATTCACACAACTTTGAGTTCCTACAAGATCGGCCAATTTCCTGGGGGTCAAAGTGGATTCACGGTTGGACTGGAGTGACCATATTGACTGCCTGGCTGGCCAAATATCAAGGCACTGCTATGCCCTGAGGGTGCTGGCACGTGAGGTAAATTATGAGGTTGCATTAACTGCTTACCACGCTTACATTCAATCAAGATTAAGGTATGGAGTTGTATTCTGGGGTAATAGTCCCGAAGTCTCTCGAGTTTTTATTGCACAAAAAAGATGTATAAGAGCAATATTTGCTATGTACCAGACAGATAGCTGTAAACCCATATTTAGGGCTCACAACATATTAACATTACCAAGTCAATATATCCTGGAAGCAGCATTGTTTGTTAAGCAAAATCCTGACCTTTTTCTTGAGCACATTAGGGGGCATTGCTATGATACAAGGGGAAGGACTGATCTTGTCAATGTGAGAAGCAATTTTACTTACATACAAAAATACGTTCAATTTTCAATTATAAAAATTTTCAACAAGCTACCTTCAAATTGGCAAAGCTTGCAATTCGATAACCTTAAACATAAGTTGAAAAACCACTTACTTCAGAGGGCTTTTTACTCGGTGGAGGAATAGTATGAGGACAATTTGAACAACGAAAATTGAAATGAGGTTCAAACCAATATATGTATTCTGATGCTCAGTATTGTATTTGTACTTGTTAATGTACTTGTAATTGTACTTTTATTATTCAATGTCAATTTAACAGGAAAATGATCTGAGCCATAGGAATCTTGTAAAACTTCCCAAGACGAGATATTACTGATGTTTGAGGAAATAATAGTTATGTCTAAAGCGGAACTACTTGTGGCTCCTATTCTGGTATGCTCCCCTTCATTCCTTATTAGTAAATTGGGAAAATTGTCTAATGCATTTATTATTGTGTTCCCCGGTGCATCATTAATATTACAACCCCATAAAGTATTGTGGGCGTTGAAATCACCCCCAATTATAGAAAAGGACTTTACAGAAGAAAAAATTTTACAGTAGTCCGAAACACTTATTGCCACATTTGGTGGTCTATAAATAGACACAACAGATATTAACGTATTATGGATAGATATGTCTATACCACATAGTTCAATATTGATATTATCGAACTTTGGGAATTTGATATTAGAAAAGGAAATTGATTTTTTAATTAGTATAGCCACACCGCCTTTACCATTAATTCTATCTTTTCTTATAATATTAAAACCTTTAAGACTAATTTTGTACTCTGGTTTATACCAAGTTTCACTTAAAAGGGCAATATCAAAATTAGTATCTTGTAATAAGTTTTTTAACAAATTATGGTTTGAATACGCAGATCTAGCATTCCAGTGAATTACAGTTAGTTGTTGTGTGAAGGCTGCCATTGTTGAAAGATATTTTTGAGGGTATTATTGATTATATAGCCTATATTTTCTATTATATTTGATACATCAGGAGATTTCACACCCCTGATTGAATTATTTATTTGACAAGTTAAATCTTCAATTATTTTATCCTTTAGACCTTCAAAAGTATTTTTAGTGTTTATCTGATGAGACTCAATCCAAGGTGCACCTGTATAGGACCAATCAAATTCTCTGCTAACGGGTTCAAAAGAAGGACTTCTATCACTGACTTTCCGTTTTTTATAATTTTCATATACACTGGAAGAGGGAGTAGACTTGCTGGAATGTGGATGAGCTACAAATGTCGTTTTTGAATTTGGGGGATTAGATTGATTTCTATAGTTCGGTGGTAATTCAGGAAAATCGGTTTTTGAAGACAATGGAGCAAATTTATTTTTCGAAACGAGGCTTGCATAAGATGGGTTATCTACAATTTTTTCGGCTTCTTTAAAGGATACATTAAGATTTACCATCGCCTGCTTAATTTTAACCTGATTGTTATATTTAGGACATTTTTTACTAGTAGAAATATGAGAATTATCTTTACAATGAACACAAAAAGTCTCACAATCAGTACACAGTCCCTCGTCATTTAATATTTTAGAACAGGTTTTGCATCGTTTTTTGCTTTTACACTGGGAAGCAGTGTGACCAAAATTTAAACAATTATAACATTGAGTGACCGGGGAGTACCAAGTATCAACTTCGTATCTCAATCGGTACATATAAACAAATTGTGGCAGGACTAAATTATCGAAAGTTACAATAATCTGCTGCCTAGGAACTTTTACTTTATTGCCATCCTTATCGAGAACAAATTTAAATCTCCTCTGCACTGCCTTAATTGGAACTGACGACTTCAAAATTTTCAAAATTTCTTCCTCTGAGAAAGATGTATCAACATTACGGATAAGGCCTTTTTTTTGAGTAAGATGAGAGGGAATATATGCAATAAGATTGTTACTTTCAAATACCTGATTTTCAACTATTTTGTTGGCACCTATAGCGGATTTACACATAATCTGGACCCTATTTCGACCAACTGTGTGCAAGAAATCAATATCATTTTCATCGCCATTCAGATTGAATAATTTTTCACCAATTTTGAGAGGATGCAATCTACCAAAATTTAAATATTTATGCTCCACAAAAACTGAAAATGGACCGTTACTATTTGTTTTATATCTATTTTTCAAATCAATTCTATTTAATCTATCTGAAATCTGTTTATCATGTTGAGTTTGAGAATTAATATTATTTTCTATGGACTCATCTTCATTTATCATCATATCATTGTATGTGAGATCGACTACTTTAATATTATTTTTATCAGGGGGTGGTTTACCCTCTTTATGATTATTACCCCCCGCCATGATTAAGACATGAACGGAGAGCAATTAAATTATCAAATAAAATATAGTAATAGGAAAAGATACAACTCACAGAAAATATCCTTCAATAAATACCAAATATTTAAGGAATGCTGCAAACGCACTAAAAACCAAGGTCGGTAAGAGCACAGGTCCGAAAACTATCGTATCTGAAACCGAACTGGTGTGAAACACTATTTCTCGTAACTCGCTTCCTTTTGTTATACTATTATACAAAGACTTTGCCTATAATATCTATCCTAATTTTATCATCCAATAATGGTTTGGCAGCAAACACCTACTTTGTACTTCATTTTTTCGGCATTCTGTATAGCATTTCAACTTCTCTCCAAGTCCAAGTATCATATCAGTTTCTTTTCCTATTTTTCCTTCGTCATCGTGATGCACCTTTTCATTTTCCAACTGAATGTTTCTAGTTTTATAATAACATTCTTTTTCGGTAAAAACTACGCCTCTCTGCTATAACCTATTTCTTCTCCAAATCCGATAATCGAAAAAAAAAACAAAATATTGGTGGATGAATTTCTTAAGCATGCCCTGGAGAGTAAAGCTTTTCATAACAAGGTGTTATCTGGAAATTGCCACTTTGCGACCTCTTTCTATGCTTAGCTGTGTTCTGTGTTTTTTCCGAAAATCCCGCTACTGTATAGTCTAGGAGGCAGTGACGATTTTCGGTACTTATTTTCCCAGTCAGACAACATGGATAGAATTGTACGGTTAGTAATTCTAAGCAAAATACATATATTTTTTGGGGGGGTTTTCCGGTGGGTTGAGGCGCAAAATGCGTTAAAGCTTACGAATGCACGGCCCTTTTTTTTCTCAGTGATAAAAATAGTTCTACTGATGAGAAGTATACTGAAGTTACGTAAAAAAATAGTCCGGCTAATCTGTGAGTATGGATGATATGTCTGGCAAGTGAAAAATTGAAGACCCGAAAATTTTCAGCCAAACTCACTTCCACTATCTGAGATAAGCCAACTTGCTATTTTCATATACTTTATGTTCTATTGTAGTAAATGTGAAATATTTATGTCTGGGAAAATAAGCGTACTTGTATTTTTCATTGATCTTGTGAACCCATCCGAAAATTTTAGCCAGACTCAAAAATTCTTGTTTTGTATCACCAGGAGAACAAACTATTTGATAGACACCAACTGGGAAAATAAGTGCTAAAAAATTTCACTGCCTCCTGGACTAGTAGTAAATTCAGTTTCACCTGAATAAGACGTAGGAAATAATTGAAGTATAAATGCCGAAAATTGGTCGTCTAAGTACCGTCATTTTAATAGTCCACGAAATGACATGAGGGGTTTGAAATAGGTCATTTGTCATTATTGAAGCTTTATTTCGACGCTCGTGACTTTCATTATATTCCAGAATCCGCTATAAATTTTCAAATACCATTAATTTTGTTTTGAACTCATTTTTACTCGAGATCAATTTTAGCTCCAAAAAAATCTGCCCTCATAATAGATGATAAATTGTCCGAATAAATTTCCTCAACCCGTTTTTTAAATTCTCTTTCAATATTCCAAAGCTTGCTTCAACAGCGTTCCATTGTATCAATACATTAGCGAATAATAAATACTCGGAGATTAAGATAAAATAAAATCAAGGATTAGACTATCGTAAATCAATACATTACTAGTAAAATCCCTTACAAAGTTCACTGCGCTAACCTAAACCGCTTTTGAAGAGCAACAAATTTGTTAAAACCACACCGAAAAAGGGTCCCTAGAGTGCCAATTAAGCTTCAAGGCAATTTTTTATCATGTCTGCTAGATGTTTCAGGTCAATTGCCTTCATACCTTAGTTACAATAATCTTAAATTCATTATTCGTAGAAACATTCCAATTTACATTAGCAATATTCTCGTGGAGAAATGTTAAGTTTACATAAAACTAATTCAAACTTGGAAGGAATGGAAGCTGTGTGCATGCATGCATGGAGAGTATCAAAAAAGGAAGGACTTCGTATACCGCATGCAAATTTTTGAAATTAATTTTTATATCATAGGAAAGCGTTTTCGGCTTTCGCTATCATTATTACTAGCTACAAAAAAGCAAAAAAAAATCAATTGAATCCAATTAATTCTCCTGTTTTCACTCACTTGTCAGGTTTAAACGCAAAAAGTACACTATACAATATAGTCTAAGAGCCAGTGAATTTTTTTTCGTTAAAAGTTGCCGATGGACAATTTCTTGCTTAAACTATGAAGTATTATCCCCCGACATCGAAAAACATAGTCTGGCAGCATGTAGTAGGGAAGTTTGGCGTAGGCCTAATTGATAAGTCATTAAAAAATTCACGAAATTCGAAATACTTGCCGATGGTAAATTTTTGCGGCATATTATTCAAAAATGTTCCATTAACAAGGCTGTAATAGTGCCAGACGATTTTCACGGGTTTAAAGCGTCGCCAGACGCCCGCAAATTGCAAAAAAAATATAAAATTTTCCAAATACTTGTCGAAACTTTTTTTTTTAATTTACGAGAAAAAAATTGCGAATCAAACGGAAATATTGTTACGACGAGGTTGTAGACCAAGTCGTTGTATCCACACGAGTGCTATAATGAGCGTAACCGTAGGTACGTGTGATATACAACATTTTATCTACGACCTAGGTTTTTGTTTTATGTATCCAAAATGGTTTTGATTTTTCACAACAGATAATTCGGTTATCTTAAAGCTCAAGGCTGGAAGAAAAATATTTCCTCAACAAGGACTTTAAGCAACGCTGCAATCAGCTGTCAGCAAATGCTGTCGTCAGCATCAGGTATCAGTTTTACTTTTAATATTCATAAATAAAAAATGAGTTACCTAATGAGCCTATCAAATTACTAGTGATTTTAGGAGAGGATATACCTAATTCAACTCATAACATAACTCAAATAGGCTAAAATAGGTTACGTAATACGTAATCCTAATAAGCTCTTATAGCACAGCATATACAAAAACAATCAGCAGGCTAACTCTCACGCGCATCTTTTCTGCGCACGCCGCCATTAGGGGATACCATTTTGTCATAATGCTGTCATTAAACGGCAGGAGCGCCGAAATTTTATTTTATTTGTTTATTTCTGACGGAGGTCATAGGCGTGCGGTGTAGAGGAGAATTTTAGCTATGATTTTCAAAATGATTTTGATATATTCGTGTTGTCATTTATGGTGTTATGTGTTATCGTTCTTGTATATTCAATAATAATAATAAATTAGTAATTATAAACATTATTATATGTAAGTAATAATAAATTAGTTTATTTAAAGCCAATACGACTCTGTCACAGGAAAGAATAAACCAAAATTATCGTTAATCAGGCCCTGTTTCGTATCCCAAAATGGCCTCTAGTGACATTTTGACGATGAATTCCTCTATTACACGGGCTGTCACTCAAGTTAGCCTGCTGATTGTTTCTGTATATGCTGTGCTTATAGTATGGGTGGGTCGTATATGTATAAATTGCAAAAATTGAATTATTTTTACACAAAATCATAAATAAGGCAGCATGTTATTTCTAGTCTTGATGGGGGCTGTTTAAACAGCTGACGACTTAGCTATGACGTATCAATATGGCGGCGATTACCAAAAACGAGGCCGATAGGCAATCCTGTAGGTGTTTATCATCCTTGGGTTGCCTGATAACTTTATGACGTCATCTGGGGTGCCTCAACATAATGCAAATCTCCATAAGGCACCCCAGATGCGTCATCAAAAGTCTGTTTCCACAGAAATCACAAGATTTAATTATACAGAAGAGAAATATTATAAAATATTATTGAGAGAAAAATACGAATAAAAAATCTTATATTCTTTATGAATTAATTGGTTGCACCTACTTATCGACGATTACTCACATTCTACTCACAAAAAGGCATTACTCACAAAACTTGAAATTACTCTCAAATTGGCAGCCCTGCACGTATTCGCCGCAAATTACCAGCGATATCCCCCCCCACAAGTATTAAGTTGAATGTACAGGGCGCTTTTAAAAAGGGAAATTTACTCTGAGTCACCCTGTATAATTATATTACAATAAACTATAAACTACACGTACCATCGTCACCAAAAGTAACTGGGACAGCATCACATTAGCTCTTGTCCTATTATATCAATTTTATTGTCAAATATTTGTCAAACTATAAATTAAATGCATTGACATGAATGACAGTAGAATTAGTCCAGGAGATTATTATGCATTATTTGTGTCCCAGATACTTTTGGTGACGATGGTACATGGAATGGTTGCGCCGATTAAAAATAAATGGGGCAAATTGAGATGAGGAATGTGACGGATACCTATCTCTATATTTTATTTTCTTAGTTTTTTATTTAGTTTCCTTGTCTAAAAAATATTATATTTGGGGTAAGGAATATACCAAACCTAACAGCAATGAACTAGAAAGAGAAAGGTAGCCGTCACTATACACCGTGATTTACGTATCCCGTGCATTAGAAGTTTTCCAGGGCCCGTATTCTCGTTACAGGAGAACAGCGTTCTCGATAGAATGATTGCTCTGTCAGTATTATGGAAATAACAATATGGGCGACTAAGACAGAGCAATCGTTCTTTTGAGAACGCTGTTCCCCGGTTACGAGAATACGGACGGGCCCAGATTGCAGGTGGATTAGTAGAGATAGCATCTAATCCACCGGCAATCTAATGCACGGGCTACGTTAATCATCCTGTATAGTTATCTTTATGGACATACAGAAGTAGAGGTGGATGGTTCGTTCTACATCCTCCGACGCCTCCGACGCTAGTGCGCATGTGCAGTATCGGCGTCGCGACGCTCTGACGTCATCACATAAGATACGCTCTTGGAGAGGTCTAACCCAAGATTTAAAAGCCAGACGCGAAGAAGCCTAACCCAAATGACGGTTACGCAGACTAGGGCGTGACACGTGATTTGCGTCAAATGTCACCTGTCATTATTGACAGCTCTCTAGTTATCCCGTATCTCATACAAGAGACCCGTAACTAGTTATCCCATATCTCATATGAGATACTCGTTACTAGTTATCCCATATCGCATACCTAATACTGATGATGACGTAACTAGCCCTAAGGGTGTTTTCAAAAATTTTTGAAGAAGTTCCCAACTATATCAAAACTCTTTTGGAGCGAAAACCAGTTTTGGTCATCTGCGCATGTTGCCTAAGAGCCTTATACTATTTTCTTGAATAATTCCCGTTCTAGCAGTCCGATTCGAATAATTCTTTCACCAAAAAAAAAAATGCCATATCCGACAATGGTCGGATCCATTCCAGTTACGTGTAGTATTTAGTTCATTGATATATTATACAAATGCTTCTGTCCCACTACTCTTTGTCTTTCCCTCTCATTTGCTCTCGTACGGGATCACCGACGTGTGGCCACGGCATATTATCCCTCCCCAACGTGGCGTATGTATGTGTGGGTTCACGGACGCGTAAAATAACGAACTTTGCCGACGTCTGGCAAGGATTAATCCTCGATAAAACCGTCTGGCACTAGGTTTGTTCGATTAGCAATTTTTTCTCATAAATGTGAAAAAAAATAGGTTTCGGCAAGTATTTCGAATTTTTTATTATTTTTTTTGCACTTTGGGAGCGTCTGGCAAGGCTTTAAACCCGTGAAAACCGTCTGGCATTATTACAGCCTTGTAAATGGCAAATTTTTGGATGATATGCCGCAAAAATTGACCATCGGCAAGTATTTCGAATTTCATGATTTTTTTATGGGCTAATTAATTATGCCTATGCCAAACTTCCCCACTACATGCTGCCAGACTGTGGTTTTCGATCACGGGGGATAATACTACATCGTTTAAGCAAGAAATTGTCCATCGGCAACTTTTTACGCGAAAAGTTCACTGGCTCTTAGACGTGCCAATTTTTTTCTGCAAATGTGAGAAAGTCCTAGTCTTGTATACCTTCTTCAAATTGCCTTCAAGAAGACTTCATCAAGGGATAATGATGTTGTGTATTAATTGCTGAACATACCTACGAGTGTGTATGAGCCTTATAGCAGGGAGATGTTTGCAGGCAAACATCTAGTTACTTATAACTGTTGAAAATGCAGCTGTTATAGCTGGTTTACCAGTTGTTTTAGTTAGTCACAAAAATTAATAAAGTTTAATAGAGTTTCACTTCGTTCTTCAAAACATATCATTTGGCGACGAAGCGAGGGATTGAAGAATGGCCGCGTTAATTGGATCCATTGAACCGGATGATTTGATTTCTAGTTTTAGAAGCTACTTGGACCGAATGAACCATCTTGTCATAGTGAACGAGATACCAAATGGAAGAAAATTAAGCTATTTCATTACTTTAATTGGTGGACCAACGTATGAAATTCTAAAAAACTTGGTAGCTCCAAAGAGTTGTAGTATAACATACCCGGGTTCGTTCAGCAAGATTGAACGGTGTGAATTTTCATTATCTCTTCTTATAACAAATCTTTTGAAAAAACGAAATGAAAAACAAATAGTACCTACGTTGTGGAAACTTACTCAATTTTACTTACTTGACATGTGCCCGGCAATAGCAAAATTAGGGAAATTCAAGGGAAGTGGTGATACGTAAAATAAACGAAAAATTTGTGAAACGTCTAATTTATGATTTAAGAAAATCGTACCGTTCTCGACCTGGAACTCACGAGGGGAAAGAGCACGGCAGAGAAACCCTCGATGTAACATTCCTCAAAAATCAAAACATACTGTGTCATTTTAATAAATAATTGTGAGTCAATAATACTTTAAATTAGGTACCGCCCCTGTTCTTGTGCTAAAATTTTAATTCCTTACAACTACATTCAATCAACACGACCTATATTCAGTACTGGAGAGTTTTTGGCTAGTTAGCCAGTTTCACCAGCAGGTACTGAGGTCCTTGCCCGGGAGGCTACTCAGCTATAGTTGTTATTTTGAGCCAAATATCTCTAGATTGATTATTTCAATTTGTTTGCTAGGATATTCGCTCGTCAGGGTAAAAGAGTGTTAGTAGATTCAACAAGGCCCTAATGCACGTTCTGAATACCAAATATCAAAATCCCAGCACAAAAGACAGCACATAATTTTTCTAGGTTTTAATTTACTTTTTATCTGCGTTGTTCACAGCATGAAACTATTTTTGTTGAATACAAAAAACATAAAAATGAAAAAAATAATACTTGTATATTACTAAATTGAACCCTCAAACCTAAAAACAAAATAAAATGTATTCAACTGACCTGTGCATGCTCCTTAGGACACACAAACTAATCACAAATTGGATTGAACAATTAGTTTAATACAAATTAAAAATTGAATAATGAACAATGGCGGATAAACGGTCTAAGGGACAAACTTATTCTCTAGTCTCTCATTTTCTATCTCCCCTTCGGTACCTACGCTTTTCCGGTGGAACGCCCCCGTTCCCAAAAACTTCACAGCGCATACATGGTTGCAACATTTACCATTTGCTTTTCTATAGGAAATGTTTTGAAAAATTAAGATTTGAAGAAATAGGTAATATTTTAAATAAACGGTTTCCTCAGAGTCCTACAGATCATACTTACGAAGAATTAGTTGACATTTTGAAGTAGCCAAAATTAATTGTTGCTGAAAGATTTAAATTTTACAAGCTCCAGCAACTTCGAAATTAAACAGTGTCCAATTTTATTGTTAGGCTACGAAATATTTCGCAATATTGTGAGTTTAAAACCTTTTTGGATGATGCTCTATGTGATAAACTAATTTGCGCACTTTCTCGTGAAGAAGATATTCAAAAAAAATTATAATAGGGTTGAAAACTTAACATTTGCCGGAGCTTGTAGAACGGCTCTCTCAATGGAGGTAATGGAGTTGGAGCTTAAGGGTATTGAATGCGCCGTTTAAAATATATTGTAACGCACGTCGAACTATACGACTACCCAACAAGTTAATACTAATAAAGATGCGAGGTTCATCGCGATTATTGCATTGTGCTACTGTTGGGCCGGTTGGCGCTGGATCCTTCATGATAGCGATTTAAAATTTATCGCAAAACAGGCGGAGGAAAGAGCCATAGGGTTGGCTGCGGGTATAACAGAGACAGGCAAAATGACAAGAAGAATTGATTAAATTTCTACAAAAAAAAACTAGATAATTTTTGGGATTCTGGTTTGTGCTATTGTATTGCTAACACACATAAGATTGGCGCTAATTAAAAAAGACACCATACATTGATTAATTTTCTTGTTTTTTTTTTCCAGTTTGAAATACATTTTTGTAATTTTTCGAGAACTCGTTTCTATTACCGAATTTCTATAGATAGCGTCATTCGTCCCCATATTATAAATCGAATGCAAAAAAGAAATTTGATATAACTTCAACTGTTAAAAAATTACGTTGAAATTAAGAACGCAATGCATTCCTTGTTTCATTCATCTCATTCCCACTAAGAAGTATTAATAGGGAAGGAAGAATACAAGGATAGACTGCGTTAGGTGCTTCGCGCAGGAAAAAATATTTTGGCATTGAGGCGCATTCAATCCCCTTAAACTGTTAAACTTAAATGAATTCGCAGTAAACCAAGGTGAACAGCAGTTTTATCCGCGTAATTCAAAAGCATGTTACCGATATAGACGCTTTTACAATTCGGGAACTTGCCCAGTGGCCAAATGAGAATGTCGTGACTGTGGAAATGAACGTCATATTGAGAGGATGTGTCGGTCTCAGACTGAGACTAAGTCAAAGGACTGGATGAAAAATAAACGAGTAATCAAACTACGTCAAACGAGTTATTGATGAATCAGATCATATTGTTGAAGACAAAACAGAAGTAATCAACCTTGTTCAATATCAGGTAAACAAATTAAGTACTGCCCTGTCTCGAATCGATTTTATTAATGGTGTAGATGTTGAAATGGAAGTAGATACAGTTGCTAGTATATCTGTGTTGTCTGAATTAGAGTATTTTTCTAAATTCCCATTTGTTTCTTTGAAAAAATGTTCTACATTAGTTCAATTGTATCAGAGGAGATAAAGTCCCCAGTACTTCTACCCTAAAATTTTGTAACTCATATATACGCCAAACTTCCTGAGCGGCTTCATAACACCAAGTCGGACAATTTTGTTCATATCTTCAAGCTGGGCGATGGGACATTGTCGCGCTAGCTCTTCGTGAAGTTGTCATTCTGACGTCCCTGAAATTAGTGATACATGTACGTGTAGCTTTAATTCCAATCGAGTGCTTCTTATGTTATATTAACGATATCACATTTGTCGGACAAAAATCTCGTGGCATTGGGGGGGTCTGACGCCTCCAACAGCAACAAAAATTAATGAAGTTTGGTATAGTTATAACGTACTTTTTTGGCAATTGCCTTATTATACTGCGTACGGCTAGTCAGCATCAATTCGGAGGCCATGGGTTTATGGATTCCCTGTATACATTTTATTTTTGGGCGCCACCAAGTTAGGGGAGCGGGTGGGAATGGCGCTCACCTAAGCCAAAACTTTTTTTTTTGTGACTTATTTTCATCTGAGGACTTTGGAAATTTATTTGAGTAAATAGTATTTATTGTTTTATCTTTTAATCAAAAAATCTTGTCTGAAATTAATTTAATTTGCTAGTTAGAACAAAAAAATGTTATAGGTGCTTTGAGCGCAATTGCCCACATCAGGGGGGTAATAGCGATCAATAATTTTTAGGTAGGTTCTTAATACAAATTAAAGTTACAGCTACTAATATTGAAATATTTATTAAAAAAATCGACAAAACAGCCAATAAACTCAAAATAAACATAAAATAAACTCAAAATAAACTCAAAATAAAATCAAAATAAATTCAAAATAAACTCAACACTATGCGATACAAAAATCAGCACTGAAAACCGCTTAAGTTCTCCTTTTTCTATTTCGAACCATCTGAAACCAAAATAGTTATGAATTATTAATTATAATTATTCAGGTTAACAGCCAGATATCCATAGGGGCAATGGCGCTCGGTAACGGGGTAATCACGCTCAACCTGAGCGGAATTGCCCCAAACTTCAATTTTTAACAAAAATGGCGACATACTTTTTTCAGGTTGAAATAAATCAGCGATGTTTATATTAAACTACTCCCAAGAGATGCTTCATCGATTTGATAAATGATACAATACCCCAATATAACGTTATTTCAACTTACCTCTAGATTTCCGAAACAAATATATTAGATTGAAATCGTCAAACTACACGTTTTTTATCAGGACCGCCGCTTGACGCCAGATATCGAAACAGGAATAGCGGCGATTAGTTCGGTGGGCTAAAAACAGGGGATGACGTCAAGCGGAATAGTAAATTCGACTGGGTTAAGGTAGAAATGAGGTGAGCGTCATTCCCCACTGAGCGCCATTCCCACCCGCTCCATTGTGACTTAACTAGGAAGATTACTTAATGATGTCATAAACAAAACCTGTGCAATTGGAGAGCTTAGCAATAAAACAACTAATTAGGTACAATAATGTATCTAGCTTCCTTTATTAAAAATAATAACAATATTAAATAGGGATAGCCAGGACGTTATTAAAAAAGTGTATAGATTTAGGCTTGTACCTACCTAATGTTTAGATATTTGAATATATAAAAAAAATGAATGTAAATAATGTATAGATAAATATGAATTTTAAGTAAACATGACTAAAACTGTTTGGTATTTACACTTGTGAATGAGGAAAAAATACAGTATCGGTTACACTTTACCAACAGGCAAATTAAACACTAGAAAGGTGAAAGTTATTGTTTGGGCAACTTCAAGGTAAAATTCTAGAATTTTGTCTAAGGGGCACGTACTGAACGTAAATCAGTGTCAAGTGATTTGTATAAGATTTGCCTAAATAGTAAAAAGTGCAACTTACATGTATACAAGTGTTAGTTATCTTCAAATATATGTGACAACTCAGAAGTTCCTAAAGTGTGGTTATCTGTATGTTTAATCTCATTGTAGATCCAGATCCAGACAGAAGCAGTTAGCAGTTCTAAGTTTGGTGAGTGAGTCCTATGGAAGTCCTACCCACGTTTTATCTGTTTAACGTAGAACTCGAAGTGGTTCTATCAGAGTGGTACCAAAAAGGTTGCTCAAGAGAGGCTACCAAAGCCCAAGTAAGAGCAATCTAGATCCAACCTAGCATCTCTCTAGATACAGCCTAGAATCCTCTAAATACAGCCTAGGATCCGTCAGATACTGCCTAGAACCCTATAACGACGTTCGTATCAAAAAACAGATCGAGCCCAAACATTAGAAATAATCTTACCTCTAACTGAGGGATACTCTAGGCCAAAAGTGAAGCCTTAAACTTCCAAAAGCTGCTCGGAACGATCCTATTGAAGAAATGAAACACGTGTTGTAGGTTAATATTTCCTGAAGAAAATCTCAACACTTACCGAAACAAAATCCGAAATGAGAAATGACCAAGGGACAACTCTAGACAATGATCAACAAGAAATTAGTTTAACTTGAGTTTCCCCTGGCACAAAATTCCAAAAAATCTACCCTAAAAACAATCAGGCCAAGACCGACCGCACAGCATGAGGTCTCAAATCAAAAGGGGTGATTCTTCCTCTTCGATTTGGAAAGGGCTACCAACGTCAAACTTCTAATTTTCACATTGGTGAAAATTAAGAAAAGGGCGTGTTAAGTTTCATCCCAAAAATACGAACTGAAAAGTGGGTTGTTTATAAATGACTCCAGATAACCGATGAATGCTGAAAATTGCCTATAGAACCTATATCAAAAGGTAGAACAGTCTTAAAGAAAATGCCTAGACAGCGACAGCTGTTCAATGACAGATGTATGATGAAACTGAAAAATCAAAAAAAGTAAACAACAACAACTATCATAACCTCAGATTATTTATTGATTGCATTTGCCAACTAGAGATGATGGTACTCTCTCCTTTTTATAAGATTCTAATCAATAACAGCGGGCCCTGCGTTACTGAATCAAACCTTCCTAGATCAATTAACATTAACTACAATTCCATACCTGAACCAAAAAACTCTTAGTAGAAGGCAGTACTCAAGGTAATAAAATCTGGGCACAGAAAATATAGTCGTTTATTCCTTTATATAGTTCTATGTGGAATATCCACCAGAGCAAAACAAAGTGAAGATAAATTGAAAATGCTACAGAGTTTCACTTCGTTCATAAAACATGTCAAATGAAAATCATATAAGATACCGATTTGACTACACCTTGTTAGACAAACAGTTTCGTAAGCTATTACGTTTGGCATGAAAATATTATATTAAATTTAAGTCATAACAAGCCAAAGTTCAGTTCGAAGCAGGGCCGTAGCGATATGACTATCGCTAGGGGGGGAGACTGAGAGTCGGCGCCCCCCAAGCGCCCTTACTTCAACGGTTAATTTTAGACTTTAGAGCAATCATTTGACATCAACTTTGAATTTAATCCATGATTGAAAATTCCTCACAGCCTAACAAAGTTGTAAAGAAGTCAATTTTCAATTATCAATATTTCCAAAACAGAGTTGAACTTAGTTATAGGAATGGGACGGGTATAGGGTATAGATCACATGAGATTTGCTAAGAATTTTACCACAGCATAGGTATACAAAAACAAACAGCAGGTTAACTCTTACGCGCATCTCTTCTGCGCAAGCTGCCATTCGAGGATACAGCCTATCACAAGCTGTGCTATCACGGCTACGGCAGAATCTCAAGATTTAACGCGTATCTCGTCTGCACACGCCGCCATTTGAGGATATAAATCTCGAGTTAGCCTGCTGATTGTTTTTGTATATGCTGCGATTTTACTTAGAATCCGAATACTCAATAATATACAAATATACAGGGTATTCCATTTAAAATAATAAAGTTGGACCACGACCAGCTTTTCTGAAACGCCCTTTATATGCGAAAGTGGGTTTTTAAAAAAAAAAATTGTTTCAACCACAAAATTTTTATTTGGGACACTTTTTTCTAAAATTTCAGATAAAAAAAATAGAGGGGGTGACATTTATAACCAATAACCCTGTATGTCATAACGTCACTTTTCTTTTTCCTTTTGATTTTTTACTTTAACTAAGGTGTTTCGTAACTTCTGTTCCCGGCTTAGGTTCCGAATTCCCATAAACATTTTATTTCTATAAATTGTTTTCTTCGTCTACCTATCGATGTCGGCCAGTTTTGGAGAAAAACCATTGATAATTTCCTTTATATTATTTGAATAAACGAATCTGCGCCAGCAGGATTCGGTTGATTCGATGTTGTCATTCGTATACCTTGCCTTCCTAACTGTTACTGCTTTCATTAACTTCTGATACCCTATTGTGTGTCTTACTTGTTTTGTTAACTATTGTCCATGTTATAAGTGCACCTCACTTACGTCACCGAGAGCTGAGTCGGTGGTTGGGTTCGATAATTGGGGTGATTGGATCCGCGAGCAGAAAGAGCGAATTTTGACGGACGTCACGTGATCACTTATCCACCACTTTTTTTTTCACGTGTCAAACTACGTGACATCTGTCAGATTTTGCTCGCAGATGCAATTCCAATTACCGAATCCAGCCAGGATTCACCGAGTTTCCATTGTCCCGTTTTGATGGAACTATTGACTGGGGCGTATTCACAATAGCCGGCGGAACGTGTTCACAATACCGCCAGGGCGTGTTCCGGGCCGAGCGCACTGCAACCTCCGGTTGTATGCTAAATTAGCATAAAAATACTATCCTTTCTGAATTATAATCGTTGTAAAATAGTATTTAATTACCTACCCAGAAACTTGCCTTTTGAATATTTTAGCGCCCCTGTGCCAGCTGCGCCCTGGGGGGAGGCTCCCCCGTCTCCCCCCCTATTCGCTACGCCCCTGGTTCGAAGTGAATAGAATTATCCAGAACTTGATAATAGGCTCGTACAGCATTTTTTTTAAATTACATACCTACCTATTCTAAAAGGGCGTGTTGAGTTTAGCAGTTATGCAAAATTTCATAATTTTCTGAGCCCTTGTTCATATTTATAGTTATTTATAAACCAAGTGAGTTAAGGGGATTGAATGCGTCTCAATCTTATGGCGTTTCCGATTGGTAGATTCAGTGCGCACCGAGTGTATTTTTTTGTCTGGCATTTTGAGGGCTGTGGCTACTAAGCTGATGAGAATATGGGTGATTTTAATGCCGGCCTCCCGTTCAAAAATTTGCAGAAGAAAAAAATTGATTTACATGGAGATTTTTTTTTTAATGATCTCAATTTTTTTAGCTTTTAAATAAAAGATTGACATTGATAAATAATTCACCCATGAAAAATATCAGATGCTTTTCAATAGCTGAAAAAATGGGGATGGGTGTCAACTTCCAAGAGAGAAGAACAGAACCTTCCGCGTCAACTTTTTGTCTGACAATCGAGAGAATGAAAGGTTTTGTTGTGGAAATAACGCTGAAAAATCGCCAGATGGTAATCACAGTTCGAAATCGAGTTTTCCGGCGAAACATTCTGTGGACATTTCGAACAGGAGGCAGGCATTAAAACCACTTATATTCTCATCAGCTAACTAGTCACATTCATCCCTCAAAATGCCAGACAAAAAAAAATGACTCCACTAAACAGGCCCTATCTCAGGGTCTATAACTTGTTGGGTAGTCGTATAGTTCGACGTGCGTTACAATATATTTTTTTTCTACTGACGTTTCATAATAGCAACTTTTCGATTGTCATTTCAGTTTTGAAACGACATTCTTTTAGGCACTGAGTGCGTGAAAGTTACTTTTAGGCACTCAGTGCGTAAAAGTGACTTTTGAATGCGTAAAAGTGACTTATGAGTGCGTAAAAGTAATTTTTAAGCACTAGTGCCTAAAAGTGTCATTCATTATTCAGAAATAAAAAACACACTAAACACATATTTGAATTTTGTTTTGTATCTATTATGAATATTGAAAATGGAATTACTGAATTGAACGTTTGGGTTACTCAAAACAGAAGTTTGTGTTATTACCTACTTTCTAGGATTTTAATTATTGATGTCGAATTTTGAAAAGAAAATCGCATGAAAAGTGTCAGGTGTCAAGTAAAAGCAGGTAACAAAGATTTTGGGTGTAATCGACTTATTCACATGAAATAAAATTGTGTTTTTTTATTATAAAATGCCAGTAGAAAAAATCTTGTATACAATACGTTACGAAACGATGTCTTTTAGTCACTCGACGTGTTGTCCAACTCGGCTTTGCCTCGTTGGACAATTTTCACGTCGCGTGCCTAAAAGACGCTCATTTCGTAACTTATTGTATAAATAGCTAATTTGCAATCATATATGTAATCTTGACATTACTGGTTTTTTAAAAAATTTGGAAGTGTCACTTTACTTGTGTCACGTCCCTCTTCGATTTCCCTCACCGATTTCCCTATTCGACTTCCCTCACCGATTTCCCTCACTGTAATTTATTTACCTTTGCTGGCAACAATGAGAACATGTCAGGTAAAAACGTCAAAACAGTGAATGACAAATTTTGGCATGTTTGTTTTATTTTTTTAATTTAAAAAAAATTGAATGACTAATCATAATTAATGGTGTGCTTGCAAATAAAATAGTATACAAACCTCAAAGGAAAGTTTTCATTTCTGTCTCGAGATTAATAGTCAATCTCGACGCTCCGCGTCTCGATTGACTATGTAAATCTCTCGACAGTAATGAAACACTTCCCTATTCGGTATGTAATATACTATTAAACGGCGCATTCAATACCCTTAAATGAATGTTTATTCATGAGAGGAAAGTTTAACCCACGAGCCTTAGCGAGTGGGTTAATTTTCTTCGAATGAATACTCATTTTAACTCACGTGATGTTGAGAAAAACCACCTAATTAAAATATTATTCCTTCAAATCTTAACTTTTCAAAAAAACGATTACTGAATAAAAGTAAATGTTGCAACCATGTAATACGCCGTCAAGTAGGGAGGAACCTAGAGGCACCACAGAAAAAGCGTACGAAGGGGAGATAGAGAATACGCAGCTAGTCTACAGAAGAAGCTGGGCTGGTCCTTTAGACGCGTGTCTTATTCAATTTTCATTTCTATTTTGCATTAAAATTGATTGTTCAATCCAATTTGTTATTAGTGTGTGTGTAAGTAGCGTTCACCGATTAGTGGATTAAATGATATTTTGTTTTTGAGAGTTCAATTTATGCAAATTCCTATTATTTTGTTCATTTTTATGTATTTTTTGTTTGTTTATAAATTTTTTTATAACATGTGCATGGTTCATGTATTTAACAAAAATCGTTTCATACTGTAAACAACACAGATAAAGAAGTAGATTAGAACCTAAGAAATTATGTGCTGTCTTTTTGTGCTGAGATTTTGATTTTGTGGATTCAGAACGTGCATTAGGGCCTTGTTGAATTTACTAACATTTTCCTACCCTGACGAGAGAATATCCTAGCAAATTGAGAAAAATCAATCTAGAGATATTGGCTCAAGAACAACTATAGCTGTGAGTTACCGTAACCAGGGACCTCAGTACCTGCCACAGATGGGCTAACTAACCAATAACTTTTCAGTATTGATTATAGGTACCTAGTGTTGATTGTATGAAGTGTGTGTAATTGAAATTTTAGCACAAAGACAAAGGATGGTACCTAATTTAAACTTTTATTGACTTAAATTATTGAATTAATGACTCACAATTATTATTAAATTGACACGGTATGTTTCGATTTTTAAGGAATGTTAGACCGAGGGTTTCTCTGCCGTTCTCTTTCCCCTCGTTAGTTCCAGGATGAGAACGGTACGATTTACTTTAATAATAAAGTAGACGTTTCACAAATTTTTCATTTCTTTTAAATATCACAACTTCCCTTAAATTTCCCAAATATTTGCTATGTCGGGCGCATGTCCAGTAAGTAAAATTGAATAAGTTTCCACAACGTAGGTCTTATTTTTTCATTCCGTTTTTCAGAAGATTTGTTGTTTAAAAGGTAATAAAAATTCTCATCGTTCAATCTTACTGAACGAATCCGGGGTATGTTATACTACAATGTATACAAAATTTTATCCCATTTTGTGGAAATTTAAAAAATAAACTACAAGAAAAAATGCCGGGAGTGAGTTAAAAACATTTTAAATCACTGATGTTTCAAATTTTTAGTCGGTCAGAGTGACTTAAAATGCTGAGAGTGAGTAAAAATGTATTTATATCACTGAGGTGATAAACGTCTATACTTACCTTTATTGTTATGCGTTCAATAATGTCATTTTTAAACGTCAAAGTGGGATAAAATAATTTATCAAAATACTCCAAATTTAAAACACGCGGTGACGTCACTGCATCTCTCACATTGGTCGTCGTAGTGCTGGTACGCCAGTTACTTCGACAATACGGGCATGTTTTGACAAGTTTTGGTTTTTCATTTTGCCATTTTATGTATCTGGTAGAACTGGATGTTTTTCTTTCGAATCACATTTCGTATATTTGAATAGTTTCAATATTTTATGAGCACAATTATGGAAGTAGCATGCAAAAAAAAAATTATAAATATTGTATAGTACCGCAAACTGTGTGCCAAACTGTCAGTAGAAAATCAGTTGACATTGTGCTATGCAAACCCGTGTGTGAGGGCCTTTAGGCTGTCTCGACTCGAGAGATGCTATGACGTCACAGCAATGAATTTTCGAGGCATAACTATTCTAATATTAAAAAACGCGTAACTTTTTTAATATTTATACCATTTTGACGTTTAAAAATGGCATTATTGAACGCATAATAACAAAGGTAAGTAGACGTTTATCACCTGAGTGATTTAATAGTTATTTGTGCAACCAGTTGGGAAAAGCACTATTTTTCGTAACGAGCAGATTTCTGCGGAACGAGCGTAGCGAGTTCCGCAAAAGGAAGCGAGTTACGAAAAATAGTGTTTCCCAACGTGTTTCACACAATATTTTTTCTAATTTTGTATTTTATGATCTGATTCATTCAAATTCGATTCAGAAGCATGAAAAATAACCCTCCTTTAATTATTTCCTAAATCGTCAGTATTGTTCAGTAAGTTTGGTGATTCAAAACTGTTACTGTTATTTATATATTTTATATTGCATATTCTTTGTTCATTTCAAGTTATCAATAAAGTATCAATCAAAAAAAAAAAAAAAAAACCGGTCATTGCTTTCGGCTATCATCAACTACCTACTCTGCTTGTAGATTCTGTGGCTGATTTGCTGAGAATTAAATAGCATGGGAAGTCTAATACAGCCGCTAAGGGCTATGTGGAGAATTCGATAACTATAATAAACAGGAAATTGTCACCAAAGTTGGTGAGACTTCCATGGAATTGGAGAATACATTCAATTTATTCATTTAATTAATGCTACACAGAAAATTATGTTGTCAATATCATCAATAATTGTTCAAATTGTGTTAAGTATTAATATTTTTAACTAACTAGTTTTTTTCCATACATTGTCATATTATGGAACGAATTTGGATAAAATTAAATCTTCATAATATGTACGTACAAAGAATATACAACAAAGTACTCCAAGTAGTTCAGCCCCAAAAGTATCACAGATTTTGTTCCTGGATTTTTTGCAACTAATGGTCAAATTTACTTTTGATCACCAGTTGCGAAAAATTTTACTTTTCGTAACTGGTGATGAAAAGTAAGGCATTTGATAACGTCAACGAGTTTTGAAAAGTGTCACTTTAAATGTCAAAATTAGAAAAAATATTTTTAACTCACTCTCGGTCTTTTAAGTCACTCTGCCAGTACAAAAATCTCTTACAAATACAAACAAACAACTAGCTATACCCTAGCAACTTTTTATAATTTGAATCCTATTAAGTACCTACTCAATTTTTTAAATGTCCATCAAAATGGGATAAAATTTTGTATACATCACGTGAGTTAAAATGTTTATTGATTCGAAGAAAATTGACCCACTCGCTAGGGCTCGTGGGTTAAACTTTCTTCTAAAGAATAAATATTCATTTAACTCACTTGGTGTACCTATAAATAACTATTATCCAATTAAGCTGATTTTTTTTTATGTGCTATATGTGAGTAATACTGCATAAAAATATGAAAAACCGTGTTAATGAAATTTCACTGAACGAGCCTATTTGCCTCCTCGTAAAATTATTTTATGGGCGAAGGAGACTACTGTCATACCACACAACCATATTGGTCACATTTCCTTATATTCTATAGTGAAAATGTCAAAGAGGTATTTATTAATTTGCAACAAAGGCCGTGGCCTAATCAGTTTCATGTGATAGGTACGTCGTTGTATCACCGATCTGTCGAAGAGTGGTTTAGTGCCGATTTTAAACACATCAGAATATCCAGTTTGTTCTGAAAAAGATCGAGTAGTAGCACGAGGGTTATTGTGTAATCCTGAAAGTGATTTTGATGAAATAAATGTTTGTTCCATTAATCAAGAATCTATGAAAGATTTTTCTTTAGAAGATTTAGAAAATGTTGTGTCAGGACTGACATTGATACAAGTTTGCACAAAAATTCTATTTCTTTCTTTGCTCAATAAATACAGAGACTGTTTTGCTACAAGTATGCCTGAACTAGGGAAGACTCATAATGCTGAAATTTGCATTGATTTGAATGACAAAACACCTGTTACTTATCGACCATATCATTTAGCCTTCGCTGAGCGGGAAAAAGTTAGAGAAATAGTTCGAGAAATAATTGACAATAATATCATCAGGAGGGAATCTTCTTCTCCTTATGCCAGTCCAATTTTATTGGTGCGCAAAAAGAACGGCAAATCAGGTATGTGCGTAGATTATCGTGCTTTGAACGCTAAAACTATTAAGGATGAATATCCTCTGCCTCGCATTGATGATCTACTGGATGGGCTCAAAGGTGCTCGATACTTTACTAGTTTAGATCTTGCTTCTGGATATCATTAGGTGTCAGTTGACCCGAATTGTATCGAAAATACAGATTTCATAACCCCCGATGGCCATTACGAGTATGTAACTATGCCATTCGGTCTCGTAAATGAGCCTGCATTCTTCCAGAGGGCATGCCAAAGAGAAAACGTTCTCTGTAGGAAAACTGGTCCTGGTTCGACGAGCAAAGTGCTCAAATGAAGGACAAAGTAAGAAACTTGAGCCACGGTATCAGGGGCCTTTCACTGTAACGGCAGTGCTAAGTAACGATAGATACGTGGTCGAGCATCTTAAGGGGGCAGAACGCTGCCAGAAATCATATGTAGGGATATGTCCCTCTGAAAACCTTAAGGGTTTCAATACGGTTGTGAGTTCCAGTGAATCAGACGGAGGTGCTGAGGTCTCACAAACCCTGTCTTGATTTAATGTTAACACTACCTAATTATTAATGTTTTCTTTTTTTTTTGTATTTCAGGATCAGATAGAGGTGAGCTTGGCAGGGGCGCCAATGATGTCAGATTTGGCGGACTGTAGGCGAATAATGAAAATTTTATCTCAACAACGACGAAATTTTGCATAAGGGTAAATATATGGCCAAACAGCTTCCAAATGATCCCAACTATCACTGATTGAAAACTTACGATGTACCAAACACCCTGTACTATATCTCTCAAATCTCTTAATTTCAATTCAATTTCCTCAATAATTAGTAACAATGCTGTAGAATTTATCATTTCTAGAAAGATTCCAATTTACATTAGCGATGTTTATTTTTGCGAATGTCAAGTTTACACGAATATCCGCGTTCATACATATTCTTTTATTAGGGGAAACTGTTTACATCGTAAATTACGCAGCCAGAGCAGTTTCCCATCTAGAAATTGTTTAATTTCAAACTTTTATTCGATACTAAAATTTATCGTCTAAACCTCCTGATTGCGATTGGCTATTAAGTAAAATAGTAATTTGCAATAAATTGTGTATATGTTATCCCTGATGGAAACAACTTTTTTAGCTTTCACGTAGATAACGTCGCTTATTTTCTAGCCAATAAATCAATTCAAATTGATAAGTCGGATTTTTTAATCCGAAAATAAAAATGTCTAAATGAATTTGAAAAAAAAAAAGGAAATTGACTTGGATACGTAACACAGAAAATTTGCTAATGCACGGTTTGTTTTAATAATTTTATACTATTTTCATAATGTGTTAGATAAACATTTATCTCAACCTTCGCTTATACTTAAGATATTTTTATCTTTATTGTGAATATGGACGCGAATTGGTGTATACAGGTTGTCCCAAGAATCAGGGGATTTCGGACGGTAAACAATACAGGGTGACTTAAACTGGGAAAAACTGGCGCAACTGAGTACTTAATATTCCGGTAACTTTTGAAGTTCGGAGCTGTCATTCTATTGAGCACCTAACTGTGCGGCTTTTATCTAATTTGGGCCATCCAGTATATTTATTTCACTGTTTTTAAAATCCACCTGTAATATATTTTATACAGAGTGAATATACTTATCCCAACCAGCTATTTTAGTCGCCGCTACGTATCCTCGACTACAAAGAGAACTTTCAAGTTGTTGTTACTAGTACCGGCATCCGTTTAGGCACCGTTTCTTCACCACGTTGTTACTAAAATGGGGAATGATTTTGCAGTAACGTTTACGTGTCTGCATCGTCCTCGGAACTGTAAATTTACGTCCCGAGACTGTTTCGGGAACGTTGCGAAACCGTAAATGTGTGGTAATAGATACCAATAAAAATGGGACTTTTTCCCATGCGCCTTCAACCTTGAAGATATTTATTTGATCTCTCTCTCCCTCTTTCAACTAAAATTATGTATATTATGTTACCGTTCATCCAGCCAGTACTTTAACTGCACAATATGTCCACCTATATATTTTTTACTTGATCATTATTACGTACCTATATGAATATTGAAAGGCTTTGATTTTCTTACTCAAGCAGCTAAAACCCAAACGCGTGAACTTTTTCTGTGAAAATTGAGTATGCTAGATCCGAAAATAATAACGCGCCCTCAAACTAAAGCATTTTGGTGATAGAAATATTTAAAATAGAAGAAATACTAAAATACAAATATATTTATTCGAAGGAGTCTTAAATTTTCTATAAAACATGGCGTATATTATTCAATGCTACGTTGAAGTTACCTGTAGATTCGTTAAAGTCGAATTAACCTATGCATAAGTGGCGCTCACGAATCGGTTACCTTACATTGTTACTTGGAAGTGGCGAACTCTAGAGTGTTTTCTATTGTCCCGCGGTTGTGGTTACCTTCAAAAACACTTAGTAGTCACGCCTACTCAAAAGTTGAATTTTTCACGTTACGATAACAATTATTTGTTACTTTAAAGTTTTGGTATCGAATAAGTAGCTAAACCTTGACGCCGCACGGTTCCAGCAACCCTAAAACTTACCACATAAAATGATACCATATAGTCACCAAAGTGTTACGGAAATTCCACTAATTCCTCTGACTAACCAGAGGTTTAAACTTCATAGTAAGTTATTTGGTACCAATTACTATTTTTTTACCCAATCATAGTAGCAGTGTCGATCAGTGAGGGTTTCTATAACTTTGACGCTAGTTGGGATATCATATAAACATTTGATTGTTGTTATTACCGGAGTATAGTGTGCATCCGTTGGTTCTCTACCCTTTGAGAAGAAGAGGAGGTTCTTGACGACTTTTTCATCTTCGGTTGGTGTCTGGAATATGGTATCCAACTGCCGATCCACTTGGCGGACGCCGGGTTCGGCTTTCCATATCTGCTGGGAGGTGCATTTGCATATTATCCTGGGTCCTGTCGGAGAATGAGTGTTCCATCTTTCTCAATGATATGCAAATGATAATAAAAGTAACAAAGACGAAAAATTCGTTCTCCTGGGAACGCTGCTCCCCTATTTCAAGAATGAGGGGCCTTGTGGTGTTGCCTCTGTTTGCTGGGCGGCGCGTTCCAGAAAAGACTTAATTAAATATTAATAAGAGCTGGTTTTCAGAGGAATTTGAAAATGCAGAAAAAGTAGCAATCAGGTTAATACAATTAGAATGTTCTCCTCATAACCCAGCACATTTCGGAAATCTAATGTGTTTTGGGTATGAATTTGGAAGATTGGCATAATCATAATACTAGTAACTCAGTCTCGCAATTTTCCCAGCAATTCTACAAGCCGAACAGAATCTTGTTGTAAGATTTATTTGGGATATCGAACTATTGCTTGCAAGGATTTGCATTGTTCTTTGCAGCCTTAGGAAAGAATTTCGGTTATTCCGAGAGAAAAGAAAGCTGTGCTTTTCGCGAAAGAAAACAAGCAATTCCAAATTTTGTGGAGATCTAAAGGATCAAGTCAAAGATGCCTTTTTGTTTGAAATCGCACTAGTGTTGATGCAGTTGCTATTTCCAAAAGATAAAAGAAATATCATGTAATTTTATCCTTGTAGTTTAAAATAATAACATCATTTTCAACCGATTGTTTTTGTATTTTAGTTAGCTCTACGATAATTATTTATTGTCAAGCGAGGTCGACCTTCTACCAATATATTGTGAAAATAAATAACAGCGGCACACGATTCTTTTTTCATATTAAATTAGAACTCGAGAAAATTGAATCGAAATTCAATATTTCATCAACTACTTGTTGGGCGAGATAAAAGATGTGAAGAATTAACTCGAACACTGAAGCCGCTATTGACTGAAATTTTGCGTATAGCTCTACTTAAGTACCTACTACCCGGGGTACTACCTAAATCAAACGCGGAAGGTGGCTGAAGACTCCCAGTTAGGTCCTTGATAGCTATTTAGGTAACCAGTTACAAAATAGTTGTTTTTCTATTCAGTGCGCAAAATGATTGCTATTTAATGGCACATTACAGTCTCAATTTCATCAAATTCATTCGAACACCTAAAATACAGCTTGAAATCATACTGTCACGGCTCTGGGTGCGTGACAGAAATCTTGGGATTGTTTATTCCAAAATCAGAGTCTAATTAACACAACAATAATTTATTTCACGTTACTACACACTCTGACACTAATTACTATCAACTCAAACAACTTGACCCTTTATAACTCTTACAAAATTCACTATCTAAATCATATCACAGTCAATCAATCTTAAAACTACTAACTAATACCGGCTTTTATATATCCGTAATCTATTCATATGTAAAATCCAGAATAAACGCTATAGCCATTTTTTCCGAATAGCAACTGAAAAATCTTGAATCAGCCGTCCAATTTTGTACATCATGGAGGATGCGCCATATTCTCTCACACTGCCCTCCTCTTAAGTTTGATTGTCCCGATCAAATTCACGCCCATGATATTTCGTCAATCTGTCCAAATGTACAACCTTCATATCACTCCTGGTGTTGCGCAGAACTCGATAAACCAAATCATTAATCCTCTTGATTATTCAATAGGGTCCTTCCCATGCTGAACACAATTTCGGCGACACTCCTTTCTTTCTTGTTGGATTATACGTATAACCATACAAAATCACCTTCTTGAAATCCGGCTAAATTGGCTTTCAAGTCGTATCTAGTCTTCATTCGGTCGCTGCCCAGCTGATTGCTGAATATGCTCCCGAGTAAAATCATGTATCCCCAGAAGTCGGGCCCTTACTTCGTCGGCATAATTTCGAATTTCTTTTCGTTCTTCTTCAGGTATTCCAAACAGGTAACCTGAGTTCCCTACCAAAAACGATTCTAGCTGGAGCTTCACCTGTTGACTCGTGAACAGCTGCTCTGTAAGCCATTAAAAATAGACGCAAGTATTTGTCCCAATCTCGCTGGTTCGTTGCCACCACTGTTGTCAGGTGTTCCACTATGATCGTATTAAATCGTTCTTCAATGCCATCAAACTGTGGATGTAAAGGTGTTGTCCTTGTCTTGCTCGAAAGCCCGTGATTTCACAAATTTTCTTAAAGATGGCAGATTCGAAGTTTCGTCCCTGATCTGAATGCAACTCTATTGGCACACCATGACGACTGAAAACTTCGTCCATTTTCACCGGCCATTTACTGAAGTAATCAATGATAGCCAAGATGTATTTGTTACCACGCTCTGACTCATGGAACGGTCCGGCAACATCTACCGCTATTCGTTCAAAGGAAAGACCGACGTTGTACTGTTTCATGGGCCTCCGATATCTTACTTTAGGGCCTTTACTAGTAGCACAAATGTCGCAATTTCCGTACCAGTTTTTAACGTCTTCATGATAGTGGACCAAGTAAAAACGTTTCCCAATTTTGTCCAAAGTCCCGTTAACTCAAAAATGTGCCCCTGAAGTTCCGTCGTGTATTTCTTTTCAATACATATTTTACTCGATCTTTCGGAATAACCAGTTGGCTCTTAGTAGATTTCCAATCGTCACTTTCCTAAATTATTTCCAGTAAACTATTTTCTATAGCCAGAGAGTTCCACTGAGCCACAACGCTCTGTAAATCAAACTGTTGTTCGACACTCCCCTCCATTCTGGCCTACATTTACATTCATCCTTTTTTTTTTAATGTAAAAATTGCCCGATGTGCTGGTCTGCTCTCATTTGTTTGGTAGTTTATTTATCATCAACGATAAGACCCATTCTTCTCACAGCTGGACCAATCTTTTTCTCATGCATATCTCTATTCTTCGACAGTGCTTGCGGTCATCTTAACATAGCCGTCTAGACAGAGCGTCAGCATTTTTATGGAGGTTTCCAGTTCGTTGTGTAATTTTGAAATCGTATTGCTGCAATTTCTCAATCCATCTAGCACGCTGTCCTTCGGGAGTTTTAATTTCTAAATGCCATTTGAAAGCTGCGTGATCTGTTCGAATTAGAAACTTCGTCCGTAGAGATACTTATGGAAATGGTCGACTGCTTTTACTATGGCAAGCAAACTCTCTTCTAGTGACTCAATAATTTTGTTCCGGCTTTGATAAGGTTCTGCTGTAGTACTTTACGACATGCTCTTGTGAATTTTGGATTTGTGAAAGGACAGCTCCATTACTTGTGTTGCTTGCATCTGTGTCCAAAATCAACATTCCTTTCAGATCGGGATAGGAAAACACTGGGTTTGTACATAATGCTTTTTTTTATTTTCTAAACGCGGAATAGGGAACTTGCACATTTTTTTTTAAATTCAAAAATGTGTTCTACTTCACTAAAGACATAGTCATGCCAAATATCAGGCATTAAAAATCAGCCGTTAATTTTTTATAAATATTTGAAGTTACGCTCGAAACATCGCCAAGATTATGGTTATGTTGTTATGTATGCAGTTTTTGATAGATTTGACATTGGCGACACCAGCAGCACATGACGTGGCAACGGCACGACCCGATTATTACTGCCTTGTGACGTCACGACCCATAGAAATACGTTTTTCTACTGACGTTTCATAATAGCAACTTTTCGATTGTCATTTCAGTTTTGAAACGACATTCTTTTAGGCACTGAGTGCGTGAAAGTTACTTTTAGGCACTCAGTGCGTAAAAGTGACTTTTGAATGCGTAAAAGTGACTTATGAGTGCGTAAAAGTAATTTTTAAGCACTAGTGCCTAAAAGTGTCATTCATTATTTAGAAATAAAAAACACACTAAACACATATTTGAATTTTGTTTTGTATTTATTATGAATATTGAAAATGGAATTACTGAATTGAACGTTTGGGTTACTCAAAACAGAACTTTGTGTTATTACCTACTTTCTAGGATTTTAATTATTGATGTCGAATTTTCAAAAGAAAATCGCATGAAAATTGTCAGGTGGCAAGTAAAAGCAGGTAACAAAGATTTTGGGTGTAATCGACTTATTCACATGAAATAAAATTGTATTTTTTTATTATAAAATGCCAGTAGAAAAAATCTTGTATACAATACGTTACGAAACGATGTCTTTTAGTCACTCGACGTGTTGTCCAACTCGGCTTTGCCTCGTTGGACAATTTTCACGTCGCGTGCCTAAAAGACGCTCATTTCGTAACTTATTGTATAAATAGCTATTTTCTACTTGCGTGCGCAAAGTAATCACTTTGCACACTCATTTGCGTGCGCAAAGTTGAACTTTGCGCACGGAAACTCTTTGCGCACTCATTTTTGTTATGCATAATTACCATAGTTATACTTGATTTTTCAATGTTTTGATGGTTTCTGAATAAACTAATATTCAAAATGAAGGGTTTTAGTTGAAATTAGCGCGGTTAGTTAACATGATGTTCCCTATCAAAGGTGTCCAAATTAGACCAGACTGTACTGCTGGGAATTTGTAGAATTTTTGATATTTGAGAGACTCTCATGAAAATATTCTAGCTGGTATTCTAGATATTACAGATGTTTGAAGATTTTTGGGGATTTAATTTAAAAGACATTCTGAGGAATTCCAATAGATTTTAGACGATTTTTGAAGATTTTGATTTGATAGATTTTTCTAATATTTTAACAATTCACAGTCTACTTCTTTAAGATACTCGTAGAAAAAATATTGTTCCTAACACTTGCGCAAAGTGTCTTTCCCGCACTCAAAGCTTATCCGAACTCCGCTTCGCGTCGTTCGTCTAACTGCTTTTTCGTGCGGGAAAGTATCACTTTGCGCACTTGTTAGGAAAATAACTATAGAACATAATCCTAGAAAACACTTCAGTTCATGTTTGGCGCGTGGTTCTGGTCAATCCCTGACAGCATCTATCTTTCCTGAAATAGAAAACACTTATTTGGATTGAGTTTTAAGTTGGCATTCCGGAAGCGGTCAAAAACTTCTTTCAGGTTATTGAGATGTTCTTGCAACGAATTTCTCATGGTCATTACACTATCTAAATATACCAAGCAAGTTTTCCATGTAAGGCCTCGCAAAACTAGATACATCAGTCGCTCAAACGTAGCGGGAGCATTACACAATCCGAAAGGCATTACATTAAACTGGTATAACCGGCTTCCGGTACGAAAGGCAGTTTTCTCTTTGTCATCTTTGTATATTTATACTTGCCAGTATCCACTTTTAAGATCCAAGATGGAAAACCATTTGGAGCCCGATAGAGTTGTTAATGTATCGTCTATCCTCTTCTGAGGGGAAGCTGTCTGTAACAATCCGAGGGTTATCTGATAAGGTGGATATTTGAATTTACCTTTACTAGTGTAACCTTGTGTTGAAAATCCAACACATAGAAAAATAAAACAATTTGGTAACCCTCTGCAAATCTCACAGAACCAACCTAAATCACTTAACCTCACTTTTTGGCCAAACGTACTAAACTAGAAATATTCTTAAGCTAATTAAAGTAAACTTTGACTAGGATAGAGTATTTTTTCAACTCTCAAGTTTCGCCATTGGCTTAAACAAATTATAGAATGATTATGTTGACTTTATTTATAAGGTTACTAGGTTCTGGACCTTTATGAGCTTATTTCGACCAGAGTCCCCGAGGATGTGGTAGCTGCGCAGGAGGCAGAGTCTAGGTAACCTGCTCTAGATTGTCTTCTCTCGATGGCCAACTGAGTCTTGTTAGGTTTTCTTTGCAAGTATCAGTTGGGTCTGATGGCACGACTATGTCCAACCTCTAACCACGGTTTCTTTGATTCTTATCTTTTCTCTTGGTGAATTGTACGTCCTCTGTATGTTGTTTCTTTACTTTTCCTCTGCTTTTGTTAACTAGACTTCAGGATGAATGCAGATTTACTTTTTGGCCCGTTCGTTGGAGGTAAAAATGCAAATGTCGGGTCCTCTTTCATCTGGCGAGGTTATTTCACATATTATTTCCTGTCACTCCGACTTGTCAGTTTCTGACTTTGTTACAGATTTCAACATTGGTCACTAGATACCGTACTTATGACCTTCTAAACTTTACTATTAGGTGACCCCGCTACTAGATCGCGGTGGTGTGTGCCTCCTGTCCCGATGGCGAACGTTCCATGTCCTTTTTGGTGACGTCATTAAGCTTGTAACCAATACTACTGGCGCAGACCATGGACTATTTGACGCTTCAATAATTCCCTCTCGAAGCATTTTATCAATTTGGTTTCTCCACTTCCTGTTGTTTAGCTACTGGCATACGTCGTGGTGGATGCCTAATTGGGTGTGCCAATCCAGTATCAATTTTATGTTGAATTAGGCTGGTCCGTCCGGTTTGATTATCCATCACCAATACGTCTACTTCTTTCAAGATGAAATCTGTGGTTTCTTGAAGTTTATCTGGATCGAGGTGTTTCCATGATTTCGCCAAAGTCTGCATTAAGGTGTCTGTATCCAATTTCGATTTCACAAAATGTTGCTTATCTGGTAGGCACAGTTCGATATTTGCTTAACTGGTTCGAGAGTTCCAATAATGTGTCCTTCTTTTATTCTTACTGTTTCGGAAGAAACATTGGCAATTCTTATCATAATCTCTCCATTTGTTCTTACTAGAGTCTTTCCAACAAGAAATCTTTCTGGTTTATCTCCAATAAAATTACGTGTTAGTCCAGTGCAGCAGCCAGGGTTTGTTTCTAATTTTCCACAAACGATCTTCTCAGTACTTCCAGGAATCCTCACTGAGGTTGTGACTAGGATCTTAACGGCTTGGGATTCTTCTTCTTGTGTTGTTAGGACAATTTCTTCAATACCAAATTTAAGGATGTTCATGGAAGGATCAAAAGATAAACCATGTTGGCCGATCAAATCCATTCCCAAAATAAAATAATCTTCTATATCGACGACTAATGTTCTGTGCGTGAAGGTGGTAGATCCAAAAATAAGCTCAATCATAGCCTCTCCTTGAACTGGTGCTGATTCGCCCGTGACTGTTCGTAGTGACAGGTTTCTAGTGAGTGGTTGGATTGCCCGAGACTTAACTACCTAATGTTTTTCTTAATATAGAAACTTCAGCACCCGTATCAAGAGTGATGGTTTTAAATTCCCCATTTCCCATCATTACAATCTAGCATTCGCCCCTCCATACTGGTTAGTTCTCGTTTACCTGTGAGTTATTAGGGCTGGCGTCTTTAGATCTCGAAAAGCGTTGAAAAGGATCTCTAGATGGAGAGGAGATCCTTACTGTACAATCTCGTTGAATATGTCCAATTGTTTGTCTGGAGTCGTTTCCCGTTTTTCTACCTTCTCCATTCTCTCCATTTTCTCCATGTCATTACTCATAACATTCTCAAAGCTACCATCCTTTTTTGACGATTGTTTATCCTTTGGGTCTTCAATGGAGATTGCTCCTATTCTCGGTCGTGAGGCACTAAAGGTTGCTTCTAGTTCCAATGCTCGGACAAGGGCTACGCTATTTTGTCTGAACTTATAGACATCCCAAGTAGCACTCCTATGTTGGGCCAATATTAGGACAATAACTACAATTTATTGGCCCAAGTCAGATTCTCTATGTTGGCCCAATAAAAGATGTGGACATTCTGCAATATTTGTCCAAGAACGTATGTCAATATATACCCAAAAACAAATACCAACGTTGGTACAATAACGTAACCAAATGTTGGCCCAAAAAGAAATAATCAATATCATATCAAGAACTTTATGCAATATAGAGCCAATTGAAATTACCAATATTGGCCCGAAGACGTATGTAAATCTTGGCTTTATATTATATTTAATTAAGGAAACGGACCAATTATAAGGACCGACTAAGAAGTGTTTTCTCTCTGCCGGACCATCCGTGGACCCGTTTCGCTGTATCACAACTCATCAGGACGGTTAAGTCCCGCCAGGGTCCCGCAGAGAGAAAATAACCAATTTTTGGCTTCATCCCGGAACCAGGTTTAAGACAGGTAAAGTGAAGACAGAGTCTCCATCTATTTTTTGGTCGGCACACCAAGTGCGCTCATTGAATATCCTATATTGGACCAACATTTTCAATTCAGAAAATCTAACCTTGATAAAAATAAGTATGTAAATATTGGCCCTTCATTGGGCTTTTCAAAAAGTATCAATATTGTGAAAAAATTGAAAATAAATATTGGGTGTACAAAGTTTTTGAAGTGAATTTAAATATCAATAGAAAATTGAATGCCAATATTGAATTAATATTATATGTATTACAATATTGTTCCGATAATATAAAATGTAATATTAGGCCAATATTTCATAAATCAATATTGTAGTGAGAAGTCTGGGCCAATATTCAAATTACTAAAAAGTTAATTAATCTATGAAAACAATATTGGTACAAGATTATTTTTAAATATTGTTTCCACATAGTTAAAACTAACGTTGCCCCAATATTGGTACTGTGTTGATTTAGCAACAAAAATGAATAAATATTGGCCCAACTGAAAAACGATGTTTACCCCATATTATGTGCTACTTGGGATTCTCAGGGTTTCCTGGGTCTTCGAATCTCTGAGACCATCAATAAACGCAGATACTACCATCCATTCCTGCATGTCTTCCCCAGCTGCAGGAAACGCCAAACTCACTAGCCTTTTAACTTCCGATTCGAATTCTCGCCGGGTTTTTGAATTATTGATTTAGCTTGAGTTCTAAATACTTCTTGTCTGTAATGGTCTCTGAAGCCCAATAATAACGTCTGACTTAGATGCTGGTAATTCTGTTGGTAGATTGAAGGAACGGACTGAAGAAGATCTAAGGCAGGTCCTCGTAACGCCACTGTCAGTTTTGTTGCTTTTTCTTGATCGTTCCATCCGTTGGTATTTGCAGCAGCTTCAAATTGTCGGATATACATGGTCCAAGACGTAGAACCGTCAGAAATTGGTGGTTTTATCTTCATACTAGAGAATGCTCTAACACTAACTGGATTGATGGACTGTATTTCTAGTTTATTCACCTTATCTTTAAGTGCTTGATCTTGGTCCTCAACTTCTTGTCTCAATTGCTTAACATCGGCTTTGACCTTGGCTTTTACTTCCTGAACGTCGTTTTTAGCTTCGGCTTTTACTTCCGTTATCTTTTGTTTTAGGTTAGCGACAAATCCGTGTATGGTTTGAAATATTCTCTGTAGCTGTCCAAAGTCCTCTTGACGTTCTTTTTGTCGCCTGGCCTCTTCTTCTTGTTTTTCTTGTTGATTGTTTAGCTTCTTCTTCTTGCTTTTCTCTTTGTCGCCTGGCCTCTTCGTCTTGTTTTTCTTATTGCCATTTAGCTTCTTTGTCTTGTTTTTCTTTTTGTCGTTTAGCTACTTCTTTTTGTTTTTCTTTTTGTCGTCTGGCCTCTTCATCTTGTTTTTCTTGTTGTCGTTTGGTCTCTTGAAGTTCCAACATTTTGCGCAGAAGTTCTTCAACTTTTTGTTCTTCCATTTTTGCTTATTGTTTCGTAATAGGCATATACAGAATGTTCTGGAATTTCCCTCAAACTCTCTTCAAATATCTTTTCTGTTCTTTGATTGAAGTTCCAAAGACGTCAGTGAAGTCACAAATTGGATAACTTGCTTTATTATCGGATAGAATGCTCTAGAATTGTCTTGAATTATCTTTTCTGGATGTCGATTGATATAGCAAACACGTCGGTGAAGTCACAAATTCGATATCTCCCTTGGTTTCCAAATAGAATGTTCTAGAATTTCGATTGATGTATCAAATACGTCGGAGAAGTCAGAAATTCGATATCTCCTCCAAATATAATTTTCTAGAACTCACTTGAAAATTCATTATTACAGTCAAAATCGGGTATACAGTCACTTCCGGGGTAATTTACACGATCGGTTGAGTCTCTTTTTGTGATTGTCACTGTTTACACTGACTAACTGTTCACTATAGTGTTCACACTACTGTCCGCGCACTATTCTGCAATTGGATTTCACTTTGCAGTCCTCGAATCATATTTCACTTCTGACACCAATGTCACGGCTCTGGGGTGCGTGACAGAAATTTCGGGTTCGTTTATTCCAAAATCAAATTGCAATTAATACAACATTCATTTATTCCACGTTACTACACACTCTGACACTAATTACTTCACTAATTAACTGAAACAACTTAATTCTTTAAAACTCTCACAAAGTTTACTATCTGAATCGTATCACAGTCAATCTTAAAGTTAAAACTACTAATTAATACCGGTCTTTATATATCCGTAATCTACTCATGTAAAATCCAGAATGAACGCGATAGCCATTTTTCCCGAATAGCACTGAAAAATCTAGGATCAGACGTCCAATTCTGTACATCAAAGCGGAAACACCATATTCTGTGACAATACAACAAAAAAGCAGCATCGAGAGAAATAGAAAAAAAAACTGGCACTATGAGAAAATATCTAAAATAGAGATACATAGAAAGTGAAGGCAGTGGTGCAAAGGCTCCCTTGAACGTGGACTATCTTTTAAATTAAAGATTCTGGAGTCCTCAACATAAATTAACATACTGTTTTACATAATTAACCATTCGACAATATAATTATGACAATTTTTCACATGTTGAACTGAAAATAAAAAACGCCAAGACCGATAATTTTCGATAATACCGGCTACCTCTTTAAATTGCCCCAAAATTAATAAAGAAAGTCGATATTTTCAAACACGACTTTTTACGCACACGGACATGCAAATTACTCGCCCAACAACATTTAGCATTTCAGTTGATATTGTTAATTTGAATTTTATCTTAATTGTGAATCTTTAATTTAGTTTTGGTAGCCCGATCTTATCACGAGCATCTTCCCTAAAATTTATCTTGAATGTCGCCACGAAAGACGCAATTATTTGATTAGCACACACGAAAGAAAGCTTTCTATTGTATGCCTGGGAAATATCTTGTTACTAGTATCAATATTATTTTGTCTCCATAAGAGCAACGGCATGAAAGAAGAATGAAAAGGAAACATTCAATTTTAGGGACAGAGAAAATTTATTTGTACAGTTTATCACCCATCATGCGGGCGTATTTTTGGTACCGGACCTACTTTTCGTGCATGGAGAATGAGCCGATTACACTCCAAAGCAGTAAACATTATCTGAATGGAAATTAACGTTAAACAGCCAAAATGATGGATCAAGGAAATCGTGCAGTGTGAAATTTCATAAGTTATCCTTGAATTATCCAACAGGGCGATTCGTAGCCATATGAGTCTAATTGTTTTATGAACCTTTACTTTAGTAAACGATACACGTATTTGCTTAATAATGACCCTTATATTTTACAAGTACAAATCACTTTATTTCACAAAAAATGTATGAAGAAATACAACTGAAGGATATGGAGCCATCAAAGTTGAATCAAGAAAGGTCACATGCAACCAACGCAGCGGGTTTAAAAAAAAAACGCATAACAAAGATGGGTATGATTTTTCAAACTATGTATTCAATATTCTGCTTTTTTTCTGTTAAAGTAGTTATTTGTATACCATCAATGGCGCAATTAGGGTGTTTGCGGCCTGCCGCGTAGAAATTAAGCACGAGGCGTCGTTGAAAGTTTTTCTTTCAATCCATTACCCAGTTCTAATATTCTAAAGTGGGATCGAACCAATGAGTAATCATGTCTACTCTATGGAAATTGGTTTTATATCATAGGAATCTTGAAAAAATATTTTGTATTTTCTCCAATCTATCGATTCTATTTTTATATCCAGAGTTGATTCCATATGACTGAAGCAAAAACATATGAATAATAAAGTGTTTTTATGATCTCAGAGTTAAGAAAATCAGCACATTGTCTTTTAATAAGGCCCATCATTCTGTTCGCTGCTTTTAACCAGTTTGTCAATGTGTAGATTGAATATCATTTTTGAATCAAATATCACACCCAGATCTTCAATGTGGAAAACCCTATTCAAGGAAGTATTTTCCAGTTTCTAGTCATAATTACTAATCGTCATTCCACGATAAAAAGACATTATAGAGCATTTGTTAAAGTTTTAAAAAAGTTGATTTTCATCACAGAATTTTGCAAAGTTGTTGATACTGTTTTGAGTGGTTTTACAGTCTGGAATAGAGTTGATCCTGAGAAAGCTTTTCAGATCATCGGCATAGCAAAGGAACAGGCAATTCTTAAAGCAATGATTTATATTATTATTGTAGATAACAAACAAAAGTGGGCCAAGGGACTCCTGAAGAGGGATAGAACCTTTCAGAACAGATCTCCAATAGAGCCACGAACATTGACCTATTCAATAAATAGGACTTAAACCAAGAAGATCACCACATATCCCCATCTTTGCCAGCGAAATGTAATTGTTGCGTTCTGTGATTGTTGCCAGCCTGTCAAGCAAGATATTCTGACAAATCTTGTCAAATGCCTCACTTAAATCTGTGTAGATTACATCAACTTGACAAAACAAATCAAAGGATTCATAAGTGTATTGTGAATATTCAACTAAATTCAACTCTAGACACCTTTTTTGAAGAAAACTAATAACAAAATTGAAAATATAAGGATAAACAAGTTTTTCAAAAAGCTTGGAGAATGCGCACAGTTTACTAATAGGTCTATAATTTTTAAATTCACTTTTTTGACGATTTTTATATATTGGAACAATAGCTGAAACTTTCCATGTATCTGGAAAAAATCCAGTGGAAAGAGATTGATTAAACAATAGAGTAAGGGGCATACGCAGTGAGGCCGAGCATCTTTTTACAAAGATGGCAGGAATTTCATCTGGGTCAGCTCCCTTTTTTTCGCCCAAGCATTCTCAAAGCTTCCAGAACTTCTTATTTAACAGAATTTTTCATAGGTATCTAATGATTTACTATACAGGGTGGGGACTTTAACTGGAACTAATTCGCTAGAGCATTCGGATAATATATGCGGAGAAAACGCAAAAACACGTTGATTAAGATTTTTTGCCTAAGATTTTTTCGCATAATTTTTTTTTATACAGGGTGTTTCAAGAACAGCTGTACGGTTATCAACTTTATTTTTTTGAATAGTAACCCCTGTATATTATGACATTTTTGGATTCTGCAGAAAATTTTAGACATATTTTATGTAAAATGTCCTATACTTATCTTCAACTGTTTCGGAAATATTGACAGTTGAAAATTGACTTTTTTGTATCTTTGACAGACTGTAAAACCTAAATAGTTGATTTTACAGCAAAACCGATCATACATTTTGATCTTAGATTCCCGTAAACTATCATTTGACACAAACTTTGAATTTAATCCATGATTAAAAATTCCGTCAGCCGATCAAAGTTGCAAAAAAATCAATTTTCAACTGTAAATATTTCCGAAACAGTTGAAGATAGGTATATGACATTATACATGAAATATTTCTAGAATTTTCCGCAGAATCCAGAAATGTCACAATATACAGGGGCTACCGTTTAAAAAAATGAAGTTGATAACCGTACAGCTGTTCTTGGAACACCCTGTATAACCAAATTATTGTGAAAAAATCTTAAGCATAAAATCTTAATCGACGTGTTTTTGCGTTTTGTCCACATATTTTATCCGAAGGCTCTAGAGAATTAGTTCCAGTTAAAGTCCCCACCCTGTATATTAATATCCTGGAAGTACTTTTCTGGAAAAAATCCAAAAACATCCAACAGGTACCAGTGCCATCCGATGCTCTACCTTCAAAGTTCATTTCCCTTGGAGGCCCCTCGTTCGACCTTCTGTTTGAAACAAAATGCCAAAATATTTTGCTTTTATGTGGTATTTCATGTTCTATTATTAATATATATTTCTGGTAACGGGACCATATACAGGGTGTATATTTTAAGTGATACCACTATTACTATATCCGTAACGGTAAGAGCTACAAGGTCGGTTAAATTAGAGAAAAGTTACCTTTTTTGATGCCCATTCAAAACTTGTTTACAGTGTTGTCAAATTTCTCTTAGCTTATGAAATACAGGGTGATTTCTTAAAAACGCCAAAAACTATTTCATCAAGTATTTCAAAAACTATTGATATTCGAGACACAATTTAAATTTGAAAGTTTTATAATTTTTTTCGCTCTACAACATGGCATCTTCCAATTTCAAATCCGACGTTTCGTGATCGAGCTTCGTCAACTTCATTTTTTTAAATACGGACCTGGTCTTTTTATGTCATTTTTACAAAGGGAATAAAAGGCACTTTCTAAAAATGACATAAAAAATCCAGGTCCGTATTTAAAAAAAATAAAGTTGATGATGGTAGCTCGATTACGAAACATCGGATTTGAAATTTGATGAAACCATGTTGTAGAGCGAGAAAAATTAAAAAACTTTCAAATTTAATTTGTGTCTCGAAAATCAATAGTTTTCAAAATAATTGAAAAAGTAGTCTTGGGCGTTCCTTAGAAATCACCCTGTATTTCATAAACTAAAAAGAATTTGGCAACACTGTAAACGAGTCTTAAATGGGCATCAAAAAAGGCAACTTCTTCCTAATTTAACCGACCTTGTAGCTCTTACCGTTTGGGATATAGCAATAGTGGTATCACTTAAAATATACACCCTGATATCCCAAGTCAATTTTTTTTTTACTGCTGGGAAATATGAACTCAATTATAGATATATAAATGCCGGTTCAGTCTTTTCAGTGCCTGCGGTTATCTATCTAGCAGTTTGTTATTTGCAACCAAAGCGAGATAACCTCAAATTTTTCCAGCTTCACAGCGCATGCTGATTCTTTTTGGATGTTTTCAAGTCTTTTTCAGTGCAATTATATACTGTGTAATCAAGTGAAGTACCTTTCTATTGGTGTATATAATAGTTTGAAGATAAAACCGATGTTGCAATAAGTCTCTCTTGCTGTGTGACATATTGCGCCGTCTTGTTGGAAACTTCTTTTTTTTTAAATACTGACCCCTATTTTTCATTTCAGATTTTATAAGCTTCTGATGTCCCAAAACCTATATGACGTATCATATTTATTCGAAATTTTTTTTTTTACTTTTTAGTAATTTCCTACCAAAGTTCTCTTGTCTGTCTCTCTCTAACACATTTAGTTTTTATGGAAAGTGCCAATAATATAAATATTTCGAATAAGTGCAATACGTCATTGGTTTTGGGACATAAGAAGCTTATAAAATCTAAAATGGAAAATAAGGGTCCGTATTTTAAAAAATGAAGTTGATGATAGTGGCCTAAAGACGAAACGTCAGATTTTGAATTTGATGGTAGCATCTTGTAAAGGAGAAAAAGTGACAACGATAAAGTGGCATTTATTTTAAAATTGCTCTTCAAATAGACTCAGAAAAAAATAAAAATGATTTTGCAAAATTTCGTTTTTTTTCGAATATCTTCGGAAGTATTCGGAATTTTTCAAATTTCAAAACGGCATTTTATTGGTCATGAAATTGCGCAACTTTGCCACGCGAGAAAGGTATAAATTCTTAAGTGTCTTAGGAAACATAACACACGAGTGGCATACAATGTTTTATCCAACAAGTGGAACAAGTCGTTTTTTTATGAGATAATACAAATACAAGGTTCTAATGCGTCGGCGTCTTCCAGCAGTATCAGCAGCTGTACCGATATGGGAGCGTCTGGTTCCAATGAACCAACGAATTTTACTTTGACTTCAAATTCGTATAAACCGTTAGCGTTTTCCTTTAATTTCTATATCAATGTGATTTCTGCTTGTAATAGTAATAAATAAATAGAATATTAATTCAAATATGAACGTGAGTTATAATCCATAACTTACTAGTGAGTTATGAATTATAACACACTAGTGTGCTATTTGATAGTTCATTTTTCTACATTAATAATAACGGTCATAACTGTCATGTGTTGGATAATAGTTATTTATTGCCCGTAAGCACCTGGGCTGTATTTTGAAAGTTTTGAATATTAAAAGAAGTGCTTGCAGCTTTGCATGAAGTACTTGTTGAGGAAGTATATTCCAAAATTTCTTCCCTAACTCCAAGTATCTTTGTTGCCACGTTTTAGAGTACCGACGAAAGCAATGACCAGTGTAAGCTTCTGGATGTGGCAAATTCAAAAAATCTAGCTCCACGGAGTTTAATGACGTCATATTTTCCCATAGCGATTTAAGGTAGTTCATCTGTACAGGGTCATTTTTTATATTTTTCCATCCCCTTTAACTTTTTTGTGACACTGTGTATAAAAGCAATGTAAATAGAAAATGTGTAGTGCTTGAAAAATAGTTCTCAGAAAACATAGGTGTTGCATAAAGTTTGAAAAACAAAAAAAAAATCTTTTAAATGGGACACTCTGTATATTATCACATTTATGGATTCTGTGGCAAATTCTAGACATATTTCATGTATAATGTCCTATACTTATCTTCAACTGTTTCGGAAATATTGACAGTAGAAAATTGACTTTTTCCCAGCTTTGACAGGCTGTAAAACCTAAACGGTTAATTTTACAGCAAAACCGATTTTACATTTTCGTCTGCAGTTTTTCATAAGCTAGCATTTGACACCAACTTTGAATTTAACAGGAGATTGAATTTAACCGGAATTTCCAATCATGGATTAAATTCAAAGTTGGAGTCAAATGATATTTTATGGAAAACTAATACAAGCATGTATGATCGGTTTTGCTGTAAAATCAACCGTTCAGGTTTTACACTCTCTCGAAGATGCAAAATAGTATATTACAGACCGAGGTGGGATGTGTTTCATTATTGTCGAGAGTTTTATATATATCGAGACGCGAAGCGTCGAGATTGACTATTAATCTCGAGACAGAAATGAAAACTTTCCTCCGAAGTTTGTATACTATTTTATTTGCAAGCACACCATTAATTATGATTAGTCATTTGATTTTTTTTAATATCAAAAAAATAAAACAAACATGCCAAAAAAAATTAATTATTAGTGATGCCGCGAGACTCGAGACTGGTCTTGTCTCGTCTCGTCTCGACTTCTCGAGACGAGACTGGCTTTTGATCTCGTCTCGTGAAGTCTCGACGAGACGACACCAGACTCGGCGAAAGTCTCGCGTAGTTTCGAGTCTCGAGATTACAATTAAAATTTTTCTTTCATAGCTCTATTATTGGATTATTCTGGGCTATTTGAATATGAAATCAGTAAATTTTAATACCAACAATTATTGGGATGATTTCTACATAGGTACACTTTGTTTCCCGAGGGTTTATACTTTTGACATAATTTACCTTTCTTTTTTAAAAAATAGAAATTGACTGAAACAGGAACAAATCAATGACGTCAAAAATGTTCGGCGGTTCTTAAACCAGAAGTCTTTGGGCAAGTTTTTGAAACCATGAATGACATATGCGCATTTTTACCGATGTAATGCTGTCCTTGTCATTTGACAATCAGCAAAACAAGCATAGGTTACTCAGAGAAATGCACATAACTAAACAAATGGTGAATTTAAAAAATTTGGCCGTTAATTTTAATTTGTCAATAAAATTGAATATGTCATATGAACTATTCTACAATAACCTTTTTTTTCAAGTTATGACGTCATCGATGTCAAAAGTATTAACCCTCGTGAAACGAACTTTACCTACTTAATTTTTAGATTCCACTCTCGGTTTAGCCAGTATTGAAATCAATGTGAAAAAATGTTTAAAGCATAAGCACTTCCGGCTGAACTGGAAGTTAGATCTGAAGATAAAGTATGTAGAAAGCATCCCATTAGTTCACAAAAAAATTACAAGGTGATTCTTTTTTTAGAAACTGTTATCCGACATTTTTTTTGTATTTGACGTTCATATTTTTTCAAATATCACGGTTACTCTTTACTGTGATTTTTCACTCTTTGAATAACGGCTTTTTCACTTTGGCAGTTTGGACTTCCGTTATAGTATAAAAATAAAAACTATAAATACAGGGTGTCCGAAGAAATAGCGTAAAAGCTCTCCACGTATTAGGGAATTATTGAAGAGTATAAAATGCCAGGCACTAATAGCGCTAGGCAATATTTTGACGTTTTTGAGACATGCACGTTGTGGCAGTACTGTTAATTTTTAGTGCCGCCACTAATAAAGTTTGTGCCTTCCACTATTTGTGGAAAATAAAAACAGGCCGTAAACAGGCACAGTCACGTCCCTATGTCTCTTTTTTTTTAAATTTGACGTCCGTCAAGGGTTATTCGAATGTTTACCTCACTTTTTTATTAGGCAATTCAAACCACGTGACATTCAAGATGGCGTGGCGGCCACACATGGACCAAAAAACACAAAAACATGTCTAGCTTCTGCCCGACTTAATAGTTTACGTACCTAGTAAACAAATATTTTATTGAATAATCAAAATCAAAGCTGCAAGCAAAGCTCGAAGTAAAATAATTGAAATATACATGAAAACACATATTCAAAACAAACTTGCTGGCCGCCACGCCATATTGAATTTCTCGCTTTGACAGATGGATTGAATTGCCTAATTAATTTACATTTATTGGTTTAACTTCGTTGACCAATCAGAAACAACTACTCCGAGGGCAAATACCCCTACCGGCATTGAACTACACTGATTGTCTGAGCTTTCGTTGGCAATGAAAATTGTTGGAAAGTTTTTTCAGGTAATGACCAACGTGCAAATCAGGGACAAAAGTCCCTGTTTGGGAATCGACCCACTGAGTAGTGGACCCCGCATTCCCCTGCCAATCCTTGACGCGTTTCGTCCTTGTTAGGACTCATCAGAAGGACATAGGCTGAAGCTCCCCTGTTCAAGCAAATTGAACTTCGTTGACCAATCAGAAACAACTACTCCGAGGGCAAATACCCCTACCGGCATTGAATGCGGGGTCCACTACTCAGTGGGTCGATTCCCAAACAGGGACTCTTGTCCCTGTTTTGCACGTTGGTCATTACCTGAAAAAACTTTCAAACAATTTTCATTGCCAACGAAAGCTCAGACCAATCAGTGTAGTTCAATGCCGGTAGGGGTATTTGCCCCAAACAATTTATTGGTTTGTTCAGATTTAGTTCAGAATCAGTTCTGAACTGAACTGCGCTTGCGCATTGGTTTACATATGTTCGATATGAATAAATGCGCAAGCGCAGTTCAATTCAGAACTGATTTTGAACGAAGTCCGACCAAACCTATTTCTTCAATTTCCAGTGATAGGTTAGTGGATTCTTAGCGGTGTTTGGTGTTGTGTTTTTATAGGTTTTTTTACCGATTTGCCTGTTCTGTTGATTGCATGTGTTGGATTTTCTCATTAGAAAGGGCTCTTATGAAGAGAAAGACAGTTTAAAGTCACAAATACTTCGTTTCAATGACCTCGGGGCCCCGCCTTTCATCATTCTCGTCCCTTGAAATGTGGTCTAGAATGACGTATCCCACATTGTCATCATCCCCATCCCCATCCCCTAATAATACGGCCTCTAATATCTTCCATTATAAAATATAGATGAAATAACAAAACAAATTCAACAAAAAACTATAAGAAGAACCATTAGAAGAACACCAAACACGTATTTACATTTTGCAATTTTAGGTTAGGAATATGAGAATAAAACATGACATGCCACTGCCAAAGTTCACCACTGCCGACTTCAATGTGTCGTTCAATAATTCCTGGTGTGAGCCAAAATAGCGCCCGCCACAGTCAATTTTGGGTCGGCACTAAAGCGGCATAGTCAACTGCGGCCGTATTTCAATAATTCCCTATTGTCCGTCGATTTTAATCTGATACTCGGACGGAATGTGAGCTGGTGGCTCCCTACATTAAAACTTCGATGGTTACCTGACGTCACACTTGTTTATGCCATATGAAACACCCCTCGCTCCTAATACGGAAAGTGTCAGTTAAAAATCGACGAACAATATTAGGGGACCCTTTGAGAAACCCTAGAAAAATAATACAAAAAATCCTTCTCCAGCATTATTCTTGGTAATATGAAGAGGTGCATGTGCAAATTCACTTTCGAATTCTACAGGTAATTGCATAGGTATTTAATTTATTCTCTGACATATTATCGAATGTAATACTTCAAGAGGTTTCAACGCGTTACCAGCAACACCACTCCTCCTTCGGAGTCGTGGTGTTGCTGCGTAACGCGTTTCGTCACAGGTAAAAGTATTATCCGGTAATCCTGAAACATCGAGTGGTATTCAAAAGGTTATACAACGAACTAAACTTTAAAATTTAGAAAATTTTCTATAATAGAATTTGCTATAAATGCCACCAAGCGCGATAATCCCAAAAGGCTTATCACTTATTAAGCCTCTCGTGTCATATGGGAATAACGTAGAGTGAGTTGTATAATCAACGAATTATTCTCAGTAATGCCAATTTTAATAAATATTAAAATGCAAATAACTTTCTTAAAAATGCCACTAGATTTTTTAAATTATTTTTCTGCGGTTCCTTGAAGGGTCTCGAGATGTCGAGACGAGATGAGACCAACCTTAAGTCTCGTCTAGTCAGGAATGTAACTTCCTACCGAGGTTTGTATACTATTTTATTTACAACAATTCCAGCCATTACAATTTTGACTAAATACTAAATAAAAATTAAAAAATGTTGTTGACAAGCTCTGACTTATCTAAAAAAACGTTTGACATGTTGTAGGACTTATCTTTAATATTTCAGGAAATGAGGACTTACTTTCCACCCGGTTGGAAAGTGAGCACTTTCCACCCGGAAGGAGAGTAAAATTTAAAAAAGTGTCACTTTCAAACTTTTGAAAAGTCAGAAATGTCAACATTACGTATGTGGTTGTATATAAAGTCAATTTTCAACTGTCAATATTTCCGAAATAGTTGAAGATAGCTATAGGACATTGTAAATCAAATATATCTAGAATTTTCCGCAGAATCCAGAAATGTCATAATATACAGGGTGTCCCATTAAAAAAAAATAGTTTTTTAAACTTCCTGCAACACCCTGTGTGAAAAAAACTATGTTTTCTGAGAACTATTTTTCAAGCACTACACCTTTCCTATTTACATTTTTGTTATACCCAGTGGCACAAAAATTTAAGGGGGATGGGACAATTAAAAAAATGACCCTGTACATACAGGCATAGGCGCTAATAAAGGTGATCCCTCTTTAATTATTAGTGTCATTATTCAAATTAAAAATTGAGCACTATTTGGATTGTTTCAAAATAAAATATTGTATTTCATTCGGAGTATGGTGTTCTTCATGTAACTTGCATGGATTTGATTCGCCTCGCTGAGCTCGGCGTTCAAATTTCCATGCGTGTCACATAAGTATTACTTATATTTCCAATAAAATAAATATCTATTTTGAACGTCAAAATAAAAATAGTAGATATTTATTTTATTGGAAGTATAAGTAATTCTTATGTGACGCGCATTGAAATTTGAACGCCGAGCGCAGCGAGGCGAATCAAATCCATGCAAGTCACGAAGAATACTTATACTCCGTATGAAATACAATATTTTATTTTCAAATGATCTTTATTCCAAATGGTGCACAGTTTTTTATTCAAATTATGACATTCATATTTGGAAGGATCGCCATTATAGGTACCTATACCTGTATGTACAGGTGAATAAGCCTAAATTGCTATGTTATACTCCGGCGGATAGCATTTATACACCGCTCAAGCTAAAAGTCATTGAAGTGACTCTTATATTTTGTCAAAATTATCAATAGTAATATAACTAGTGCAATGGAAATTATTGATAATTTTTGGGAAATTTGGCCGAAGGTATTTTTAGTTGAAAAAGAGCACGAGTGCACGTAGTGCACGAGTGTCTTTTTCAGTTAAAAACGCATGAGTGCAAATTTGTCGAAAATTATAAATATATTTCCATTGCACGAGTTGTATTTAATGAGAGAATTTCATAAATCAAAAATTTAAATTTTTTGTCAAAAAATGTCAAAACACCAGTTTTCGCACCAGTTAGTATGCAATTATCTGATAATTTGCACTAGTGCAAATTATCGCGTAATTACAATCTGATTGGTTCAAATCAACAATCAAAACATGTCAATTTATTGTTGGAATACCAGTTTTGACATATGTATGAAATTCTCACAAAAATTACTGTTATATGACCTTTGAAAATTAAAAAATTACTGATACAAGTATAAAAATGAACATAAAAAATATGAGAATGTCATTTTTGAATACTTATACAGTAAGGGGCAGGCTACTAGGTATATAGGATCCAACTTGCCGAATTTACGATCATCCGCAGCCGTCTGAACACCTGTCGCTGTCGGTCCGCTGTCGTTTTTTCGATGACTTTGACGTTCATAAACCATGGTTCACATCAGTACGTTTTATGATTTTACAGACTTAAGCCCGGTCCAGACGTTACGTTACTGATACCTGATCACGTGTTGAACTGTGCAGACAAAACTTGATGCAAAACGTAGCATCTAGACCGTGCTTTTAGATGTATCGTCGAGCTTCACTTACTTATAATTATTAAACGGCGGCGTGTATAGATAGATTTTTTTTGGAACCGAAACAATAATCTATGGAAAAAAAACATGTATTTTAAAAAAGCCATCCAGGAAAAACTAAAAATATATTCAACATAAAAAATAGAAAAAAAATTAGGTAAAATAAAAGCAAAAATTCTAGTTTTGACCCCAAAAACCTGGCTCGATTACCATTTGCACTACAATGTAGCAAATGTTCAAACAGTCCCAGTCCACCTTCTTGAACTAAACAATGACCTAAACGATCATAGAAGGCTCTACGAATATTATTTAACATCACAGGGGTGACAGTTAGATATATTTCTCGAATTTTGAAACGCAGCTGCTCAAGGTTCACGGCGCGATTCTCCTGAAAACCATACATTTTTGATTTGCAATAACCCCAGAGAAAATAATCGTTGGGTGCAAGATCGGGAGAGCGTCACAGTATTGTAGCTCTCGACCCAGCAATGAGACAGTTCGGAAAAGTATTATTCAAATGGTCCAGAATGAAACCCGTATTATGGGCTGGACATCCATCTTATTGATACCATATTTCATTAAATCTATAGGACCAGATAATCTTTCAATTTCGGGAATTATCTGCCGGTGGCCCGTTGCAAAAGATCCAAATATTTTGGACCAGTTAAGTTAGCGTCCATGAAGTACGGCCCAATAATATGTTATCCACACAAACCGCTCCAGACAGTTACCTTTTGACGACGCTGGGCTCTAAGCTCAAAATACCTGTGTAAATTCTCCTTAGACCAATAACGGGTGTGACTAGGATTATGTCGACCATGGAGTTGAAATGTCGACTCATCTGTAAAGACAATTTTTCTAAGAAAATCTTGATTTTCATTTGCCTTATTAATGACAGTTTCACAAAAATCCATTCGCCTGATGTTGTCCTCAGGATCAATTTTTTGGGAGTTTCTTACTTTGTACGAACGATACTTTTTTTTTCTGTGGCTCCTAACCGTCCTTGTACTTGAGTCAATATCCTGCGCAAGCGCACGAGTCGAAATAGTTGAAGTTTTGTTAACTAATGCCAACAACCAACAACATAATTTATTTGGCTTCTTGATCCTCATTATTTTCCGGGACGTCATTTCGTTTGGTTTCAGGGAGAAACACAACCGTATTTTTGAAAATTATCAACAACCCTAGAAACTTTTTACTTGGTTGTCGCCAGGTTAGCGCTAAATCGATTTGTCATTTTCTGACATGCGGACGCCTGCAAATTCGTCAGGTTACATCCTATATACCTAGTAGCTTGCCCCTCACTGTATAGGTTCAGCTATATTTGGGTCAAAAGATCAAGTACCTACGGAAAACCAAATTGAATCATTGTTTATTCCTGAGCGTATTCCTTGACGCCCTAGATAACGTCGATTCGATTGTTGACCTTGAAGAATATAAAAATCTCTGCAAAAAGGAGTGTGTAACTACTGGGTGATAATCTAATTAATATTTTTTTTTAAGAGTAGAATTACCCGCCATTTTCAGATTTCTAAAAGCAATTTGACAACGTCGACAAGACATCAGAATTTAAATTATTGTAGATTTATTACTCGATAAATCTTAATTTGCAAATTCGTAAATAAAACCAAACTGCTTTGTTGTTTGTATGTGCAGTTTACGGAGATATTTTTATTTCTTGGCCATATGGATGAAATATTTCATCAAAACTCCCATTCATCGGAATAATTCGAACTCTTCCAGTTTACAAAAATATTCATCAGTTTTATTATCTGACACCCGCTGAGTAGATAATACCATCTTGTATACTCTACATAATTGAAATGTCGGTTTATTTTATTATTTCATTGAAGTTATTTTTCTTGTATGTACCTACTTACTTAGTTTAATGTCGTCTTTCGGAATATATAAGAAACTTATTGAAATAGGTCATATGGATAAAGTATCAATGAAATATCGATATAGGTACACCTTATTAATCTTTGGAACATTTGGGAAGGGAACAGAACATCCGTAATTATGTGTGAATCAACGAGGTCATATTTAATTTGTTTATAAGCATTTAAAATTTGTTACTGTATGGGTGTTAACTAAGGCAAAAAAAAGTTATTTATATTTGACATACACGTTACTCAAGCCATTAAGATATTCCGCTTAACAGTAATTTTTATTACGTCTTACAATGTGATGTGATAAATCGCTTATAAATTATTTTTAAGTTGGGCGGGCTTGAAAGTAAATGAAAAATTATTAATTCATAATTTAATATTTTTTCGGCCCATTTGCACCTGCCTGCTAACCGGCTTCGCTCTACATACAGTAATTTTGTTGCTTATTTATTGATCAAATAACCTCGTTATATTTTAATACAAATTGCCTATTTATAATGTGACTAATAGGTATAGCCCCTGTATAGTACATAACAAAGTATCATTATCTTAAATTGGCTATTTCCTGGTTTCCGTGTTTCAATGTTTTCCAATAAGATCAATCGTCAAAGCTAAGAACACTTATTTTTTCTAATTATCGTTTGCCCTCGTCTTGTTAGCTTAAATAAAAGAGATAAAAATCGCTTACAAAAGGAAAAGATGTCTTTGAGTTTCCACTGATAATTGGGAGTAAGTATTTCCCCAGAACTATATGAAAAGATCGCAATATTGCGATCATGCGATCAGGCTAATAGGCCTATTAAAAGTATAAATTCACACAGAAAAAGCACCCACCTGAGACCTGAAATCAAAAAACATTTAAATAAGAACTACCTCATTCTTCATAAGAACTGGATGCTTTCGTGATTCGCCGTGGGAATCGAGTTTCCGACACGGCCTCATTAAATCAGTCATAGCTCGGCTATAATTAGACTGATTTGTGTAGAGATTTGAATTCTCTACAAAAAAGAATATAAAAATGGATCTGGCTGCCTTTATATTGCACGACAAAGTTTTTTGACAATTAAAATAGTTTAAATTACTGGAAGAATGACCACCTGTTCCGTAGCACTCTGGCATTCTGCGTCATAGGAATCTCTACAGCGACTGATAAAATATTGTTGTTGTAGATTAACAGTCGTATCACCATCAATCTTCTTGTACCCGGGTTTTCATTCTACGCTCGCGCTCGCCGGATTTTTTTTTCTCCAGTTTGTTGATTCCCTTCTCTTATTGATCGGTTCCAAGCTTTTCGGAACTCATTGTTGAATCCATTTCAACTCGAATGCTTCTAACATATGAAGCGTTTCACACTGATATATTCTGAGGCAACGGAAAAAATGAAGATCGACACAGTTGAAACTCGTAAGAGTCCTAAGACGTCTTCAGAAATTAGTTTTGCAACTATGATTGACATAGGTAGGTACACATAATAAGTCTATTCCAACACGTCAAAAAATCGTCCCATGAACGGTTTCGAAACCACTCAGTATACGAATTTTAGTTTCTGCGCAGAATCGTGACGGTACATTGTACGGTTTTCTGCTGTGTTGGAACAAAGCTAATATTATTCATTTCTTTTTTTTCATGTTTATTCCTTTATCAGAAGACACAATAATTAAAATATTCGTGGTTACATACAGGTACACCATATTCTACAATGCGTGTATCCAAACTTTTTTGGGAGAATCATTGTTAACGAAATTTCTGTTTTAGATCAACCAGGCCCTTAACGTTGTCAATTTTTATCTACTGAAACTTCTGCAATTCGGGCAGACATTGCTACACCAAGTGGAACCATCACATCTGCAAACATGAAAAAGTCACCAACTTTGTCTCTTAAAACTTTTATTGGTATGTGTTATTGCTTATTGAATAACCACCCAGTTGGGAGTAGGTATTTGAATTTTAAAACATCATAACTCAAGTAGGACTACTACTATAAAAGACTACTAATTACTAAAACTTGCAGTCGAATGCTAAAAAATTAGAAGCTAAATGTGCGAAATTCTCGTCTCCAATCTTGATCTATTTTTTTTTTGCAGGTCATGAGAGACGATGCCAAATTTTAAAGAACGTTAACGTCACTAGGCAAAAATTCCTATCCCCAAGGGAAAAATATTTTTATTCCAAAGTTATAGAATCCAGCAATAGGTTAAGAAGAATCAGTAGAAGGTTGTCGTCATTTAAATCCAAAGTTTCTGCTGCTGAATAACTTGCATCATCAACCAAATTTCAAAGGCTCGTAGACCATGTCAATCCATTGATATACAGCTTTATTTTAAGCAAGTCCGTACTCAAAACCAAAAGCCTAAAGCAAGACGATTTACATTGGACGAGAAGTTGTTGGCGTTGTCTAGTGGTAAAGGGTATAAACTATTATCAAAAATATTTACTCTGTCATCCAGGCGAAATCAGTTTCTTGAATGAGCTTTATATTATGTATAACTACATAAACTTTCAACTTTCTTCCTAACACATGCGGAAAGTGTAGGTATTTCCTGGACTCAAAGGCTTGCCCGAACTCTGCTTTTTGTTGTCATTTGTGCAACTTCCATCACGTGCAGAAAAATAAAGGTATCACTTTCCTCACTTGTTAGGTTAACAACGATTTTGGATTGTGAGAAAAGGACCTCTTTTGTCATTTCATTTACGATTTAAGTTTTTCATCAAGCTATTGTTAAATGTACGTCATTACTTCTTGTAACTGTCCTTATTATCTTTAACTTAACTAGCATTACCTATGTATGTATACCTACATGAAAAAAAACTGTTTCGCAATAATTTTAATTAATTCCATATTCTATTATATTTTCTGTTTCAAATTTTAATAAATATCTAAATTTGTCATCCTAATTCTTAGTCAATTTTACCTTGAAGGCGCTTCAACGCTACCGATTTTACGAGTTTCTTCTTTTTGGCACATTATTATTTTATGCCAAAAAATAGTAGAAACTTTAAAGTGGTGGTGTTGAATCGCTAGAATCAAACGATGGTGCAAACGATCCACCGGAACGAATAAGATACCGAACGAACCCTAATTGCGTTTTGCATTCGCCAATAAATCCAGAATTACAAAAGCTGACCCCTCCAGTCACTAGAGGCGCTGAAAACTTATAGACAGGTTCTCAACATGGCACTTACCTTTCTAAGGGGGGATGTTTTGTGCGAGACACGTCAATTCCAGCTTTTTACAAATTTCCTTTCAAAATATTTCTAAATTATTGTGAGTGTGCGGTTTTTTAGGTCTCAAAACTCAAAAAATTAAGCAATAAGCAGCAAAATACGCAGTCAACACAGAAAATGACACGCCGTGCTCTCGGTATTTTGATCAGAGTTCTCCGACCTTGAATTTACCGTTCATTTATTCAAAAAGTGTACTCGGAGCAAGCTCATTTGCGTTCGTTTATTAAAATTTCGGGCACTCGGATACTGCGTTCAACTGCTCTGTTCGCTCGCTGGTCACCTGATTACGGCTCCGCTCAGCACGCTCTGCACTGTGAGCAAAATACCGAACGCAAGGACAAAAATAAACCAAGAAAATCTTTTGTGTGCCAACAATCCATCAAAAAAAGTCACGTGGTTTGGATTGCCTAATTAATCTACACATAGGGTTCAATATTTTATTATTTGTCCAAAACAAAATCTGTTTGTCGGTGAAACACTTAGTGACAGAGAAAGACAAATATACAATTATGATGCTCCCAATGTAGCTTTTTTTGCCGTGGCGCCATTTACTTGAAATTGCTTGAACTGTTTTCACCTTGAAAATTCCTTTTAAGGTCATCTCAAAAAATCCGCAATAATTTCCAAAATCCTTTGACATAAACATTGTTTGATATATTATCTACAATCTCTACAATTAGCATTTTTCAGTTTTTCGTGGTTATCAATAAAATATGCTTTTCACGGATCCAAGCTTGATAAACATGCAAATATGCAACCACCAACACATTTAATTGTTTTGGTGGTTGCGAACATGATTTTTGAATTTAAAAAAAAGGCTGAATATCGAAAAACCATAATAAGGAATTGTAGATAATCGATCAAATAATGTTTATGCCAAATCTGAGCCAATTCTGATGTGCCGTTTTTTAAAAGACCTTAAAACAAGTTTTGAGAAATCAACCAATCACAGTTTAAACATGGCGGCCATTAACGCGGCCTTAAAATCGACGGACTGTACTCCGCCTGCTGCAAGATAATCCGCGTGTGGCTAAATTGACCAAAATCTTGCAATGCCACGGATGCGGTGATTTATTGATTCACCAATGCATGCTAATGCCAAACCCTGTGGAATATGAATGCAACCGTCCTGAACAACGATGGACAAACAGAGTCTTTTAAAATAACTACAGCTGTTAAATATGCTGTGTTATTGCACCCACCTTATTTTCCCTATTTACAGAATCCATACTTCACCTTGTCGAGGGTCACCTGCCATCACGAGTGGAAATCCTGTATAGGCTTGATGGCGGCTTATTCAACCTAAACATATTACGACCCAAGACGAAAGTATCAATGACATCGATAATTGAACTTCTTTATGCGGATGATAACATCGTGATTGTCAACAAAGAGGAAGATTTTAAGGCAATCATCAATGCTTTCAACTAGGCATACAGGAGAATCGACCTAGAGGTCAACTTTTACAAGACGCAGATTCTGCACCAACCCGTACCGGCCGGATCCTAATTCCCAAGCCCCAAAGATAACTATAACTTTGCCTCTCCAATGCAGTTGTCATACCAACACTTACACATGGCTGCGAAATATGGACCACCTACAGAAGGCAAATAAAAAGCCTATAGAAAAATACCACCAGCGATGCCTAAGAAGGATCCTACGGATTAAATGGCGAGTCCGACGAGCGAATATTAGTGTTTTAAAGAAGGCCAAAACAACTAGCATTGAAGCCCTCATCATTAAGCACCAACTTCGCTGGACAGGTCACCATGGGCGTCGTTACGAGGTTTCTCGGAGGGGGGGGGGGGGGGGGGGGCAGCACTATAATAAGATCAGTTCCAATAGCGCCGAAGGCGAAATTTTTTTCGGTGCCACGCCACTTTTTTGAGCATTTCAACGTACTTATTCGATATCGATAGTTAAAAATGATGGAATTTTTTTCTGCAACAAATTCAGTCTCCGCATCATTTGTTTAGGTAATTGTCTAATGGCCGTTCACAAGAAGAAGGAAGCTAAATTTGAAAGCTCCGACCCTTAATGGTACACAACTAAAATTTTCCAACAAAGTGAAGTACTTAGGGGTCACCCTGGATCGAACCCGCACTTGGAACAAACAGTTAGAGAAAACATGCCCTCGAGCTACATTAGCCTTCTGATCATGCCGAAAACTTGTTGGCAAAACATGGGGGCTAAAGCCAAAGATGGTATACGGTTTCTACCAAACTATAATAAAGCCGATGGTCACATATGCCTTATTGACGTGGTGGCACAAAACCCAAAAAGTCACGGTTCAGATCAAGCTAAGAAAGGTATAAAGGCCGATATGTCTAGGAATAACGGGAGCAATGTCAACTTGTCCCACTGCAGCCCTAGAGACGCTACTCAACATGCCCCCACTTCACCTATATGTGAAAAAGGAGGCAATAACCAGCGCTCACAGGCTATTCCAAATAGACAAGTTCAAGCCTGGTGATATGAGGGGACATCTGCGAATCCTTGATTTAATAAAACTGGAGAATGCCAGCAAACCAAGTGACCACATGATGGTCAGATTGGACTCAGAGATCCCCTTCGCAGTGGTAATAAACGACCGCCAATCATGGGGGAATAAAGAATTGCCACAAGAAGACAATGCATCTCTGTGGTACACAGATGAATCCTAATGGAAGGAGCTGGACAGGGCATGTCCGGCCCTAACTTCAAGCTCTCCAAGACATTGGGTAAACATCTTACAATATTTCAAGCCGAACTGCTTGCCATAGATATATGTGCACAAGAGTGTCTTGACCAAAGCCTCAAAAGAAAACACATCTTCATACTATCGGACAGCCAAGCTGCCTTAAAAGCCTTAAGGGCTTTTAAATGCACGTCAAAACTAGTCTGGGAGTGTAAACAGACCCTAAAAACACTAGGGACACACAACCAGGTAACGCTGATGTGGCTGCCTGGTCATCGAGGCATAGAAGGAAACGAAGAAGCAACACCATACCATGGACCAAAGCCTCTCTGTGGCTTAATGAAAAGCCACATCATGGAAGAACTCAACAAATGGGAGAAAAGAAAGACCAACTGTCATCATATTGGAGGCACACACCGGGACTCAGACAGTCGAAAAGGTTTATTATCTTTCAGCAAAAAGAGCTGAACAGCTCCTAAACATGAGCAGACCAGACATCAGATTGGTGGTAGGACTGATGCTCACAGGACACAGCCTAGTAAAATACCATTGAAGGTTAATGGGCAGAGCGGAAGACGATCTCTGCAGATTCTGCTCAGACGCAATAGAGACCGCAGAGCACCTGCTCTGCGAATGTCCAACCCAATTCTGCAAGAGGCTCAAATTCCTCGAGGGGGCAACAGTGTCACCAGAAGAAGTGGGCCAATTGACACCCAGGAAAATAGCTTCCTCCGGCAGAAGTCTACACTTCCTGGAGACAACTTAAGATGTAGAGTCACGTACAAAATATCTGCAAAGGTTGCATTGCTGAGCGGCTGGATAGCCGAAACGACTCCCCCGTAATCTACAATCTACAATGGTCGGTATTATAAAACACTGAACCGATGGTTGAGTTTCAAAATTCGGTTTACTCCATGCAAATTGATAGGATTCAACCGAAGGTTGAAACTCAACCATCGGTACGAACTCTCTTTTATTGCTTTCTTGTTCAAAAGACTATTTCTAGGGGGGGCAAATGCCTCCTCTTGCCCCCCCCCCAAACGACGCCCATGCAGGTCACCTCGTTCGCATGCTCGAAACACGACTTCCACGACCGATCCTCTCCCTAAACTCAACTGAAAGAGGGAAAACGAAATCAAGGACGTCAACAAAAACGCTACAAAGTTATTCTTAAGGAAAATATGGCAAAGTTCCGCGTCGATACCAGCAACTGGGAGACGATGGCAAATGATAGGCCCTTATGGCGTCCAGTAGTCCACGACGCACCACAAATTTCTGAAGAATACCGACGCAGCCACGAGACCGAAAATGGCCAATGGGGACCGCAGGATGGAGCGAGAGAACAGAGGAAGAGACAATGCTGCCAGAGACTGGGTGTGCCAAGACTGTGAAAGACTGCGGCTCCAAATTTGGTTTAGCCATCAGAAAACGCATCATCGACGACATTAGACCTGCCGCTTTTTTATGGTGTTTATCTGTCAATAATTACTACTGATTTGTGCAGAAACGATAGTGTCGACACGTCGGGGAGCCATATTATGTTTGCAAAATTCCTTCCCAGGCTTATTTTTTGTTTTTAGCCTTTGAGAACCGATTTTATTCCCATTGGCTTAGCTTACGTGATTTTATGAACTGCTACGATAGTTTGGGGTTTAAAAGTAAAAGGAAAACTGTGTCTTTATATAGATAACACTTATCTGCTTGTTCGCCATTCGCGTTTCGTCGTTTATACCAATAAATAATTACCGCCATCAAACCATTTTAAAACAGCACTGTTTCGAAACGATGTACATTTCTGGGATTTTTGATTTTACGTATTAACAATATTTTTTCATCTCTACAAATGGGTTTGCAAAATGGTAACGAGATGATGTTATTTAAAGTACCTATCTCTACAACATTTTTCCGTTTTTCGAACGTTTTTTTTTTTTTTTTTTTTTTTTTTTTTTGTTTTTTTTTTTTTTTTTTTGGCTTTGAGCATAGCTCACTTATCCACGAAAACATAATTCAAAAGTTCAAACTTTAGCTAACCATTCACCCAACGATATACAGATAAAAAAAAAAGGAAGGAATCTAGCAAAAAGGATAAACACATGGACACACGCTTCTCGTCCTGGGGTCTATGCAGGACATTTTTAAACTTTAACAAAACACAGGTGGACCCGGTTAGGAAGGATGTAACATATAAGGAAAAAAAACATAGGAATCGAAACAATCTCTAATTATCTTTCAAATAAGGACTTTACATAATTTTAAGTAATTAATAAATATTAATTATAATTAATAAATATTGTCGAGTTTATTAGAAACATTATAAAGAAGTTGATACCAAACTTACATGGAGATGCAAAAAAAAAACGGGAATGCTACGGTACAAGTACCTATATTTCATTCGTGACATGATTGCGGCATACTCGAAATAAACAGCCACATTATTTATTGGAGTGGCATTAAATTAACGTTACCAAACGTCACAGAGATATTTTTTGCTTTGTGGGTCTAAGAGGTCTCGAAATAAATTCGACTCAAAGCCATTCAAAGTGAGGTTCTCTTGAAAGAGATAATAGTCAAGAAGGCACAAGGATATAAATGCTAATTCTGTAAGTTTCCAAGTCAAAATATATTTTAATAAAATATGTATTGAATATGTGTCCATCGCATTTTCGCGTATTTTATTTGCTTAAAGGAATGCGAAATGCTCTTAGTTTGCATCCACGACGCAAATAGTAGAGCAACGCAAGGGTGAAATAAAATCTTCATAGAAATATTATATTTCTCTGATTGGCAGTCAATATGGGGTGAATGCCTTAACAACAAATTCAAGTTGTGACATATAAATCTCTTTTTCTACTTGCGTGCGCAAAGTAATCACTTTGCACACTCATTTGCGTGCGCAAAGTTGAACTTTGCGCACGTAAACTCTTTGCGCACTCATTTTTGTTACGTATAATTACCATAGTTATACTTGATTTTTCAATGTTTTGATGGTTTCTGAATAAACTAATATTCAAAATGAAGGGTTTTAGTTGAAATTAATGCTTAGTTAACATGATATTTCCTATCAAAGGTGTCCAAATTGGACCAGCCTGTACTGCTAGGAATTTGCAAAATTTTTGATATTGTAGAGACTCTCATGAAAATATTCTTGCTGATTCTAGAAATTCCAGAAGATGTAAAAAGATATTTGGGGATTTAATTTAAAAGACATTCTGAGGAATTCCAATAGATTTTAAAGGATTTTGAAAGATTTTGATTTGATTGATTTTTCTAATATTTTAACACTTAATTCAAAGTCTACTTTTTTAAGATACTCGAAGAAAAAATATTGTTCCTAACACTTGCGCAAAGTGTCTTTCCCGCACTCAAAGCTTATCCGAACTCCGCTTCGCGTCGTTCGTCTAACTGCTTTTTCGTGCGGGAAAGTATCACTTTGCGCACTTGTTAGGAAAATAACTATTTCGCATAGAATTTAAATTGTACCACCTGTTACTATACTATGATGTGTAGTCTATAAAATTGATTTTTCTTGAAATTGGTGTTTTTTTTTAAATACATGCATCAGGTATCAGGTATCACACAGAAAGACGTCGATAGTGATAAAATTTCGTAAAAAAAATATTAAAAAGGAATTTTCAAATTGCATGGGTAGGCACCTTGTGAATTAAAATGAAAAACCAAACAAAAAATATTTTCCTTAAATATAAACTGAAAAATAGTGATGATAAATCACAAAAAATTACTATTTTAGTAGGTATCTTCATTGTGAGAAAGTGGAAAGGACAGTTCAACAAAGCCGTAGGGGCTCACACCTTGTCAGCAGGAGAGCTGGCATTCCTGAGACACCCTTGCTTCAACTTGTCTTGGGTCTGATCCTTCACTTGCTTTTTTCCTATACGATTTCTCTTGATTAACTCTTCTTTTCCGCTCCTGATGCTATTAGAGTATTCGAGGGCTAGGGAGCTTTATTTTCTAACTCTCTTCTTCACCTTCCTCAGTGTACGACAGACCACTGAATCAGAACCAAATGTGGCTAAGGCTTCGAATAAGGTTACGTTTATGGAACAGGGGCCCGAATCTCTAGAACTGGTCGGTACCTGTGCAGGCCAGGCCCGCCTGGTAGGAAACCAGGCCGGGGCGCAAGTAGAAAAGACTCGAACTCAAAATGAACTCTGGAGGAGCATTAGCAAAAATTTCTAACGATTACAACAGATAGTGTCTCTCACGCTTGACCTAACCTGGGACAAGCACACTGACAAGAAGATACTTGGACTTGGGGACACCGTCATAACAAGCAACGGTGAAGGGATCTACAAAAAAGTTGAGAGCACAGAATACTCCATACTAAAGGAGGAAGAAGGCCCTGGAAATGATCACGAAACTTGAAATTGACCTAGAGAAAAAAATAGAACAAAACACGAAAAGGGATATTAAGGAGATCTCAAGCTCAGAAGACTTAACAAAACCCAAATCAGTAAGTGGCTACAAAGCCACAGATATGTGAGCACAGACAAAATGATTTTCGATATGGACACGGAAACGGAGGAGCCTTTAAAGACTTCAGGCACCTAGGAAAACTCAATTCGACAAAAAATGCTTAGAAGAAAACCGAAATCAAGATAGGGAACCCATTAAATACCTGGTGGAACCAAACGACCAAAACCTGGAGGAGAGCATATAGTCCCTCCAAAGGGAAAAATTCCTAGAAATAATGGAAATTGCCGAGGATTTCGGTATACTGGAGCAGACAACAACTATAAAAGGAACAGAAGAGGTACAGTAAAGCTCAAAATATTCTCTTCTTCCACAGCAGCAGCATTCGATGCCTTCTTTCAAGTTCTCTTGATTGATTCTAATAACAACCTTTCGTAATTTTCTCACAAGTTCCTTCGCCATCTATCAATAAAATGCCTTAAAGTCTTATGTGATAAGTAAGTGCCTATACGTCCTGGAAGTTCAAGTCAAAAAATAACAGGATTCGGGGATAGAAGACGAGACCAGAACCCGCATTTGGGATATTGAAGCTGGTTATAAAGACGGTAGTTGAAAGGTGGTCGACCCATCAACACCTCGACTTTTGGTGGTCCACAGCTGTAGCAACTGAACTACTGTCACTAACGCGCACTCAGATAAGGTGTAAGGACTACTAACAGGTCACTGCCATCTTGAAGCGCACATGCAGAAAATGAGAGTCTACAATGGCCCAATGACTTGTAGACTGCAGAAGACACAATTACCAACAAGCTGCTAGATCTCATCAAAGGGACGGAACTTGTCTGAGCAAGACAGGGGTAGCACACTAAGCCTTAAGGCTGCAGTGCAAATCGGGAAACCAGCACGGCTGACTCTGCCTTAAGCCAACCAACCAACCGACAATGCAAAATAGGAAGATGGTGATTAATCCTTAAACACTAGATGGCGATGACTTGGCAAAATTTTGTTGACAAAAGCATTAAGATAGGAGAGTCCACTCTCGACAGTTTACAAAGTTTCTGAATGTCGAGAAAATATCTGATCGTCATTAAAATACCTTCATACGATACTTTTTTGTTTAGAAACCTGATGGGTGTATTTTTGTTTGTGTGTTTTTCTAGTATTTTTCAAATTAATTTGAGATTATGTATAAATTTTGTTTATATTTTCACCTACGAGCGTGCGGTAAAGTGCACTTTATCGCAGTTATTTGCAAGTGGAAATTTTTACTTTACCGCATAGTGTGCGGTAAAGTAGACTGCACAGTGTACGGTGAAGTTACTTTACCGCATAGTGTGCCGTAAAGTTGGTATAAATTCGAAGTTCACCGCACCAAAAATCCCTTCACCTTCAGAAATTTCATGAATGCCTTTTTTTGGAGATGCAGATGCTCATAGGTAAAATTTTGTATCTAACACATGCGAAAAGTGCCTTTACCGCCCTCAACGGCTTGAGAAGCTAAGACATTTCCTGTATTCAAGTCACATTTCAACTTTTCAATTTCATTCTGAGCACAATATATTTCTTGGCGAAAAATTCCAACTTCATGCTGAACACTCCTAACTTCTTCACGTAATTTTTCCATTGTATACTTGAATTTATTATCTTGTCATTCCATTCCATTAATTTCTTGCGTCTACTTTGGACCTCAGAGACTACGGTTCAAATCCATTTGCGCTAAAATTTTAAATTTTCCTGAAGGCGTTTCTGTTCTTCCTGTCTTCGGGTTTCTTTTTCATGCCCTTCTTTATTCTTGATAAGGTGTTTGCATTCGGGCTTAATGGCCGTCGTAAGTTCCTACCAGAATCGGGCATGGAAGCACCTCTGAAAATGCTAGCCACGCGTGCTAGCGAAACGTCATTAAGCCCGCATGAAATCACCTTATCGATAAACCTGGGCCGCGAAAGCCTCACAAATTTCTTTATTCTGTCTTCAAGCTTCCTCTTCTTATTATTATTATTATTTTTTTTGATCTTACATTGCCTTGTTATCCTAAAAGTGCTGCTGCAAACTTGCTCTTCTTATTTTTCGTTTTTGAATTGGGCTTCTTCTTGTCTTTCTTCCTGTCTTCGATCTTCATCTGGTTTTTCTTCCTGTCTTCGGGCTGCCTTTTCTTATCTTTCTTTCTGTTTTCGATCTTCCTTGTTTTTTCTCTTATACTCGATATTCTACATGGAGTCTAGTAACATTTGATTGACTTGCTTCATCTCATTTGCTATGTAATTACAATACCATACCGTATTTCAAATATGAAATCCTTGAATAAAATTTCCATACGAGAATAGAACACGATTGGGTGTAGAAAAAATATTTGTTTTTCGATAGGAAAACCAATACGAAGCCACTAATGCAGGTCAACAAAGGCTCACTTTTTGTTAAGCTCAAATTAATGTACGCTATTTATCCTCTAATTAGCCCAAACAAGCCACTAGTAATCTGGACAACCATTTCACTTGTAAGCTCAAATTAATACACCATTATTGTCTCGTTAATTATTCCACTTACTCCCTACTACAAACTTTTCTTTAGTTAGGCAGTGTATATTTTGTATACATTTATACCTATGTGTAAGTGAACTTATTTATTTTTAATATTATCGATGTTGGTCCCACTTTTCAATGGGGCCAAGACCAGGGCCTGATGAAAAGTAAAAAGGGCCCTCTCTCAGGTATCAAAATCAAATCAATAACGCTTTGAATCCTCTAGACATATAAACACACTGTTCTCGTGCTTCTGAAATTTAATAACGCAATCCAAAATAATGATTGCAATCAAATATTCAAGCATTATTTTCTTAGTTGCGTTCCAGTTGAATTTCACTAATCATGTCTAATATATTCATATCACCAACTTTTATATTTATCTATTGTTTGGTAACTGGATAGTGTCAGATTCGAGCGCTCCTGCATCTGCTCCCGGAACTGTCCTGCAGCACTACTTCAGGTTCATCTGGTTCGTCTAGTTGTTACGTATAAATTTTGCCTTAGTATACGTAACTGAGATTTCGAATGAATTCAGTAGGTAATTAATTCAGGTATTTGTGAGGGTATGTATGAAGCTTTACACCTGAGGATTAATATTTTTCGGTGATTGATAGGTTTCTCATTGGATTTTACTAGATTTCTACCTTTTTGATTGAATGCGAAACAATATGTGGGTGTTGAACAAAGGTATCTTTTTCGGGGTAATACTGAGTTAGCTCATAGTATTCAGATGACAGGTTAGTTTTAGGGTAATAAAGCCCTACTAATAGGATCGAAATCTATTTTATTTAGCTCACGAAAGTTGTCTAAAAAGCCCTAACTGTTCATGAAAATGTTTGTTTACAATTTGTTCCAAATAAATATCAATTGGCAACACTTACGAGTCTCGTATTTTCCATTATTTAAAATTCGGCAACACCACACTGAAAAAAATTTCTTAGAATATATCTAATAAATATTTATTTGATTTTCCTTGATTTGAACTAAACGAAATATATTTATGTTTAACACACTTTATTAAATTGGAAGAAACTGACGTATTCGAATAATTTATCAAATTTATTTGATTTTTATTTGTTTGATTCAAAGAAATAAACTTTCACTTGAAATAGATCTCGTATCCATGATTCTGGTACTTTGAACCAAATAAATGTTGTTTTCATTGAATAAATATCATTTGGTTGCAATATTCTACGGTTTGCGCAATAAAAATGAGTCACTTGCTCTTTTTTCAATAATTATTATTTGCTTCACCTATGCCTTTCTTGAATCGAGCAAATTGCAAGTTTTTTTTCAAGAATTATTGCTTTAAAATAAATATTTATTTAGAATAACTAGTTTTGTATTTGCAATGCGGATTTGCTTTTGATTCGCCGAGACGCCTTACGGCAGGTGTGGATCGCTTTTCATCTTCATCGTACTACTCATACCACCAGTCACACCTCACACCTGCGTTCCACGTTTCACTTGCAAAGATCTACCACCAGAAGAGGTTTTAGATCATTATGGAGGCAATCGTTTTCTGTGAGGAAATTGATAACAAATACGAAAATAGAAAAATACTTGGATGACTGACCTGTACTAAAAACGCAGCTAGCATATATGAACTGGTAAGTTTGTACCTACCTATTAATTTTATAGTGAAAGTCTAGTATATTAAATGAACATTTCTTTTTTCCAGATGTCCTATGATTTTGAACAAATTCACAAATCTGCTAATTTGCCACTGCAAGAACAATTTGACAAAGTATTTTATTTAAAACATGGCAGTTTGAACTCAACAGACAGCTCGATCGCTACACTCTTGAAAAATAACAACAGGTATGGAAACAGTACAGAGTTTTTTCTTTATAAGATAAAAAAGTATTCCAAATTTTACACCCTGAATCTCCTTCTCTTTTTATAATCCAGGCTAAACTGAATTTATATACTTAACTTTTTATTTCATATAAAAATTTAGTGGATAAATCGTAGAATAATCAGCAATTGAATAGGTAATGCAATATACTTTAATTAGGATTTTTTTTTCTCCAGATTTCAACTCTCTAAAACTATGCCTCTTGTCGAGTCTCCTTCCATCCAAAGCAAGAACTAGATTGAAAAAGAAGAAACAGTGGAAGCCATCCATAGCTAAGACTCGAGATGCAATATATTGTGTGCATGCAAAAACACCAGGGAATGTGGATGTTCAGAATTAATAAATATTAATTTAAATCTAATAAGTCGGCTTGTTGCGTTAAGCAAAGAATATTTCAACCAAATAAATCATGAATTTGTTAGAAAACTGCGTTTATTTAGCTATTTTTCTTTTAATTCAAACCAAATAAATAAGGTATTTATTTCAAAATTAATGCTAGTTATGTAAAAAAAAGTTATTTCAATTAAATAAATCATGCCATTGCTTCAAAAACCCGTTCATTTCAATTAAATAATTATTTGTTTAGTCAAAGTAAAAGTTCCAGCAAGAGGTTAAATAAATATTGACGAATTTTCAAATAAGCATTTGTTTCGCATATAGGAAACAAATATGTTGTTGAATAAACTCCATTTTTATTACAATTAAATAAACTCTTTTTTCAGTGCAACAAATCACTTTCACACCCTTTAAATCAATGTTTCACCCTCAATTCCACTAATATTTACATTTTCCTGGTTATTTATTTTCCCGAATAAGTGTGGTTATGGGACACTGTTGATCCTGTTCAGGAAGCGCTATTGCCAAGATTTCTTGACCCTTGTTGCTATCGCGTTGCTACTACGTTGCTATCACTAACGAGTGGTCATTTTGATAGTTTTTAGACTAAAAACCGGGTAGATGATGATTAATAATTAGCTAATTAGTGTTAGGGGAGAAAATTGGATAACAACTTTGAGTTTTGTTTGACATCGATGTGGTTTTGGTTGTTCGTTTCAAGCTGATTGTCACATTTTCTGGTCAAGACCGGAAATCTGGCACCAGAGGGTATCTTGCAACACCTAGAATTCTGGGAAATTTCTTATATGAGCTCACCTGGTAAATTGCCAAAACAGGGTCGTTCTCTTTAAATTCGCACGTTGAGCAATCAACAAGTTGTTGGCAGATTTTACTGGCAGTCCTCTTTGCTACGTTCTTCAGAACATCCACCTTTTGTGGGATTTTAGAGCCGTTGGGAACTCAAGTGGTAGCTGGCTTAATTGGTTTTGGGGTGAAAGCTTGGATTTTGTCGCAAGTCCCTGTATTTGTAAGCCAACCACTCAGAATTTTCTGGAGACGAAAATCTACGCCATTTTGTTGAATTTTCGATACGAGAAGCGAGCACGTTATGTTCAACTAAGAGCCCGAATTGTAACCATGGTTTTAGGTTTTATTTTACCATTGGGGTCTTCCTTTTCGACGGTTTGCTAGTCTCGAAGTTGGGGTATCAGAGTACCCACAACACTGAACTTGAAACCGAAATTTATCCTTTTTAAGAAGGGAAGTCAGAAAAAGTTGACAGGGTCTGTTATCCAGACTGGGAGGCTGTCACGAGACAGTAATGGAAATGGATGTTTAGACTGTAGGGAGGACCACAAGGGGGTGATGTTCCCGTTGATTTATTAACGTTTCTTATTTTTTTATTATTATTATTAATAGTATTTCTCATATGCAACTTGATGCACTTCCAAGTTTGTTTTACCACCTTCATTATTACAATGGGTGTACTGTACCAATGATTACTAATTTACTATATTTAAGGTGACATTTTTGCACAAACCTGCCCCGGTATACCATGGTATAAGCGTGCACAGGTTTTAATTAATATTATTAATCTCTTTATTAATTATTTGTTCTCTTTTACTCTCACTGGAGTAAGGTGGTCAAACATTTATTGGAGAGTCTTGAATTTATTGGGTTGTCTTTCTAAGACCAATACGAATCGGTCCTTGTCACCCTTCAGGTAATTTAGACAATTACATTTATTAATACACTGTGATATTACCTTCTATTGGCCTCTGAAATGCAATTGCAAGTCTGAACAGGCCCCCCCACAAGAACATATTAAATGTATTTATAATCATTGTTCTTATATTCTTATTTTACACTTACTGACCTCAACCAAACTAAGGTAAAGTTGCTTTTAAAGGATAGGTACATCGAGTGGGCACATCTTTAGAGGAATGTTGGAGAAGAGGGATTTTCTGGTTCAAGTCCGCGGATTTTATTTTGTAAGCCAGTGGCGCCCTATAAAGCTAACTTTCAATATTGAACCTACTCCCACACTGACTGAGTAGCCGCGAGCACTTCGTGGCGCTGACCGCATTTCTTAAGGGTATCTTTCTGTACCTAGGCCTATTAGGGTTTATTTAATCAAATTCAGTTTTCAAACAGTTTAAAGGTACATTTTTGCGCAACATAGTGTTGACGTAGTTGTTGTATTGCTGCTTATCTCCTTCTCTCTCCGTTTTCTTTTTCTTTCTTCCCAAGCATGTCCGTTACAGCTATAAAGTTTTACTCCGCGCATATCATGAGTTCTCCTATGTTGTTCTTCGTTATTTCGCAGCTGCATCTTAGAGTCGCCTTTAATGCTTTAAAATCTGTAACATTTGAAAAGAGTATATTCTGGTGAGTCCTGCTTCTCGCAAAACCAGCAGTTATTAGTTTACTGTCTTCTAATATTTTTAAGATGGGCTCCAAAGGCATTCAGCACTGTCTCCTTTGCTTTGCTTTCCACTTGTCTTCCTTCCCTAATATTTTCTTTCTCTCTTCCACAGCCAGGTCGATCGATGGCAGGCTGGCAATTGCCAGTACTGCACTTGTTCATGCTGGTCTATATGCTGAGGTGATACCTATTGCCAGTCGCCTGTTTACCCTTTCTAGGATTCCTAGGTATTTTTTATATTTCAGTGCGCCCCGCCATATCGGAGAGGCATGGCGTTGCTCAGGATTTTTCTTTTACTGATTTTGGGACCACCTATTTTTGGCATTATTCACATTGATACATTTATCATATTAGCTTTCTCAGCAATTCTTACTATGTGTGCTGTCATTTTTAATTTCTTATCTAGGTATACGTTCGGCTAAGATCAAATGTTCTGTTTTTTTTTTTTTGCTGCTACAGATATGTCCATTTCCTCTAGCTTGGAGACCAGACTTGTGACTGCATATTGGGTCTTGTCCTCAAGTTCTTCTCTGGTCTTTCCTCTCATGACTATAGCCAAGTCATCTACGTATACTATGAGATTTACCCCGCTTTCGGTGTTTATACGTAGGATCTGGTCGTGGAAGTGATTCCATAGTGTCGATCCTAGGACAGAGCCCTGGGGGACCCCGCAAGTTATCTTTTGTCGTTATGACAGGTACGATTTCACTATTGCTTTTAAGTATTTGCTGACTCCGCCAGAGGAGTCGTTGAACTTCTCATGGCGCGGAGTTGAAGGCATTATATCCAAGGGTACCATCACGCAGAAGGCTTGATTTTTCACTGCTCTTCTATTTATGTTCTCCCATATTAGTTGTACTCTTCTCAGTACATTTATGGTCGATTTTCCCTTGGTAAAGCCGTACTGGTTTTCATGTATCAGTTTTTTTGTATTGAAGCCTGTTTCTTATTAGGAATTCTAAGAGTTTACCTGCAGTATATCTATTACACATAGCGGCTAAAAGATTGTTGTCCACCTGTTTTTCTTTTTGGCTTGCGCCCTCTAACCCATGTAAGCTCTTTTCTAAGCGGTCCTTCCCCCCAGCATCCATTGTATTAGACACCATCGATATATATTGTTTCATCCTTCTTTTGCTTCTAGATGAGGCACGTTGGAAGAATTTTCATCTACCTGTTCCAGCTTTGTGTCCCTGTTCTTTGGATATCGGACAAGCTTCTTCTCCCTCACATTGTTTGCTATTGTGTCGTTTCTGCCCATATTTATGGCAGAGCTCCCTCCTGTTCGGTCCTTTGCACCTGCTGGATATATGGTCGTAGGACCAACGTGTATAGCACTTTTCAACTCTCCTTACCAAACCAATGCGAAAATTAGCATCTTAGAAAAGGAGTTTTCCCTTATCCAAAACTATTGTAATCGTTTGCTTATTACTTGCATTCGGCCTGAGGGCGCTTATATGGTAGTCTTCTTCCTCTAGCGTGCCTATGTTGTTTTCGATTGCTTCCATAACCTCCTCCCTCCCAGTGAGCATTCTGTAGTTGAGTTTTGGTAACGCTTCCGAAATTGTTACACTTTCTTGTGTCAAGTTGCACACAATGTTTCGAAACGTCGACTGACATGTGTAGGCCACGCGTGGAAAGTGGAGCCCGATGCCACCACACATTTGTGAAACAATTCAGGCATATGGTCTATCAACTGTGTCATTCAATTTTCTTTCCAGGTACGCAATTCCGGAATTGTTACTCCTCACCAGATATCAACTAAGAAAATGGTTGACAGAATGAGGAAGGCGTGTCTAGATTGTAATATGGTTTTCTTTGTTCAATACATGGAATCCGTGTATATGATCTCTTTTATTAAAAATCCGCAGTTGTGTTAACCCGGTAACTTATATGTTCCACGCAATTCCTGCATGGTGTCCTACATGAAATAAATAATGGCATTTTCAGCACGATTCCCACTATGTGTGTGGAGCTAAAAGGCATGAGCATTTGTTGAACGCACTTCCGTAACACTTCTTTGTGTCAGTGGACTCAATGCCGGCATTGTGAGAACCGCTGTTCCCTAAAATTAGACATTAAAACTGCTTAATTCAGAATGATTTGGTGTATGGTTTATTTCTGAGTCTGACGATTTCAGGAAAATATCTTGAGCTTCTGATGTTCCGTTTTTTTTTTTGTCTAGATCTTCCTTATCGTCTGGTATCACAGAAGAAACCACATTTTTTATAAGTAGGTATCTTTCGTAGATCTACTTTATTGGCAGATTACAATTATTGCTTTTGGAAATGTTGATTTCACTGGCTCATTAGCAATATCACTCTTTGGCACAACATTTTCCCTCTTGTTTAGGTTTTTTATTTTTCTAAAATAAGATGTTCTTGTCTTGAAATATCTGATTTGTTTATTAGAAGACATGTTCGACCATTTTGTTTACTTCTATTGCAATTGCACACATCTTGTGTCAATGTAAGGTTGAAAATCCTACATTGTTTCACACAATACTAGTCTAAATACCCAAAAAAACTTAATATACATTATTCCCTAAATGCGTCACACCCTCACTAGCAGTTTAAATTTGGGAACTTTTTTACACTATATTCCTTCTGTTAGTCACGCAATATTTCCCACTATTCCCGATTTGCGTCCTACTTGCACACAGACACAAGTAGGGTATTTTTTCAACAAATTTCCTGCTTAGAGTCACGCGACAAAATAACCTTGTAACAGTGTAACAGTGTGTGACACAATTCCTACACTTGGCTTAGTATACACAATTCCTTTCTGGTGTCAAATTACACACCAAAATGTGTGTATTTTCACACAAATGAAGTTAATTGCGACATAACAGCAACGTCACAAAAGGCACAGTTCCCTTTGAGGAATAAAATGCTCACTGGGCTCCTCCTTCGTTGTTATGAGCCTTTGATGTAGATAGCGTCTTCACCTCTGCATCTCAATATGCGTTTTTTATTGTTTGTCCTAGTGTTTTGAGAGCCGCTCCATCTTTGTCTGTGGTAATGATTAGTTTCCCATCCTTGGACTATCGTATGGATTTGCTAATTTGGCTTTCATTTGTGTTTTTAACCCCTCGCTTCACTCTTTCTAGCATCTGTCTGAATTTTCTCCCTTTCTGGTCCACTATAAGGGCCAAGGTAGTCCGTTCTCTTTTAGGTTTGCCCGTTTTAGTTGCCGATTGTCTAACCTCTAGGTCAGTTTTGTACTTCCTTGTTGTATATATTGTTACATAGTATTTGTTCCTTGGAATACCAATTCCACGATTTTCCCAAACTTGTCGAGGCTCATTTGTTTGATGTGTTGGAGTGCCACCCATTTATCGTTTCTTGTCTCCTCGCAGAACCTTACCAGCATATCTCAGTTTCTCATCGGTGGCCCCTTGTATGGCTTCAACAATATTTTGTCCTCGCAGTACCTCTTCTGTTCCTCTTATAGTTGTTGTCTGCTCCAGTATACCGAAATCGTCGGCAATTTCCATTATTTCTAGGTATTTTTCCCTTTAGAGAGACTATATGCTCTCCTCCAGGTTGTGGTCGTTTGGTTCCACCAGAAGCCCGATCCTCGGGCCAGGGAGAAGAGCTCCTTGATAGAACGAATGTTTTGTCTTTGTCAACGTAATCGAAAAGTAAATGAGAATGATAAAGACGAAAAATTTCTTCTCTCGAGGAGCTCTACTCCCTGGCTCGAAGATCGGCCCGCAGGTATTTAATGGGTTCCCTATCTTGATTTCATTTTTCTTCTAAGCTTCTTTTGCCGAAGTGAGTTTTCCTAGGTACCTAAAGTCTTTAGAGGAACCTCCGTTTGCGTGTCCATATCGAACATCATTTTGTCTGTGCTCACATATCTGTGGCTTTGTAGCCACTTACTGATTTGGGTTTTGTTATGTCTTCTGAGCTTGAGATCTCCTCAATATCCTTTTTCGTGTTTTGTTCTATTTTTTTTCTCTGGGTCAATTCCAAGTTTCGTGATCATTTCTAGGGCCTGCTTTAGTTTGGAGTACCTACTCAGTGCTTTCAACTTTTTTGTAGATCTCTTCACCGTTGCTTGTTATGACGGTATCCCCAAGTCCAAGTATTCTCTTATTGATGTTCCTGTGCTCGTCCCAGGTCTGCTAATGCTCCTCCAGAGTTCATTTTGAGTTCGAGTCTTTTTTACTTGCGCCCCGGGCTGGTTTCCTACCAGGCGGACCTGGCCTGCACAGGTACCGACCGGTTCTAGAAATCCAGGCCCCTGTTCCATAAACGTAACCTTATTTGAAGCCTTAGCCATATTTGGTTCTGATTCAGTGGTCTGTCGTACACTGACGAAGGTGAAGAAGAGAGTTAGAAAATAAAGCTCCCTAGCCCTCGAATACTCTAATAGCATCAGGAGCGGAAAAGAAGAGTTAATTAAGAGAAATCGTATAGGAAAAAAGCAAGTGAAGGATCAGACCCAAGACAAGTTGAAGCAAGGGTGCCTCAGGAATGCCAGCTCCCCTGCTGACAAGGTGTGAGCCCCTGCGGCTTTGTTGAACTGCCCTTTTCACTTTCTCACAATGAAGATAACCTACCTACTAAAATAGTAATTTTTTGTGATTTATCATCACTATTTTTCAGTTTATATTTCAAGGAAAATATTTTTTGTTTGGTTTTTCATTTTAATTCACAAGGTGGCAGGTGCCTACCTATGCAATTTGAAAATTCCTTTTTAATGTTTTTTTTTTTACGAAATTTTATCACTATCGACGTCTTTCTGTGTGATACCTGATACCTGATGCATGTATTTTTAGAAAAACACCAATTTCAAGAAAAATCTATTTTAAAGACTACACATCATATTATAATAACAGGTAGTACAATTTAAATTCTATGCGAAAAGAGATTTATATGTCACAACTTGAATTTGTTGTTAAGGCATTCACCCCATATTGACTGCCAATCAAAGAAATATAATATTTCTATGAATATTTTATTTCAACCTTGCGTTAATGTAGTACTATTCGCGTCGTGGATGCAAAACTAAAAGCGTTTCGCATTCCTTTAACCCTCCATTAGGCTCGCGAGTTTTTATAACATCATTAGTCGCGCTGTATCACAGAGATACATGTACTAAATCATTGATAAAAAAATTGAACCATCTGATGAATTTTGGTTTTACATTTTCTTTGTATTTATTCGTGTACTGAACAATCACTTTTTACTGAAAAAGAGATTCCAGAAGTTGGATTCTGTTTTCGCAGTCGTTGCAATTTGGCCAACAACGCCCGGCAGCTTTACCATAATATTATGTGGTGTCTTCCGAGTCAGCTTGGGGGGAATTTTGTTTCATCGAGTTCCATCTTCACCTAGATGAACAGCCCGTTGTACCATAATATTTATATGAAAAAAATACCAAGAAAACAGTTACAATTGAGGAGCACCGATGGTAACAAGAAAAGTGGCGTTGTATCAATCAGGTACAAAGCCGAGCGCACCCCTAGTTTTTCGGAAATTACAAATTCCCAAGTAGAGGTACGACCATGTAATTTTGGGAAAATATTTAGTATAGGGTACCTAAGGACTACTACAAGCCATAATATTATAGGGTTTGTCCTTTTTGATTTATTTGCAAAAATAATAGGCATGTATCTCTCAGATACACGCGCGACTAATGGAAGGTTAAGCAAGTAAAATGCGCGAAGATGCGATGGACACATATTCAATACAAATTTTATTGAAATATATTTTGACTTGGAAACTTACAGAATTAGCATTTATATCCTTGTGCCTTCTTGACTATTTTCTCTCTCAAGAGAACCTCACTTTGAATGGCTTTGAGTCGGATTTATTTCGAGACCTCTTAGACCCACAAAGCAAAATTATCTCTGTGACGTTTGGTAACGTTAATTTAAAGCCACTTAGCAAACGTTTCCCCCAAAAATTCCATTGCTGTAGTAAGAACGATTTTTTTAGAGTTCCAATAAATAATGTGGCTGTTTATTTCAAGTATGCGGCAATCATAGACGATTTCGCCACGTTATGGTTGGTAGGTAAATTGGTTAACCGCTAGATAGGCTCTTCGTCACAACAGTGACGTCGCATGCCATTTTCAGCCGAAATCGGCCGGTTTGTCAAATATCACGTGTATGACGTGATGGTTATGGTATGCCTGAGAAAATAAAAATAAACAAACTACTGAATACTTTTTATTGTTGGAAATTAAAATTGGGAATAGTGATAATTAATTGTGTTTATTTGTTGTGTTTAATTTCAAATATAAACAAAAAAGTGAGGTTAATTACTCCAAATTAGAGAGAGATAGCAAGCTACCAATTCAAATAACCGTGCTCCAAGCTCGGTACCCAATTTGACATACCAAAATAGATACCAAAGTTATTGTGACGTCATTGTTTTTCGTGCCGAAATTGGTTGGTACATTTTTGCTTTAGACTGTTTATTGAACGACCAATTAGATATAAACAATTCACCACTTTTAAATGTATTTACTGTATAATACCTATTTAAATTAACATAAAATTAGACCAGCTTTTACCTTTTTTTATATTTGTCAATTTCACTTTTATGTCTACATTTAATTTTTTAAAAATCTTTCTGATGAAGCTAAAGTTTAGCGAAACATGTTAAAAGTTTAACAAAAAATAGTGGAAATATATTAGTATTAAAATTTATTTAAAAAATCTTTTATTAGTAAATGCTATAATTTTTTGAAATGAAAACTACCATATGGAGCATTCACTTGAAGTGAAAGCAAATACTCTTTTTAATCATACAGTCCATCTGGATGTAGTACTTTTGCCAATATCTTCCAAAACGCTTCTCTGTTGACTGAATCAATTACTTTCTCTAAATCTATGAAGACCATGCTTATTTATTCATATTTATACCTAACTAGCTGACCCGGCGAACTTCTTACCGCCTCTGAATTATTAAATATACCTATTAAATGTTGTGTTAACGTATCTATTAGCTGAATTAAATTCAGTTTTTTTCGATGGTGAATTTGGCTTTGGTTGAAGAAAATTAATGTTTACTCTTTGGATCAGAAGTCACCTAAAATTAAAATTTTACATCATCCTTTTTCAGGCAGCTTGTGGGCATTATTCGTGTAAAGTATAGGTACCACCAAATAAATAAACTCAGGCACAGGAATGTTCAAAGAATGTAAAGAAAACAATAAAAATCTCTAGCGCAGCCCTGTTTCACTCTATCTGCACTGCATGCACTGCATGCACTGCACTACTTCATCTGTTCTACTCTATCTGCACTACTCTATCTGACCTATTCTTTCAGCACCACTCTATCTGATCGGAATAGTGGAATAGTTCTGTTCGAAATAGCTCCAGTTTTTGAGCAGCATTGTTCTACTGTATCTGCTATGCCGAGCTTCGTTCCAGGTATCAGAGATGGCGCGGTATACAAAATACAAAATAAACTTGGTATCGGTTATAACAGATGGCGCCGTATGCGGGCTTAGTGAATTTTTTTCATAAATAAATGAAATAAGTAATGAAATGACCACATTAATGACATAACAACATGCTGGTACTGTCAACGCTGAAAAAAGTTTCAATTTGACAGCAAAATCCCCATTAACAAAATGATTCTCCATTTATTGAATAATTCATTTATTACAAAAAATGTGATAAATGAAGAACCGCTCGACCGATTTTGTGCAAACTTCACATAAACCATCTAATAATTAGTCCGAACAAAGCCTAAAAATTTGGTTTGGCTAGGTGAGCCCGATCTTGAGTTATAAAATTACAACGAAAAGTGGCATTAATTTTTATATACACAGGGTGTCCCACGGTGGATGGCGTATTAGACGTTTATGGAGAACTAAAAAGCGGATCATTTTGAAAATTTGGCAACCGGGATAAACGACCATGATCTACGCTTTAAAAATATTTTTGACCATGCGGTGTTGCCGCTTCTACTCTAAACTGTGGCAACATCGCTATTTTATATAAAACACTCTGTATATGATTGCATATATGGATTCTACTTAAAATTCTGAGCAGATTTCATGTGATATACCCTATACCTAAGTTCAACTGTTTTGGAAATATTGACAGTTGAAAATTGACTTTTTGCAACTTTGACAGGCTGTGAAACCTAATTGGTTAATTTTAGAGGAAACCCGATTTCACATTCCTATCTTAGATTTTGATAAACTATCATTTGACACCAACTTTGAACTTAACCGGAGATTAAATTTAACTGAAATTTTTAATCATGGATTTAATTCAAAGTTGGTGTCAAATGATAGCTTATAAAAATCTAAGATAGGAATGTAAAATCGGTTTTCCTCTAAAATTAACCGTTCAGGTTTTACAGCCTGTCAAGTTGCAAAAAGTCAATTTAAAACTGTCAATATTTCCAAAACAGTTGAGCCTAGGTATAGGGTATATCATATGAAATCTTCTCAGAATTTTACGTAGAATCCAAATATGCAATCACATACAGGGTGTTCTATTTGAAATAGCGATGTTGCCACTAGTTTAGAGTACAAGCGGCAAAACTGCATGGTCAAAAATATTTTTAAAGTGTAGATTATGGTCGTTTATCCCGGTTGCCAAATTTTCAAAATGATCCGCTTTTTAGTTCTCCATAAACGTCTAATACGCCATCCACCGTGGGACACCCTGTATAGATGGGAAATGATGCAAAACAAACGGATGCCGGGGAATCTTATCTGCAACTTAGGTATATGTTTGTCTGACAATTGATGTATTTGAGTTTTCCGGAGACTAATATTTGCAAAAATAAAGCAAAGGAAATATGTTTCCTTTCTTCGCACTTCGTAGCAAAATCATTACCTATAGACAATATCACTTTTGTGTCTTGCCTAATTTTTCGACTGCCCTCTATGCTCAGTTTCTTTTTTGGTTTAAAGGAAGATCGGTGCAAATATCTGTACATGTGTCTTTCTTAATGATAATCTAAGACAATAGGGAACTTGCACATTTTTTTTTTATTTCGAAAATGTGTTCTACTACACTAAAGACATAGTCATGCCAAATATCAAGCATTAAAAATCAGCCGTTAATTTTTTATAAATATTTGGAGTTACGCTCGAAACATCGGCATTTGGAACGACCGATTTGTGTGACGTCACGCGGCAACAAAATTTCGATGACAATGACGAGCACTTCGAACTTCGAGCAGGTAGATTAAGATTATGGTTATGTTGTTATGTATGCAGTTTCTGATAGATTTGACATTGGCGACACCAGCAGCACATGATGTGGCAGCGGCGCGACCCGACTATTACTGCCTTGTGACGTCACGACCCATAGAAACACGTTTTTGATCGCGTCATGAATTTCGAATTATTTGGTATTTTCAATTGAAGATTTTGGACACAGATAAGATATTAAATTATTATTGTGTTTTATTATTTATTCCATATTTAATTTAATGTGCAAGTTCCCTATTGTCAATACAAAGTAAAGGAAACTGGAACTCCAAAATTGAACAAAAATCCCAGGTTCAATTTTTTGCTAGAAGTAAGGCCGAACACATATGACTGTACCTTCTCGTAAATACAGTGTCACTTACGCCTTTGCCCAAAGCTATGACTACTTGGGTTACTGTGAGTTAATATTTTTTTAATCAAATGCCGGGATTTTTTCCTCTCTCAAAATTGGCCATAACATATGTGCAATGGTTCGATAAATAAACGACATTATACCAATTATTTGACTGACAATATTAAATCGCTGACTATGAAGCTATCCAGGGCCTTTCAGAAATTTACAGCGCACAAGTTTTTATTCTCCGAAGACCAGCTGTCCCTGTTGTAACTGACGTGCTTATATAAAAACGCAATAATGTTACCTTTCCAGCAAAATAACGTGTTATTTTCAGTTTTCAAACCCGCTCTGACAGATTGATTGATTTTGCGCGGCCTCCCTGAAACCCTATTTTACCGCCAAATCAACAGAATAGATTTGAAACCGAATATAAAATATTCAATTTCACATCGGGGATTTTTTTAGCTCTCCTTGGGGGAATTCGTATTATTATTGTCTGGGCAGTTTTTTTTTTGGAGCTTTCAATCCCTCAAAAATTATGGGCCAAAAATGTCGTCCGAAAAATAACTTTTCTAACTCTCCTCCCATCAACTTCATTTGAAATTCTATAAACGGGATTCCGAAAAGTTACCTTAATTAGAAAAGGGCTCTACTTTTCTCTTTTCTTTTCTCTCCCCTTTTTCCGCTAAAATAATTTGAATTAAATTTTAATCAACGTACCTAGTTTTGACATTTTTCCAATGAGTTTCCTTTTTGTTTGTCGACTTTGAGATAAACCATATTACACATTTGAATTTTTAACTCGGAGCTATACAAATATATCGCATTAAGCCCTAGTTTTTTTAATGACTTAAAAATTATAACTTCTCAAACTTCTCAAAGTTTCTACTATAAAATAAATACTTGGATACAATAATTTTCTTAGGTAATTTTTTAGTGAAAGGATTGATCTTGGATGTTTATTAAGTTTTACGCAAACAATTACTTTCTAAACTTTCTCTAACAAAATTATAACTACATACTTTGTACCGACCTGAAATGTTTCGAAAATTAAGTTTTTGCGGTTAAAGTTATATACTATTACCTACCTACATAATAATATAAAGAAAGGGTGTAGGTATCAGGTTTGAGTACAAATATTTTAACATGTGATAAGTGATAATATGGCCCATTTCAAGCTAAAACTCTTCCCCCATGGATCAATTCTTAGTATATTCGGAGTTATCGCAGAATTTTTTAGAAAAATGTTAACAATTAATTGTGACAACATTGTACCTCAGATATTTATTCTCCAGGGCGACTGAGATAAAATTTGATGTGCACAAACTTTGAGTAAATTAAAAAAAAAGTTTTTATTTGCAAAGAGTTTATTTTTGCCTGTTTTCGTTTTAGTTTATTTGCTATGTAAATAATAATTTCCTTTTTCATCACTTTTATAGTATGAATAAAAAATTAGCCGATTTTATTAAGTTGTGAATAATTGCACTATAGGAATTGGTACTTTTACCTTGCATGAAATGAGGTACAAATTTCTGATATGTTGTACCTATCTGATGAAGTGGTAATAACAAATCCGAGTTTTCGACCACGAAAGCCCGGATCATTGTTAAAAAAAATTACCAAAACCGCTAAATTTTCGCACTTTTTTCACATTTTGTCAATTTTGACAACCAAGGACTAATGTTACGGCAAAAGTAGTTATATACAATTTTAGAGTACCTAAACAAAATTAAAAAAAAAAAAGATTAATTTGGTCCTTGTAGGTGGAATAGTTTTTAAGATACAGCAATATAAATCTTTGCAAAATTTACAAAAAAGGAAAATTCGACAGTTTTTTTCAGTGTTTGTCAATATTGAGCACTAAGGACCCATTCAACGGCAAAAGTTATCATATGTTATATCGAGAAGGACTAATTTTCCAACAAAACAACAATAATTTGTTTTTTTTTTTAGACCCTATAGTTTTTGATATATAGCCGTCCAAAGTTGATGAGGTCAGCAAGCAAATATTTTAAAAAGGGTCTTAGTCTAGGAAAATTGTCGATTTTCAAAAAAAAAAATCCTACCCAAAAGAACTTTTCAGGGATGATAGGGAGAGGGTGGGTGATCATAAAACCGAAAATATCAAACATTCACCTCTCTGGCGTTTTGCGCTATAGGGGCTGAAAGTGCGCCATTAGCGATTACTTGGTACCTATTGATTTTCCAAAAAAATGTTTCAAATAAAAGATGTGCAACATTATTTGATCCACAATGTTTATTGAAAGACTTTTTTGATTAAGGGCCGTCTGTGGTCATAAGGGCCGTTTGAAATTTTATAATGAAAATAAAAAATTTTAACCGACGTGAAAAAATTTTCTACAACTCATACAACATTTTTGCTTCATGAAGTTTTTACTCACCCCCTGCCGTTTTTCAATAGGGGTAGTTTAAAGTTTTTTTATTTTTTTACAAAAAAATTTTCTTAATAAAAGTTCTATAAGATGACATTTCCTACAATTTTTCCCAATCAACTTTTTTTGTAACTCACCCCCGAGCTCACCCCCATTCAGCGGGGGGACACTTTCCTCGGGGAAATTTTAGTTTTTAGGGGTATATATTAATTTTTTTTTCTTTTCTCGCCTTTAGTGCATATAAAAAGTTGCAATTAACATTGTATTAAAAGGATTTTTTTTTTCACCACCTTTTTGTTTTTAGGGATAGTTCGCCTATTTTCAACTTTACAAAAAAAAATTATAAAGAAAACTTGTTCATTTTATTATTTTGAGCTACTTTTCTCCATAACTTTTTTTTGTAAAGTTGAAAATAGGCGAACTACCCCTAAAAACAAAAAGGTGGTGGAAAAAAATGTATTTTAATACAATGTTAATTGCACCTTTTTATATGCACTAAAGGCGAGAAAAGAAAAAAAAAATAATATATACCCCTAAAAACTAAAATTTTCCTAAGGGAAGTGTCCCCCCCCGCTGAATGGGGATGAGTTACAAAAAAAATTGATTGGGAAAAATTGTAGGAAATGTAATCTTATAAAACTTTTATAAGGAAATTTTTTTTGTGAAAAAGTAAATAAACTTTAAACTACCCCTATTGAAAAACGGCAGGGGGTGAGTAAAAACTTCATAAAGCAAAAATGTTGTATGTGTTGTAGAAAAATTTTTCACGTTGGTTAGAATTTTTCATTTTCATTATAAAATTTCAAACGGCCTTTATGACCACAGACAGCCCTTAATCAAAAAGGTTTTTAGATAAACATTGTAGATCAAATAATGTTGCACATCTTTTATTTGAAACATTTTTTTGTAAAATCAATAGGTACCAAGTAATCGCCAATGGCGCACTTTCAACCCCTATAGCGTAAAACGCCAGAGGGGTGAATGTTTGATATTTTCGGTTTTTTGATCTCCCACCCGCCCCCTATCATCTCTGAAAAGTTCATTTGGGTAGGAATTTTTTTTTTGCAATACATGTATTTTTCGACTATTTTCCTAGACTATCTGTAAAATAAACTACCACAAAAACGTTAACAAAATAAGCATTGATTCTTGTATAACTTTGATGGACCAGGCTGGTCCTCTAAATACAGAGCACTTTTTTTTGGAGCAGTTGGCTCCGTTAGGATTTCTTCATTCATCGGACCAGGCAGGTCGAAGTCGTCATCTAATAGTGCATTATCAATGAGTGATTCATGAATGTCGTCAAATATGAGGTCTGGTATGTTTTCACAAGAGTGACCGCTACAGTGGCTGCAAATAGTTGAGCATTTGAGTCCTGCTTCTCTACAACCGCAATAGACCTATATATTTTACCAGACAAATAGGTAATAATACGAAAACTTCATTAGATAAAAAAAGACACAGAACGCTCATTGCGTAAGACGAGGCAAAACGTACCAAATTATGTTAGACTTACGTATAGCAACCCTTCTTTCTTATTTCCACGGGATAAGAAGGGAAGGAGAAATACCGCGTGTTGTGCAACATATTTGTCAATGAAAATTTCAAACAACTTTTGAATGTCAAGCAATGTCAAGTTGAATATCAACCGTATTTTTATTCTTGTCAGACCACGGGCAATGAACAAGGACAAGGAGATACCCAGCGTGCAAAACGAAAACTTCATACCTGTACTAGTTAACCAATCAAAAGGGATTGCCTCGTGTTGCGCGCGCATACCTGGTAAAAATAGATAGGTCTATTGTTGGTACAACCTTTTTTGCAGTTGCAAGAAATCATGTTTAGCAGGGGCTGAGAAGCTGCTGGTTCCGTCATCAGTTGCGGAATGAGGCCTTGTGTACTTGCCATCCATCCCCAATCGAGGGGATTCTTCGCACTTCCCAGCCACTTCTGTACCTGGAAAAAAAAACAACAGAATTAAGAACCATATTTCAAGAAAATCAATAGTGGCAACAAATGAAATTGATATATTTTTAAAACCCTCTGCGGGTCGGCAGTTGAAAAATTATCTTTTTATTTGGTGGTAGGTGCGGAGGGAGTGAAATCTTGCAGCATTGCTGATTGGAGGTAACCTTGCGAGGTTCATGTTGGACTTAGCGGCCGCCCTTCTAAACAACTTGAAGCGAAGGTCATCCAGATTTTGGAATTCATTGTTTCCTCCATAGAATGAAACGAGGAAGCTCTCTCCTGCTTCAGCGACCTGCGCAAGTGCAAACTGAAGCGTGTTGTTCAAGGCGCCGCTGTTTTTTCAGCGTCGACAAAAATTTCATTTTTCCTTGTACAAAAAAGGCTGATGTTATATCACAACTACTGAATGCGTGAAGGAACAGGACCATTCCGGGTTGTGCTTGGTGCGTTTAAGAATTCGATGAGTAGGTGATATTTGGGGGTGATATTTGGGGTTTTTCCTCTCCCACATTTTTCGAATATAATGGTCCGTAATCTGTTTGATTAAAGGGTGTGTTCTCCTCCATCTGATGACAAGCCACAAAGCATAACCAACAGATCTATGTCCTCGCCGGCTATCTTCACTGCGTCGTATGTAGAGGACATGGAAATGGCTGTGGTTACTATTAACCGGTCAGCATCTTCCTCTGCTTGTAGTGTTAAAATTTTGTTCCTGTCTAGGTGCACTTTCAGCATGTCGATAAGTCTAACCTTGTTCCTGTTGTTTGATAGGAACTTCTCCTGACTAACTGGAGCAATGGTTGTTTCGTCGAAGACAGCATCTGGAGAGGACATTGCTACGAAGACGTTCAGAGCTCTTGGTGTTTTTTTCTGATACGTCGATGGATACCCATCGAAAACTACTCTTATGTTTGACCTGTAGTAATTTTGCAAGTATTTGACATACCTGACGGCGATCTCCCCAAAAGACACACCCCGAGGCCACACAATTTTGTAGAGCAGATGTCCCTCGTCTACAACTACGTATGTATCCTCCCTTTGTTGCATTTCGTCAAGACTCACAGAATTGAAGGCTGTATGAAACCCTTTCTAATTCCATCTTCAGTAAAAAGTGCCATGGAAAATGGTGACAATTCATGTGCTAAAAAATCCTTCATTTCTTCGTCAGTTTTTTTTTTTTGAAAATGCATAATCTGTGGAAGAGAGTGAGAGGGCTTAACGCTCACCGTTCTCTCTCCGCCAGAGCAGGCAGCAGAGGCAAGTGTGTTCACTGTATTTTTTCTAGTAAACTTCACGTTTTCGAAATTTTCACCAATAACTTTTGACATCATCTCCTTTCCAATCTTTACCGCATTGTGACAGTTTACCACTTTACTTCCAACGAGCTCACTATTTATTGGGAAATGAAGGATAAAGTTGAAAGAAGACAAGCAGTTTTTCTACATCTTGTTCGTCTCTGGTCATTCTGAATGGTCGTAAATCAATATGCTGTTCAGACGTACCACTTATAATATCGCAGTAGCTTTCTACATCCGTACATATGCTTTGCAGGCAATGGCCTAATGTCTATCGGATTAGTACAATGTCTGTCATCTCGCGACCCCGGGTCAGACCTCAGTAGGATTTCATTGATCTCATAAGAACTTGTTCAATGGTCATGTCCGACAATACACCATACCAGAATTTTTTGGTGCGTCGAATTGTATACTTTTGGCATTCGTAAGGATCCATTCTTTCTTCTAGTGTTAACATGTCTTGAAGGTACATGCGGGCACACTTAGCATAAAAAAATGGCCAGCTGCATAAAAAAATGGCAGCATTTTTTGGATAGTCTTGAGATGCAGATCCCATTTTCCCATTCGCTCTGCTTCGATAAATTGTTTCACTAAAGTTATCATTTTAATACACTGAACCAAAAGCTTTGCTGTTCGACCATCAAATTCAAGATTATCAAGCGGATTAGTGAACTTGGTTTGAATAAGTTGGAAGTGCTCATTTTCTGATAGCGTTAAGATAGTAGAGCTGTTAAAGCTGCAGATTACGTCATCGAGTACACCTTCATATTCATCACTCATATTTACAGTTTTAACAACCTCTGCTGCTAATGCCAACTGGGTTAGAGTGGGAGAACTCACAGCACGCGCATGAGTATGTCCTGACATTAGTTATCTTATCAATACTTTTAGGTGCACAAATCATTGAATAGAATTCCTTCAATCCAGACCCTTCCATTATCTTGCCTATTGGTCCCATAAATGACATCAGTAGGTGAAAACCACCTAACCTCACAACAATATTATTCCGCTCGTCATTGCAGTTTGATACTTTCTCTTTAGCTTTTTTGTATAGTGGTTGATCGAAGGTCCCAAAGCCTGTTTTTTGACCAAAGACCTCACATTTTTCTTTGGCCATCCGAAGAGCAGTTATCAAGGTATGATACTGTGATGGCGATGCTTTATGAAAGGTAGACAGACAACTTTTGTTGTTTCGAAAGGCCAGTGATTTGTAGCCTATTCCATATTACCATTCCATCCAGGTACACTCCACTTTTTCATATTCTTGCCAAACAGCCAAGCAACATCTGAAGAAGATGGCGCAATCTTTTCAGGTATTTGTTTAATACTGTCTACATCCTCAATAGTGATGGAAGCTGGACCTTGTTTTTTTTTCGGCTGGTAGATTTGCAACTGCACAGATGGTCTCTGGTGCATAAGCTGGGAAGCACTGCATCTTTCCATGCAGGCAAAACTTTGTTCTGGAATGATTGATTCACTGGAAGTCACCATCATTATACCTCCTAAAGCGTGGAAGGTGCCCAATCCATTCAGTGTGTTGACATTAAACTCCGCGTTGTCAGAGGTGAATTGCAAAAAGCTCCTCTGCTCAAGTTGCATTTTTTCTGCACTTAGAATGGCAGAGGTCTGAGAGCTGACACTATTGAGTGTGATAGAGCAACACACTTTTTACGCCACTTATCCAGAGAACCTCGTTTGTGTTTTACGATCACGGCCTACATAAATGTTTTCAGCGAGGTTGGTATTACGAAATCCACATCCTGCAACAAAGTTTGTGAGGGCGGGTATTCTGTTGTGTCGTACACTTGAGAGCGAATATCCTCTCGGATAATATCAGCTGCTGCTTTAACCACCCGGAGGCGCTCTTCTTGGAGATCCGTTTTCTGTTTAGTATACCACGTTTTTGTATCCAGTATTTTTGAAGCAAACAAGTGTTTTTTTGTTTGATGTGGTAACTATTATTACGTCATTTCCTTACTTTTCAATTAGGCGACTTTGGTTCGCCCATCAAGTGTATTCTCACCTAATAGCTTTGTCAACTCTGTGAAGGAAAACTGACACTCTTCCGAGTATTCTTCTAGGTAATCAAACATTTTATTCATGGCTTCATCAACCGTGCCACGAGGATGTTCCCTTTCTAGCCCTTTTCTAACAGGTCTGTAAAGCTGTCTCAGACAAAACCGATGATGTCTTGCATCTAGTGCAGGCAAATCAGTATCTTCTGAGATGCGCTCTATTATTTTCAGTGCCCAGTCATCGCCTCTTTTCTCAGCTGTTTTTAATATAGTTGAAACTATCTGCAAGTTCTCCACGGCAATCACATTCTTTTTTCAGGATTTGTAGTATAACATACCCGGGTTAGTTCAGTAAAATTGAACGGTGTGAATTTTTATTACCTTTTAAACAACAAATCTTCTGAAAAACGAAATGAAAAACAAATAGCACCTACGTTGTGGAAAATTACTCAATTTTACTAACTGGACATACGCCCGACATAGCAAATATTAGGGAAATTTAAGGGAGGTTGTGATATGTAAAAGAAACGAAAAATTTGTGAAACGTCTACTTTATTATTAAAGTAAATCGTACCGTTCTCATCCTGGAACTAACGAGGGGAAAGAGCACGGCAGAGAAACCCTCGATCTAACATTCCTCAAAAATCGAAACATACTGTGTCATTTTAATGATAATTGTGAGTCAATTAATTCAATAATTTAAGTCAATAAAAGTTTAAATTAGGTACCACCCCTGTTCTTGTGCTAAAATTTCAATTACACACCAAACATTACACTACCTATAATCAATACTGAAAAGTTTTTTGATTAGTTAGCCAGTTTCCCAGCAGGTACTGAGGTCCAATACGGGAAGCTACTCAGCTAAAGTTGTTTTTGAGCCAATATCTCTAGATTGATTATTTCAATTTGCTAGGATATTCTCTCGTCAGGGTAGGAAAATGTTAGTAAATTCAACAAGGCCCTAATGTACGCCCTAAATCCAGAAAGTCAAAATCCCAGCACAAAAAGACAGCACATAACTTTTCTAGGTTTTAATTTACTCTTTATCTGTGTTGTTTACAGCATGGAACGATTTTTGTCAAATACATGAACAATGCACATGTTATAAAAAATGTTATAAAGAAAAAAAACATAAAAATGAAACTAAATTATACTTGTATAAATAATTGAACTCTCAAAAACAAAATAACAATTATTCAACTAACTTGTGATCGCTCCTTGACACACACACTAATAACAAATTGGATTGAACAATCAGTTTAATGCAAAATAAAAATAAAAATTGAATAATGAATAATTACAGACACGCGTCTAAGGGACCAGCCCAGCTTGTTCTCTAGTCTAGTTGCGTATTCTCTATCTCCCGTTCGGTTCGGTACCTTTCTGTTGCAGCGCGCTCTCGATCCCATCAATTCCACAGAGCATTACATGGTTTCAACATTTACTTTTATTAAGTTTTTTTTTAAAAAGTGAGGATTATTTGAAGAAATAATATTTTAAATAGGTGGTTTTCCTCAGATTGTTTTTTTTTTTAGCTTCAATGAAATCAACAGTTATTTTCTCTCCACATAAAAAACAGTTCTCTTTGTAGTTGAACTGCTCAGATGAGCTACTTGTAGGTCTCGCTGTTCTCACTTCTTTTTCCCCGCGTTGCACGGCTGCTTTTATTAATTTGGGATTGGTGTACTTTTTCTGACACACACTATGCTCTGAAATGTCGCTCACTTCCTCCAGTAAGCGTTCGTGTTCCTGGTTTTTTAAGTTAATACTGCACGTAAGCAAAGTTTCCACTCCTCTCTTTTTTACCAAAATCACTTCACCTTCACTCAAACTATCATTGCACATTGCACATGAAGCAAAGGGAATCAACGGAGGCTTATTGTACACTCTCCATCACTTTAATATCATTGCATCGCTTTCGAACTGAACGCGTCACGTAACTCGGAACGTATCCAAATCGGCAGAACGATGTGAGCGACTTGCACTCATTAACAAAGGCTGAGACTGTCCGAATATACTTGAATACGGCCAGTAGGTACCCTTACTGGTGTTGATAAGAAACAAACAAAAACTGACCTAGCCACATTATATTCTAAAAATAAAATGTTTGAAAGGGATTAAATTAAATAAAAATTATGTAAAGAATTTTATTTCCTACTGAATTATTATAACCATATAAAAACCTTGGTTACAATAATCATAAACAGGGTCTTAACTCCCAAGGGAGTTAAGGATATCATAACTCCCAAGGGATTTAAGGATTTCTCCCGCTTTCACCTTGAATAGGTGAAACTTTGACAAAAAATATAAATTTTGGTTAATGGTTTATTTCTTTATAAAAATGGACAAAATACAGTAATTACCTATCTCGGATAAGTTGTAAATTTTCATACAGTGGGGTGAGTACTTATGCATCAACTTTTAACGGCTGTAGCTCAAGAACTAACAGGTCTAAAAAAACAAAATTAGTGTCGTTTTGTTGGAAAATTAGTCCTTTTAATATTAAACTAGTTGATAGGCCTGTCTCCGTCAGGCAATGCAAAGAAAATTGTTTTTCATATTAACAGAAGATCATTTGAAGAATATATAAAAAATGTGTACGATGTAAAATTAGGTACTAAAAAAAAAAAAATTTTTTGTGTCACACCAGGCAACTGGAAGGAAAATCGACACCTTTCTTTTTAGTAGTCAATATCAATTTCGCGGGTTTTTTAACTGAAAGAAATTATTTGGCAACACTGTCTCTGTGTGAAGACGCGAAGAACGTGGATGGTTCGACGTGGGATCCAGGGATGAAACGCGCGAAGAGTCCGCACTAAAATCCGTTTTTTGCCTTTATTATTATTTTTTTTTATTGATAACCTATTTCACTTATTTAAAGTACTCCTCAGCGTGTTTAAATCCAACATTCAAAAAGCCGCGTGTTTTAAAGTTACCAATGACAACATCAACAACCAACAACCCGAGAAAGGTCTAAATGTCAACTTTTTAATTATTGATTTGTCAGGAGTAGGTACTTGTAGATAACGTCAAATAAAATATAACAAGTGTCAAGCACGAATTAAGGATTCTACAATTATTAGTAACTAGCTGACCCGGCGAACTTCGTACCGCCTCTGAATTATTAAATACCTATTAAATGTTGTGTGAACGTATCTATTAGCTGAATTAAATTCCGTTTTTTTCGATGGTGAATTTGACTTTGTTTGAAAAAAATTAATGTTCACTCTCTGGATCAGAAGTCACCTAAAATTAAAATTTTACATCATCCCTTTTTAGGCAGCTTGTGTGGGCATTATTCTTGTAAAGTGTACCATCAAATAAATAAACTCAGGCACAGGAATGTTCAAAGAATGTAAAGAAAAAAAAAATCTCCAGCGCAGCCCTGTTTCACTCTATCTGCACTGCACTACTCCATCTGTTCTACTCTATCTGCACTATTCTATCTGATCTACTCTTTCTGCACCACTCTATCTGATTGGAATAGTGGAATAGTTCTGTTCGGAATAGCTCCAGTTCCTGAGTAGCATTGTTCTACTGTATCTGCAATGAAATTACCGCGCAACAGGGAGCTTCGTTCTAGGTATCAGAGATAGCGCCGTGTACAAAATGGTTTGCAATGAAAATGTGGCGGTAAACTTGGTATCGGTTATAAGAGATGGGGCCGTATGCGGGCTTAGTGAATTTTTTTCATAAATAAGTAAAATAGGTAATTTTGTTTTTTGTCTTTTTTTTTGGATTTTTTCGATTTATTATGTTAGTATGGACAAAGACAAATCCAATAAAGCAAAAATCATAAAAATCAGTCCAGCTGTTCTCGAGTTATAAGTGCTAGAACCAACACAACTGTGTTTTATATATATAGATAATAATGATAACAAAATGATCCTCCATTTATTGAATAATTCATTTATTACAAAAAATGTGATGAATGAAGAATCGCTCGACCGATTTTGTGCAAACTTCACATAAACCATCTAATAAATAGTCCGAACAAAGCCTAAACATTTGGTTTGGCTAGGTGAGCCCGTTCTTCAGTTATAAAAGTACAACGAAAAGTGGCATTAATTTTTATATATATAGATTTATGATTTGATTGAACGTATACCAATAAAAAAAAATAGTGTAAAGTATTCGTGGATAACTGGTCTTTAAAACACTTGCTCTATTTGGAGCACTCCGCCGTCGTGCTCGAAAAATCGCGCGTGTTTTAAAGACCTTAATATCCACTTATACTTTAAAATACTATTTCTAGATCGAAATTTAAAAAACTGCCTACGTTAGGTTCTAGATTACAGAACAACTATTCCAAATTTGAGAATTCTAGCTCAACTAATAACGTCAGAATGGAGTGGAAAGACATATAAACTTCATAAGCAAATTATATATGTAGATATGATAACTTTTGCCGTTAATGGATCCTTAGTGGTCAATATTGACAAAAAAATGTTTTTTTGAAATTTTGCAAAACTTTAAATTGCTGTATCTTAGATACTATTTCACCTATACAGACCCAACTATACTAGTTTTTTTTTTTTTAATTTAGTTTACTTCAAAATTGTACATAACTACTTTTGCCATAACATTAGTCCTTGGTGGTTAAAATTGACAAAATATGATAAAAGTGCGAAAATTTAGCGCTTTTGGTAATATTCAATCATGCATTATCCGGAGGTCTTTCGAGGTCGAAAACTCGGATTTGTCATTACCACTTCATCAGAAAAATCAGAAATACCTCATTTTCAGTACGAGCAGTGCCGGCTTAAGGTACTTTTGTGCCCGGTGCTACTTTTAGTTAACAACTAAACATATGTATGGCGAGTATGCGTCGAAATAAATCATAGGCATGTAGAGGGCGCTAATGTCGAACGTTGGTACATAACCTTACTTAATCAAAAAGTCTGTCATTGTCAGACTCAAAAATATAGTGATTAACAAACACGTTTTCTGCAGAAAATGTCGGTTAATGCCATGTTGGTGCAACCGTGCAAATTAACAAACAAGGTCTAAAAGATTTGTTCGGACATAGTTCAGAATCAGTTCAGAATCAGTTCTGCGCTTGCCCATTTGTTTATATGGAATATACCCTGGCGTATATCCCAAAAGAACCGGAACGGTCAAGTATCTCGGCAACGGCGTGACATAACGGTATAAAATTTGGTATACGGGGGTTCTGAATAATGCCGTATCTAAAAATGATATTTGCAACGTTGCTGGTTTTATAGTTTTTCCGATAAATCTCTCAACTTTATTTTTTTAAATGCAAAGGTACAGTAATTTTTCTTCTAAAATGTTGTTCAAACCAATATGTTTTCAATCCTAATATATCAAATTTTTCTTTCGTGGTTTTACAAAGATATGACAATACTGCATTTTCATTTAAAAGAACTGAAATGGTGAAGTATCTTAGCAACGGCTTAATACAACGTTATGACATTTGGTATACAGGGGTTTTTAAAAGTGCCGGATCTAAAAATAATATTTGCATCGTTGCCAGTTCTACAGTTTTTTCGATAAATCTCTCAACTTTAGTTTTTTCAATGCAAAACTATGGTAGTTTTTCGTTGAAAATGTTGATCAAACCAAAGTGTTTACAATCCTAAAATATCAAATTTTTCTCGTGTGGTTTTTAAAAGATATGGCAATACTGCATTTTCATTTAAAAGAACTGGAATGGTAAAATATCTTAGCAATGGCTTAATACATCATTATGACATTTTGTATACAGGGGGTTTTAAAAGTGCCAGATCTAAAAATAATATTTGCAACGCTGCCAGTTTTACAGTTTTTCCGATAAATCTCTCAACTTTAGTTTTTTAAATGCAAAACTATGGTAGTTTTTCATTTTAAATGTTGGTCAAACCAAAGTGTTTTTAGGTCTAAATTATCAAATTTTTCTTTTTCGCATTTTGAGAGATATGCCAATAATGCATTTTCATTTGAAAGAACTGGAACGGTAAAATATCTCACCAATGACGTAACATAACGTAATATTATCAAAAATTATTTAGTTAAGTGTTTAAATATTAGACCTTAGAAATTTCAGAAAAAATTCATTAAAGTTCTGTTTTTTATAATAGCTATTTATACAATAAGTTACGAAATGAGCGTCTTTTAGGCACGCGACGTGAAAATTGTCCAACGAGGCAAAGCCGAGTTGGACAACACGTCGAGTGACTAAAAGACATCGTTTCGTAATGTATTGTATACAAGATTTTTTCTACTGGCATTTTATAATAAAAAAACACAATTTTATTTCATGTGAATAAGTCGATTACACCCAAAATCTTTGTTACCTGCTTTTACTTGACACCTGACACTTTTCATGCGATTTTCTTTTCAAAATTCGACATCAATAATTAAAATCCTAGAAAGTAGGTAATAACACAAAGTTCTGTTTTGAGTAACCCAAACGTTCAATTCAGTAATTCCATTTTCAATATTCATAATAAATACAAAACAAAATTCAAATATGTGTTTAGTGTGTTTTTTATTTCTGAATAATGAATGACACTTTTAGGCACTAGTGCTTAAAAATTACTTTTACGCACTCATAAGTCACTTTTACGCATTCAAAAGTCACTTTTACGCACTGAGTGCCTAAAAGTTGCTATTATGAAACGTCAGTTGAAAAAATATTTTAAACACTTGAAAATCCATAACTCGAAAACTAAACAATAATTGGAATTCATACTTAGTGAGGTAGAACAACTTCGGAAGAACTTAAAAACCGTGTTCGACTTTTTCAAAATTTTAATAATTTTTTGTATTTTTATTTTTATTTTTTTCTTAAATTTTGACATGTCCTTGTGATATCCAATTGCTCGGTAATAGATGTCTTTGGTCAAATATCAAATAAATATTCTAAAAGACAATTAAATTACGAATTATTTAAGACCTTTTTGGACCCGACACATTTTGAAAAATTCTAGAAATTTTAACTTTACATTAAATTTTTATTCGCTTTATCCTAGCAATGTTCCTATTAACATTTCTACAAAAACAACTAGGTCGTCGGAAAGCAGATAGCTCGACAAAAGTAAAAGACTTAACGTATTAGGTGTTCAAAATATTGGCCATTATTTGCCAAACAATATCCAAGTCTGTCATATTAATAGGAACATTAATAGGAACATTGCTATACCTTTTCAACTTCAAGTTGGGAACTAACAAAATCAAATTGAGAATTAACAATATCAAATTGGGAATAATCATATTTAATTTGGTACTAATCAACTTCAAATTGCGACTAATCAATTTTAATTTGGGAAGAAACAAATTCAAATTGGAAATAGACTTCAATTTAGAAATTGTATTTGAGACTTTGACTTTGTTTTTCCTTCCAATTACATTCAGGTCCCTTAGACAATCATGAACTATACCTTTTCAACTTCAAATTGGGACTAAGCAACTTCAAATTGGGAACTAACAATATCAAAGTGGGAATTAACAAAATCAAATTGGAAATAATCATATTTAATTTGGTACTAATCAACTTCAAATTGGGACTAATCAATTTTGATTTGGGAAGAAACAAATTCAAATTATGGGAAAGAATTGCTTGTGAACAAAATTCATATATTAATGAATAAGAGGACTTTGAAGTCTTTGAACAGTAATAAAATGACATTTTTATAAAGTTTGTGAGGCATTTGCGGTCCGGGTTAATTGATGAAATATTTTCATTCGAGCTTAATGGCCGTCCGAGTGGCCGTCGTAAGTTGAAATTTCTTCCTTACCATTGGCTAGCACGCGTGGCTAGCATCTTCAGAGGTGCCTCCATGTCCGATTCTGGTAGCAGTCGGCTACCAGACGTCAGAAAGAAATTTTAACTTACGACGGCCATTAAGCCCGAAATTTGTCTACATTTTTCTTTCATTTCAGAGTAATTTCAGGATTTTCCTCTATGTTTCCAGTCATTCATACTCATTGAACTTTTATACCTTTATGTTCTTCTGAAATGTTTGCTTTTCTCTGTCCCCCATGTTTCCTTCGAACAACTTTTTTACACATCGATTAGCTAAAGTTTTTTTATACCGAGTGTGTTATAGCCAATCCTCTTCAGTCACCTTTGTTATTTAAAATAGCACAATATTTGCTTTCCAGCATTTTCTGCATCAGGTGCCTTAATTTAAGGCATTTTATTAATTTAATATACGGTTTAAACGCGTAACTGCCGTTTGACTAGCAAAACTTTAAAATTTATTCAACAATTCCAATTTGAAGTTGATTAGTACCAAATTTAAATTGTTTGTTCCCAATTTGACTTTGTTTATTCCCATTTTGAACGTGTTAGTTACCAATTAAAAGTTGATTAATCCCAATTTGAAATTGCTACGTTCCAAATTGAAATTGATTGTTCCCAATTTGAAGTTGAAAAGGTATATTTCTTCGAATTTGAGAAAAATATTTGTGCCAGACATGTAGCTCATATTCAACGCTTTATACCTGATGTGCTAAACATGGCTGATTAGTGATTTGCAAATTGCGAATGAAAACATTTCATCAAAATGAGATTTTGTTCAAATTTTTCTTTTATTTCAGCGTAATTTCAGGATATTTATACCTTATGTTCTTCTAAAATGTTTGCGTTTCTTTATCCCCCACGTTTCCTTCGAACAACTTCTTGGGTACCTACCCATCGGTACGCTGTAGATTTTTTTATACCCAGTGTGTTAGGTAATCCTCTTTAGTCGCCTTTGATATTAAAAACAGCACATATTTGCTTTTTAGCATTTTCTGCATCAGGTGCTTTAATGTAAGGAATTTTGTTAATTTAATATACGGTTTAAACGCGAAACTGCCGTTTGACTTGCAAAACTTTAAAATTTATTCAACAATTCCAATTTGAAGTTGATTAGTACCAAATTTAAATTGTTTATTTCCAATTTGATTTTGTTTGTTCCCATTTTGAACGTGTTAGTTACCAATTAAAAGTTGATTAATCCCAATTTGAAATTGCTACGTTCCAAATTGAAATTGATACAAATTTCATGTCAAGTTGAAATTTTTGGATTTTTTCAAAATTTTCTATTTTACCAATCGGGTCCAAAAAGGTATTAAATGATTATTAATTTTGTCTTTTAGGATATCTATTTGATATCTGACCAAAGACATCCATTACCGAGCAATTGGATATCATACGGGCCACGGGACTATGTCAGAATTTAAGCAAAAAAAATCAAAATAGAAAAAATATTGAAATTTTGAAAAAGTCGAAACACGGTTTTTGAGCTCTTCCGAAGCTGTTCTACCTCACTAAGTATGAATTCCAATGATTGTTTAGTTTACGAGTTATAGATTAAAATATTTTATAAAAACCGGAACTTTAATAAAAAAATCTGAAATTTCTAAGGTCCATTCACTGATCACAGAAATAAATGGATAAACAATCGTACGGCTTGATTGACTAAACTTGTGCGAAAATTTGGGGTTAATATTCTAAGAACAGTTGTGCAACGGAACAGACTAACGCATGCCCAGTGTTCCACTTTCGAGCAACTGTTCTAAATTTTGAAATATCCTTTATTCTCATTGGCTATATTTTGCGTACCTACGCATGGTACATGTATCTACTGCGCACGCTCGCAGCTGTCCCAGTTGTTTACATTATGATCTCGTAAATTAGCAGCATTAGGCGCGTTCTTTGTTTATCCATTTATTTTTGAGATCAGTGGGTCCATTATTTAAACACTTAACTAAATAATTTCTAATAATATTACGTTATGTTACGCCGTTAGTGAGATATTTCTCCGTTCCAGTTCTTTTAAATGAAAATGCATTATTGCCATATCTTTAAAAATTCGAAAAAGAAAAATTCAATAATTTTGGATTTGGTTTGGTTTTACCAACATTTTAAATGAAAAACTACCATAGCGACGCATTTAATTTAAAAAATTTATCTGAAAAACTGTAAAACTGGCAACGTTGCAAATATTATTTTTAGATCCGGCACTTTTAAAAACCCCTGTATACCAAATTTCATAACGTTGTATTGAGCCGTTGCTGAGATATTTTACCATTTCAGTTTTTTTTTAAATGAAAATGCAGTATTGCCATATCTTTTAAAAACCACGAAAGAAAAATTTGATATTTTAGAATTGAAAACACTTTGGTTTGATCAACATTTTTAATGAAAAATTACTGTAGCTTAGCATTTTAAAAAATAAAGTTGAGAGATTTATCGGAAAAACTATAAAACCGGCAACGTTGCAAATATCATTTTCAGATCCGGCACTATTAAAAAACCCCGTATACCAAATTTTATACCGTTATGTCACGACGTTGCCAAGATATTTGACCGTTCCGGTTCTTTTGGGATACCCTGTATATAAATAAATGCGTAAGCGCAGATCAATTCAGAACTGATTCTGAACTAAGTCCGAACAAACCTATTGTTTGGGTTGGTTTGGATTTGTTTAGAACATATTCCAGGAAATAATGAATAAATAAACGGGGACTTTGTAAACACAACAGGAATAAATTCAAAATTTCAATTTGTACCGAATGCGATTACCAAACTTTGACCTAAGCGCCAAGCGCGCCCAGCGGCAATTTTTATAACTGAGTTATGGCATGAGGTGCTTTCCAGTGACGCATTTGAGTTACTCGGAGCAGCTCCGGGTGCAGATTCTTGACTCAAGGAGAAGAGCTTCTCGAGGGAATTAATATTTCGTCTTTATCATTCTTGTTTATTTTATACCTTGACAAAACATTGGGTACATTCAGGCAGTGCCAGCGGCTAAGTTCAGTCACTCAGCAGGGACTTTATTCTCGAAAAGGGGAGCAGCGTTCTAATGAGAACGAAGGTTCTGTCTTCGTCATCCATATTCATATTTCCATATCACTGACAATGACAGAGCTTCGGTTTCGAGAATAAAGTCCCTGCTAAGTGGCTGAGCTTAGCCGCTGGCATCGCCTGAATGTACCCATTCGTTCTATCGACGAATTGTACTCCCTGAGTCAAGAATCCGCACCCTGAGCTGCTCTGGCGGAGTAGTTCACGTGCGTCACTGGAAAGCACTAGTATCTATTCGAGTTTCGCCAGTCGACCAGCACACACAGGGTTGCCAGATGTCAAGAGATAAACAAGTCGACGTTGGTCCCAATTCTATTAGAGTGAATGCAATTGATATAAATATCGTATGTGAGTGTGACCGCTAAAGTTTATATTTTAGCTATACTATCTCTCTCCGCGCACCGCCCTTATTATATTTACAGATTTAGCGCCCGGTGCTATAGCACCCAATAGCACCCATGTAAAACCGGCTCCGAGTACGAGCAGGTCCCCGATTAACATTTTGCACACCCACACCTCCCGTATCACGCTATCTTTGCAAAACAGGCACAATGTTCTTTCAATCAGGTGCCGTCCTATTAGGAAATCTTTCCCTGTAAATTCTGGCGGAAAAAAATAGCATTTTGTAACGATTCTCTGTGAACAAGTAACATATCTGCCTATTTGACGTTTGTAAGCATTTTCTTTTAGGATGGATTACGCGGGTTTTCAATACTTCGAGTAACTGACAAATCAAGAATCAATTATTATCGGTTCAACCACGTATTCTTTTTTGTGCTGTGTTACCAGATGCTTAGGAACCGAATTACGAGTAACATTGTCATGTTATTTTTTTAATTTTTATTTATGGACCATATTTTGACGTGTTAAAATGTTTGTAGTTAAACCTGATACATCCTGATAAGAAAGCCAGATTTTCTCTCATTTTGATTTCAACTGAATAAAATAGAAACTCCTATCAAATGCCCATCAAACTGAATTCTTTTGCCAAAGAACAGAAACTTAGTAACAAACATTCAAACTTTCTTCTTCTAACGCAAATTTTGATAATTGATTATTCGTAATTTGATAAGTATATATTATACAATAGGTATACAATATATTTTTTTTACAACAAATTTGAATTAAAGATGCTCACATTAATTACAGCTCACCTATCAAGTTTCGTAAAAGAAACTTTAGTAAAGGCCTTAAGGGAAAATGTTTTTTTTTTTATTTTTATTTTTTTTATCTAGAGCTCTTGGAATATTTTTATCAGAGTTGAGCATACCGGAAAAAGGACGCTTTTCATCAGGAACCATTTGAAGGATTTACAATACACAAAACAAATTTTAATTGAAGTTAATTATGAAACTATATTATACTAATCAATAATTGCTATTATTAGTTATCTTGAAAAGATAACAAAAATTAGCTCTAAAAATGTGTTTCTTCATAACAAATAAAGCTCGAGTCGAACTTCGATAACTTGACCTAATTTCAACAAGAAAGCTTTAACAATAAGGGAAGGTTTTTTTTCTAATTTTTTTACACCAACAGGAAAAAATTATAACAAAGGCTGCTTTCTTTCATTAGAAGCACTTCTTTTCATTTTTGAAAATTTGAAAATAAATCAATAAGTAGAAATATATTTTTTGATTTAAGATTTTTCTTTTGACAAACCCGGCGTTCTAGTACCTACTTAAAGTTCGATTTTCCCTAGATGAATCTTATTATTATTTTTTATACTATCAAAGGGAATTTCTTTAGTTCTGTAGGACAATGAAGAGAAACCAAATTCTCATTCACTGGATGCTCTAGGTCAGGTGCATACCGGTTTCAAGCTTGTTAGCTCTCATCAGTACAACATAATAAACTCGAAACGGCTTCTATTTAATCTGTGCCGTGCATTTTGATTTACCACTAGTAGTTTTTTCAAAACTTTTTTGATCTGTCTAGAAATGATTTTTTGAACCGTTATTTGAATAACGCCATTCATAATTTGTTGATAATCATCACTTGAGAAAGTTATGATAGGAGATAAGAGCTAAGCTAACAACACCAGACAGTGTTTGAAGAACACTTCTTCTCCCCTAGCATGCAAAATTATAACTCCTGATGGGTGTTATACAAGATTTCGTCGAGATAGATCATTTTTCTTCCCCGCGGAAATATTTTCTTGAATTTTGCTTGAACACACATTTTTAATAAACGAATTCCACGAGACTAATATAAATTTAATATTATACGTCCCTAGGCTGAAAATGTTCGCTTAATTTCTCAAAACATAAGAAGCTTGACGATTGCGAATTTGGAATATACCTACGTGATTCGTGAATCAATGCTGGCGAGCAAAAAGGTTGAAATTCGAAATTCAAATAATTCAGACACCTAATTTTGTCCAGTTTCCGAATCTTGCTTCTTTTACATTTTTCGTATTTTACTTTATAAAATAATTTTATTTTTTGCTTCATCTTTATAATCGTCAAATTTAACACTCACGGTTTCAATTGGTGTCAATGATTGCAATTAGCGCAGCACAGATTCATTTGCATGATACTTATTCCAGTTTTTTAAAAACCAAGTGACAATTTTCAAAAATTTTATGTTTCGAATTGTTCAAGTTTTGTCGCAGTGCTAAACTTCTTCATATAACCGGGAGATATCTGAGTAGTAGCTTCCGCAAAAAAAAACATAGGGTTTTATACATTTTCACAAAATATGGAAAGTTGCTGATTCTAGAAGCATCCTGGAAAAGCTCCTAGAAAGTTCCTTCAAAGCCAGAAAGCCACTCTAGACTTGAAGCCAGTGTAGAGGCAGCGAAGACTATTTTCTTTGGACGGTCATCCCAGCAAGCATCAAGACCTTCTACCTTAAATTTGTGTCCCCTCTCATTAGTTTTCAATTTGGTTCTAACGTGGTCTTTACGGGATTCTTTGGTTTTCCTGCATCTATATATATTATTATAGAGAGAGTTTCTCTCTGGATTCAGATCAACCTTAATCTTTCAGCTGAACGAGTGATCGGAAACTCATGCTTTACGGGTATGTGCATGCTTTTGAAATTGCTGCAGCTCCGTAACCTGCAGCCCCTGAGCTTCTTGGTTGCCTTCTTTCTACTCATAAATATTCATTAACTCAGGTAACCTATCTTCAACTTTGATAAGTCCTTGACTTAGTATTGTGTGGCGTCCAATGTCGTTCTTCTTCTTCTCACTGCGACTAGACAATTGAACCACACCTACTTTCATGGCTGTGGTTTGAAGAATCACGTATCTTCTGCTCATGTTAGATGCCCTTGATATTCGTAACATAAATTAAAAAGGTTACACTACACACATTTCATGATACATGATGCAATGGTGATAGGATTGTAATCATTCAATGGCGCGTGGTTTACTCTATTTCACTATCTTCACTGTCTTTTTTTTCCGTCGGTTAGGTACAATACGATACGTCACAAAGGCGCTTTCACCATATCTCACGTCGCGTCGTTCCTAATCCCTTAGCTACTTGCCGTTGGAATGATAGGGTTCGCCGAGGGTCTTTTTCTCTCAGATAAACACACATATAAACATAAAACACACAACTTTATTGTGCCAATATACACTTGTCCTGTCTAACCATAGTAAGCCTTAAGGTCCTCTCGTTCTACTACACGGGGATACCCAATTGATAACTGGTATTCATAATGATTCTTAGCAAAAGACTTCCCAAGATTAGGTAACTCTGACGAGGGGTGACAGATGCGATCTAGGGTAAGGTGACCCTGTAGAGAGAGATGACTTGACTGGGATGCAGTGGTCGTGTGGGTTTGTTATATCGGTCTTATGTAAACATCAACGTGCTTGAACTTCTACTTAATTCTTAATTGATTTTTGATGACAGGGTGCTCAGCTAAAAATGGATCACATTGCGCTTAAAGTTCTTCACACATCAAAAAGTTTCACATACACACACAATTTCTCTTCCAATTAGAATATAGTTTTTCATCATAATCCTCAAATCCTCTGTTGGCTGAATTGTTTTTTATTCTTGTCTTTGCTGTGCTGTGTGGATCCATTTTCCTGCCACTTCTTGAAAATCATCGTTTCATCTGGTAATTATTTGTTTTGTTTTCACTAGGACGACTCCCTACCAACCTCTTAGCATTCTTATTGTACGATACGTTGAGCTATATCAGTTACGCTTGTTTTTTTCCTGATGCTTCTGGACTGATCTTTCGGCCACCTCAAGGCGCTTGTTAGTGATAGTTTTGGCACCACATGTAATCAAAACTTGAAAACACTATAGACTGTTACCGCGTCCTACTGAATTCTGCCCATTCCTCTTATGCGGTGGTGAATTTAACATGTCTGATCATCTTTTCCGATTCTTATTTCACGACCTAAGAATTTGTACAGTGTACGCGTAAACCTATTTCCCAGTCCATTTCGTAATGAATTCCTTATTTTAACAATTGATATTTAGACTAGTTTCAGATATCATTTTCTGATCAATATGCCCTTGGTGGGCCTCTTTGAGCTTCCTCAGCTATTACCAAAATATCATCGGCAACGCGCAAATTATTCACATTTTTCATGGATGTCCACGCCTTTTTGGACCCAGAATTGGCGAGAATTTCATACATCTGTCAAAACTGACATTCCAACAATAAACTGACATGTTTTGATTGTTGATTTGATCCAATCAGATTGGAATTACGCGATAATTTGCACTAGTGCACAGAGGAAAGCTATCACTTTCCATCAAAGCTTCAATTATAATTTGGTTTTCGCATCTTTTCGTCTCTTAAGGGATATTTTTTTGCTAACTTATTTCAGAAACGATTTCGAAGCTTTAAGTAACTAGATCTGCTCTGTTGATGGTGCAACATTATTTGTTGTTCTCGGCTTCTGTATAGTTCTTCTCTGTTACTTCTAATAGCCTTTTCCGATCCGTCGCTTCTTGTCCATTTGTGTCCCATCTCTGAGTTAAATAATCTTTTTTCCACAAACTGTTGAGTTATTTCTAAATACTTCCATGTATGTTTTTTTAATAAATAATGTTTCTGCCTGTTATGTTTTTGTAAATCCTTCCGTATATTTTTGAAAGAGAGGTGGAACCTCGCAAACTCGACATAAATTCTGTTTTTTTTTTCTTTCTGGTAGAACAAGGACTGGTTATTATGGGTCTAAGTTTTTCCAACAAAATTCCCCCTGGAACATCCCCCTGAAATTCGTTTTTTTTTTTTGGGTTTTTCCGACACGTAGCGCTTCCGCTTTGTTTTACAAAAAAATACCTCTATAGGGAATTAGAGAGGACTAAATGCTCTTGAATTTATCTAGAGACAGCATATGTCTATCACCTACTCTTTAGTCAGGGTGGCGCTCTAAAGTTGAATGACCTTGAAAAAATATGTTTTGAATTTTTTTTTACTAAACTGTTAAGCAAATCCACCACAAACCATACAGCACATACATACCTACTCATAAATAATTGGCCGATTTTTTGGTATATGTTTTATTTAAAAACAGTTACCTGTAACAAGGTGTTAAAATTTAAACAACCCCCTTTCATATCATCTGAAGAGCTGATGCTAGGCTGTTCAAATTTTCAGGGATTATTGATGTAGGAATGATATTTGGAAATTCCAAAAAAAAATGAAATTAATAAAAAAAGCAATTTTTTTGATTTTTTGGCGTGGCGCTCCAGATAGAAAATGGTGGTGCATTTTACGCATTTTCAAATATCATGCGAAATAGAAAAATAAAACAGAATTTCTGTCGAGTTTGCGAGGTTCAACCTCTCTTTCCTGGCTTACAAAGTGGTGATTCAGAAGCGTTGAGACTATTAAACAAAGCAATTTCAAAAAATATACGGAAGAATTCACAAAGACATAACAGGCAGAAATATTATTAAGAAAACATACATGGAAGTATAATATACATATGTTGTCGCTAGATAAATTGTAGAGCATTTAGTCCTCTTTAATTTACTATGAAGTTATTTTTTTGTACAACGTATCGGAAGCGCTACGTTTCGGAAAAATCATAAAAAACGACCTTTAGGTAGATCAAAGGGGATGTTCCAGGGAGAAATTTTGTTGGAAAAAGTTAGACCCATAATAAGCAGTCCTTACTCTACCAGAAAAAAATAAAACAGAACTTGTGTCGAGTTTGCGAGTGTTAATTTTCCCGTTCACATTTCATCTTAAACATATGATCTAATTTTGAAATTACCGAAGAGATTTATGGACAACAGTGCACAGGAGAGAGGGACAGGTCTTATGGATGGCGAATATCAACAACTGAAAATGTCTGACAGAAAGATGTTTCTCCGGACAAAAACTCATCTCTCTCAGAAATGAAAAACAATAGATCACCAGGAGATGACAGTATAGTTATTGAGGCGATTAGAAAAGGAGGTTGTTCGCGCATAGCTTAATTTCCAAACTAATTTAATTCGTATACTTGATTTCAAATTTTGGCGCCATACAATTTCAAGTTTTATATGGCACGAGAAGATTCGATGCGCTTCCCAGAAATCAGCGCACCAAGCAGATTGAGACAGAGATCCGAACTTGTCAGTTGAGTTTTCAGAACCCTAAAACCGATCCTTTGAAATCCAGTTAAAAATTCCGTTAGAAAATCAACCTCATACTTTTAGAAGATATTTTAAACCTATTTTATGCGATTGTGTTCGTCGAAGAATTAGTAGACCATCCAGGTGCACCCGCAGGAAAAGAAAAAATCGTTGGAAGAACACAAGTAAGTACCTCCATTTTGTTTTTGTATGGCTCGGGTTCAAATATCATAGTTTCTATTTTTCGGCAAAAATTTAGATGAATCAACGCGATTACAGTCCCGCGGCTCTTATTATCGAAGATAAATCGAAATTCAACATCAAACGAACAGAGGTGAAATTTTACTTTGTTCTAACCATGTACCTAATATAACGTCTTCTTAAAGGTACTACACCTTCTTCTTGACACAATGCTGTATTAGTAATAATGCATAAAGAGAGTAATAGTGCTGACCTGAAAATTTATCGACCCATAAGCCTACTTTCAAAAATTTACCAAGCTTTACACAAAACTGTTAACAAAAAAGACTCAAATAAACTCGAAAATTACCGATCAAGAGAGCAAGGCATTTTCTGCCGTGGTTACGGGACAAAAATGATCGTGTTCAGCTTGTCTTCCATCAGTTTGTCTTACCTGTGCTGACTCACGGTGCTGGGATGCTGATTATGGACTAAGGAGATGATGAGATCCAAGTCGTGCAACGAGACATTAAACAAAGCGTGTTAGGTGTATCTTTGAAATTTCAAATGTAAAAATCAGAAGAACTATCGCAGATGCTATCAGAAGGTGTGATGACCGATGCAGCAGAAAAAATCTTGATTGCAGACCAAGACAAACCAAGGGCGACCGCCCACAAGCTGGGTAGATGATATAATGAGACGTAGGTATCATACCTGACTGGCACAGATCAGAGACGTGTGGCACCATTAACAAAAGCTTGTGGCCTGCAGTGGATACATATAGGTTAAGAATGATGATGATGATGATGATTCAGAAGGTCTAGGCTAGTCTCTTCTTAATTGGGTGATACTATCTACACCCGGAGCGCGGCCATTTTTTATTTGGGAAAAAAGAGTTTTATCTCTCCGCCCTTCGTTGCTGATTTCGGATATGTATTCTCAATTGATATTTATATCGTCGACAGGATGACCAGATTTATTGAACAATAGAGATTTTTACTTTAAAAAAATCTCGTTCAAAATCACCATTTTTTTTATTATAACTTTCACCTTTTTGTTATTTGCGGTCACTCTGTCCACCAGTTCTGTGTTTTGTATTATCATTTCTTGTCTCATATCTCCGCTGATTTGCTTGTTCAATTCAGTGATTTCGGATATGCCTTTATTTGGGTTTTTTTATCCTTCCATCAGAACACTAGTTCAAAATGATGTTATGCTCCTTATGGGTTAATTGTACAATAATCCTGATATTCAAAAATGTCCATAAAACAATCCCAGATAATTTCCTCGAAATAATGGTCCTTAACAGCACGCGTGAAACATTCACTCAAACAATTTGGAGGAATAAGTACTCGATAGTTGCTGGGAAATGGAAAAACCACATCATCTCGTACCTATAATTTCGATCAGTTTTATCGACTTTGTATTGGTTATGCAAACACACAGATAAAAATACTCAACCTAATTAAGCATAAATTGGTCACCTAGTATATTAAAAACATCGCTTAATGTTTAATAATTGATTTTTTTAATGTCCAATTCACCCATTTATCCCGCTATCGAATAACGACAAATCCGTTTTTGAAAAATTATAAAAACGCAAAATGTGTGGACCTTTACGGCGCGGCAATTATTTTCGCTAATTAACGCCGAAGTAAAACCGTTCGCATATAATATGGCTGAATTTGATATGACAAACAAAATTAAATTAAAGGGCTGGTAATACGGATTCGATTTCTACTGGGAATTTTAATTAATATTCAGCATTTCAAAAACCTTTATTTAATATAATAGGCATTGAATAGTTTTTTATTTAGCAAAATGATTGAGACATATTCCAGGTAATAAGAACGGCGAATACTCTCTATTATTGAATTTTGTCAAAGAGCATTTTGTTATAGTACAATTGGACTAGGAAAATATTTTATTGCAAGTGAGAGAAACAACTGATGTATGGTTATCCGTTAATAAATATACTTTATCAATGAGAAAATAACCAGAGCTTTTCCAATTTTAATGGTACAATTTTTTTTTACCCTAATCCAACACCTTTCTAAAACAAAAATAAACAATTCTAAATGATGCTAACTTACAGCCACCTCTATACTATCTCTGAGCTTGTAATTAAAATGTTACAGTCAAAAGCCTTGTACTTAAATAACTTTTATAGAGCTCTACTACATTAGTTTACAATATTTTTAACCAAAACTCATTCACGTCAAAACATTACAATTTTTAAAACGTCCAATTCTATAAGCGTTTAGAAAACCCTGATTTCGCTTACTGCCAAATTTGTACAAAGCTTTACTCAAAATTGAAACCTCAGCCAGAGTGAATACTATTACAAAACATCAAACATGTTAATTAATTCTTTACGATCCACACTTAGACATAGCAATACTATCTCAATTTAATATTACGCATTTAATTTAAATTTTTAGAGTTCAAAATATGTAACTATAATCATTATTTCAATGTTCAATAATTCTCTTCATTAGACAGAGCTCACTGATTCTATCGCCATTAAAATTTCCTATTTATACTAAACAAAACAAAAAGTAGTCAAACGTTCACTCAAGTTAATAACATATTTGCGAAGTCCCAATATCAATTCACTTACTTCATAGTCATTGCAATCATTAATGTAGTCAAATAAACATGTCACTAGAGTACTTAAATTTCGTCCTTAAACACTAAATTATTCTAATTTAATTTTTTAAATTATTTAGAGCTCGCACATAATGTTGAACGAATTTAAATTTTCTTTCTTTCAGGATTTTACGTTACTTTTTCAAAGTCGATTTAACGCGTTTTTCCGAGGCAACAAAATAAAAGAAACTCTTCGGGAATTTTTTCCGGACTGACTCTTTCACTCATTAATCTTACTGTAGACTCAAGACTCAAGACTCTAAGCTCAACTGAACTGATTCCACATTTCCGAAACCGCTGTTTTTATATTTTTCGATCCCCCCAAAAAATTCGGGTCATGTACTGTACATTCACGTACCTTCCTTTTTTCTGAGAAATATATTATTTCTCTAAAACCGTATATGTCGCAATTTCCTGGATTATCGGGGTCAACAGATTTGAAAGAATGCGCAGGACACCTAATTCAAAGAAAAGCTACACTCGTGCCGGCCGTAAATCATTATTTTATTATAATTCTGTCACTTTGGGACCCAATTTAATTACCTAACGCTTGTATTTTAATATTTTTATGGATTTGATTTATGTTGAGTTCAAAGTGATGACACACGCTTGGTGACTAACTATTAAAATTTCAAAGTATTTTAGATATTTCAAATAATTTGTGTTAATGCTTAATTAAGAGAATTAGAATTTTTCTCCTAATATTGAATATTGGAGATTTAATTTACATTAGATTATATGATTCGATTTACATTATTTGATTACATTTAAATTTACTGTTTTCGTATCTTTAAAATATTGTAAAGTACGGATCTATTTTTCCCGGGTCATTACAGTATTTTTTTTTTCTTTCCTAAATATTAATTTCTAGTAGTTCTTTTATTAATATATTTCGTCAGTCACCCCTTGAACATTTGCATTCGATATCTAGCAGCCTTCATGTGGAATTTAATTCGGTTTTCAGTTAATTTAATTCTCTCTTGATTTGATTTCAGTACAGCCCGATATATTGCACCCCGAACATTGAGAGTGAAGATTAATTAGAGTTTGGTTATTCAAACTTTTTGGACAGATAGTTTATATTTTACTTCTACTTAATTAAATTGAGCATCAAATTCCTATTCACATTTTCAACAAATGAAAACCTATTATCGTTCAAATATTATGCAAAGAAAAAAAGTATATATTTACAATAGTTCTGGGGTTTCTCTTTCAACATAGAGTTTTCCGTTGTAAGCGTTCATTTTACGTAACTCAGAATCAAAACTTCTCTTTTGTATTTCTCGCTCAAATACACGTTATTTATGCCACAGGCAAACAAGGTAATTGTGTTTGAGTTAACCAACTAATAACACCTCAATCCTCAAAATGAAGTCGTATAAATTTGCCTATTTAATTGTGAAAGTGGCCTTGAGGCAGCCACGGAATGTTTTCGAAATTGTGCGCATTTATGACATAAAACAAGTTGAAAATGTTTGCCGTTTTCCTTAGAAAATAAAGTAAATAAATTCAGTTTACCCTGCCGGCTTTCTGAAGGCCCTATTAACTTTCTTCCGTCGTTTTGTGGATAAACTGCACCCTTTCAGCGTTTATATAAAAAAAAAAATGCTCGAGTGTTTTAAAACTTTAAAAGTCTATTCAAATTCACCTTTTTAAAACTTTCTAACGATTAAGAACGGGATAAGAATAGTTTTGTCGTCTAGACGTCAAAAGATATTTCAATCCCAAAGAATAAAATCGTTTTATAACGAAAAGTGTCCAAACAGAATACAAATTATTTGAGCGATAAAATGGGCATTATCGAGACGTGAAAATACTTTTAAAATGGAGTTAGGTCTTGAAGATACTCTCTACTCATTCGAGTGTAGAGCCAAAGTAAAAAAAAAAACTTCATTAATCATTAGGTGCTCTAGACTTTTTAACAGAGATCCTTAAAATTAATGATTAAGTCTCTTCTAATATATTTTTTTGCAAGTTCTAATTGGAATTTTTTCTTGCGATGAGTTTATGCCAAAAATCTATACAGGTTGAGCCGTGGTGTCCCAGGAGAGGAAATGCGCTTTATGCGCACCCAGTTCGCCTGAACTGGGTAGTGTGGGGCTCTCCTTCTACTTCGGTGTGCAATGAAGAGAAGGCATACCTACTAAAATCTCACCGTGCGTCAAGGGAAAGAGTCATCTTTTTCCCTTGTTACAATTACGGGTTTACGACCTGTTTAATTGGTATCTCTGCTGTGCAATGCCTCTTGCCCCCAGGTTAGGGAGAGTGACTCTTATCTTTTTTCGTCGTTGTTTCCTTCAGGACCCCCATGTCCGGTGGATGTATTAGTTCGGAGGCAGCTGCTGCCTGAGAGTGAGGAAGAGATCCTTGGGTCTTATATGGTAGTTAGCAACTATTTGTCGTTCTTCTTCAGGTTCATATGCCGCCAGGTTTCGCAGATCTTGATTGGCATGAGCTTCCAGGTTTCGATGGAGCTTCTCAGCTTTAACCAGAATGTACTTCTGAAGTGATGTCCAATTCAAGTCTCTTTGGATATCGACGTTACGAATGAACCATGGAGCGTCAACAGCCATTCTCAATGCTAAGTTTACAGTTTGGACTCATCTCAACATTTTTGATTTACAGACTTATCCGCGAGTGGTGGATGCATAAGCCAATTGTGCCCTCGTTACTGCTTGGATTATTTGTGTTTTAGTTTTGATGTTTAAGGCACTGCCTCTTCCCAGTATAGGATATAGCTGGGAGAGAGCAGCCTTGGTTTTGCTCTTTATATTATTGATATGAAATCTCCAAGTGAGGACCAAGGTACTGGACTACAGGGCTCCATTGAATTATGTCTTCTCCTATTTTAATTGTGGGTCCTGGATTTAGTCTTCTTTTTTGGAAAATTATTGCCTGAGTTTTGGTACTATTAATTTTGATTTTGTTTTGTTTACACCGATTTTCAATGTCATCAATATTACTTTGCAGTATTCTACTTATTATATTGGTGTTATTTCCTCTTGTTAGAATAGCCGTGTCGTCGGCGAAAAGAGCAGTCATGGTGTAAGGGGATGTCGGAATGTCACTGATATATAAATTATATAAAATTGGGCCTAGTACCGAGCCTTGGGGTACTCCAGCTTAAATAGTCCTAGTACAAGATAATTGTTTTCCAATTCTGACTTGAAAAGTTCTGTCCATAAGATAGCTGAGTATTAAATGATACGTTTTCGGTGCAAAATTCTAGATGATCATTTAATGAAATGATTTAAAGTGCCATAATTTATCGAATGCCCTCTCAATATCTAAAAATATGGCACCAGTGGCCATTCTGTAATTGAAACCTTCAGTTATATACTCGGTAATCCTTAGGGTTTGTTGCTCAGCAGAATGGCGTGACTTGAAGCGAAATTGGAATGTTGGTATCAAATTAAGCTCATCAATTTCTTCAACTATTTTGTCTTTTATTGTCCTCTCTATAATTTTGGAGATTGTGGAAAGTAGACTTATTGGTCTGTATATGGCTGGTAGGACCGCATTCTTCCTTGGCTTCTTAATTACAATTATACACGCTTTTTCCCAGGCAGTAGGAAAATAGTTGTTTCTCAAAATGGAGTTGGCTAAGTTTGCTAAAGCTGTGTGGGCCTTTTTTGGAAGTTCTTTCACCATTTTTTTACGAACGCCATCTATCCCTGGTGCCTTTTTTGTCCTAATTCTCTTGATCTGATCCTGAATTTCTTTGGGGATGATGAATTTATTGTATATCTTGGGGTGTTACTATATTGTTTAAGTTCCTGATAGCTTCATTTGTCTCCTCTATTTCTTCTTAGTTTGCATTCTGAATCACATTTTCTGTAAATATTGTTTTCAAAGGATCTGCAAACGCTTCAGCTTTCTCTTGCTCAGAATAAGCCATACCATTCGCTCCATGTAGTGGAGGAATGGTGTTACTTGGTTGTCTTAAAGCTTTTTGCATTTGCCATGCCGAATTGTCTGATGTTTTTAATGTTTTCAGTTTGTCATTCCATTTATTGACTCTGTAGTTTTTAAGGGCAGTTTTCAAATCTTGAGAATGTTCGTTTAAAATCATTTTTGTTTCTTGGTCTCTATAATTGGGGTATCTTCGGTTTCTCTTATTTGATTTTGTAGTGCTATTGGTAAGTCTTCGATGGATCCTTTGTTAACAATTTTTGTGTTGGAATTATCTTCGTAAGCTTGTAGAATTACTTGTTGATATGTTTCAGCTGCAACTCCAATGTCTTCGTTGGTCACTATTCTGGGAGTTGGAAAGGTGGTCTTTAGATTGTTCTTGAATGCATTCCAGTTGGTGATGATTTTCTTAAAAAGTCGTTTTGAATTTAAGCCATTTCCTAGTTGTAAATGAATTGGACTGTGGTCCGAAGTCCTTTCATTGATAATTGTTATTTCAAAATTTTGTGCATCGTTTTTCATAATTGCAACATCTAGGACTTGAGGGGTGCCATCAGTTCTTGGTAGATAGATTGAAGACGCTGGTCCAATTACAACGTCTTCACTGTTTTCAGTATATTCAGCAAGTCTCTTCCCGTTTGCACACTGGCATGTACTGTTCCAAATTGTAGACAATTAAGGTCTCCTATGATAATTTTAGGTACGTTGTTCATTAGTATGTTTCCAATATCATCAGCTAGTAGTATTTGTCCCGGAGGCTTGTACGCAGTGGACACTAGCGTCTTTTCGCCATTTATTGTAGCTTCAACTGTCAAGTGCTATATGTCCGAGTCGCTGTTTCCAACTAGATGGTGGGTAACATCATTTCTAACAATGATAGCCACTCCTCTGGTCCATTGGGTCCATCTTTTCTGCAAACTACGTAGCCTTGGAAGGACAACCTGTATGCCTCAGCTAGTTTGGTTTCCTGCAGCGCCAGTAGCTGAGGTTGGTGTTCTTCCAGGAAAATATCCACTTCAGTTCTACGTGCTCCCACTCCGTTAACGTTCCACGAAGCGACGTGGAACATTACTATTTTTTGGCTAAGTAAACATCTACAGCCTGCAGGATGGCTGGCACAATGGATTTTAATAAATCCGCAACTTCATTATTTTTGTTTGTGGCACTCTCATTCTCTGTCGTCGTTTTAGCAGGGGGAACCTGTTTTTGGGTTTTATTTTGGTTTTGTTTGGTACCTTGAATCCATGAAATGTATTCAGGACAGCCTCTGTAGCTGGCAGAGTGCCCTTGTTTACCACAGTGACGCAGGTTTTACCATTTTGGGCGATAGGAAAGAAGGTCACATGATCTTGATGGATGGTTTTTGCCACACTTCACACATCTCTCTGGCATCGAGCAACTTGATTGTGTGTCCAAATCTCTGACACCTGAAGCACTGAGATGGAATCGTCGGTTTTCTTTTGGTTTCCGTTTTAACAACCAGATCCACTAGTCTGGTTGTCTAATACACTTTTTTCGAAGAATTTTTAATTAAAAACAAAGGCAGAGGCTCTTTATTTGCACTTTTTCTTGATTTCATTTGGACTACTTCCAACTCTTCAAGTCCTTTTTGCTTCAATTTTTCAATTACTCAACTGGGGTGTCAGCTTCTAATCCTCTGAGCACAACCTGGTGTTTGGTCTCTTTATCGAGTTTGTATGTATAATAATTAATAATGCCTATTTATACTGTTTAGGAAAGCTGTCATTCTCATGTGGTCTTCTGGAGTATTAACTAATAGTTTGATATCTTCACCCACATTTTTAGCTTTATCAAAAGCAACGTCATTACTTTTAAGTTTATCTCTCAGTGCAATCCATTCTTTACTGCCAGAGACCACAATTGGCAAAATTTGCTTCACTTTTCCTGCATAAAATTGTTCTTCGACTTCTACTAAGTCCATATTGTTAGTTTCATCTTCAATAATGAGAGTGATTTCCTCAGGCATGATTCTCCTCTTTGAAATTCCTGGCTTTGACCATTCCTCATCGTTTGGTTTTTCAAATCTCTTTTTAAGTTCATTGAAGGCTGCTTGCAGCTCTTTTATATCACTTGTAAGTTGGTTTATTTCGTCACTTTTCTTCAATATTTCTTCGTTTGCACTAATCAATTTCTTTCTTACTTAGTTTATTTAATTTGGCATCTTGTTCAGCCTCTTGAGCTTTGTGCTTTACCATCTTGGAGAAAATGGGGCGAGCTCCAACCTCTGTTGATGATCCACAATTTTTACCCACTCACACTTTACACACGAGTCGCTTATTTGATTTTTCGTCAAAATTTCGAAGTCGCAAAGGAGCATACGTCACGCACGCACCGCTGCTCGATCGGAACTTGGTTTCCGATGCTGGAGTAAAAACGGTAGTCAGTCAACAGACGACTTATTGTCGAATGATGAACTCCCAGTAGACAAGCTACAAAAATTCAAAAGTCAACAAATGCCTTACCTGATTTATCATTTTACGGCATTTTATACATTTTCCTTGAAGAAGACCCTTATACTAAAAAAATTCTTGAACGCCTTATTGTTACTCAATGCCTGATGTTGTAAACCCAAATAATCATCTCTATATAGTATTTTGTTTGAGATTAACTAAGTAGATAAACCCTTATAAACTCCAATACGGATACAATTAGTTATTCGTATTCTGGGACTTCACAAATTAATCTAGACTAATATTTATTCTTCATAGTAGCCTACACATTAAATTAGGGTGGTTTACGACATTTTTGCGAAAAAAACCCTCATCAAAACGTAGGTTTAGATTGAAATATTTTTTTGTACTGTCAGATATAGAATAAGCCTAGCTAAAAGGACAACAAACATATTACCTACTTAAATCGACCGCATACAATCACAATGTCGGTTAGCTGGCTCACCCCGAAAGTTATATCTGATATCTTTTCTGAGTTTACAAAAAAAAAAGGTAATAATGATACAAAAATATGACGTGTCGCCCGATGCCTTCTCGTATTATCAGGTACGTGACTAATCGAATGCCTTGGTTTGATGGGGTTGAGTTGAAAAATATCCTTTACAGGCCTAACCTGACCCTTCACGTCCTCGGGAATAAGGAATTCTGCTTCCGATCTGTAATAAACAAACAAAGAAAACACTTTAAAATATTTACATTTAGCTAATAGAATAGAGTCTCTTATTGGCTCATTGGATTATTATCTCCATCATTAGAGCTAATGGAAGGTCAGACTTTTCTGACGTACATTATTATCCTTCTGACATCCCATCTGCGCTCTCTGGCTGATCATCAACCTTTTCTGATGAATCACTCTCAGAGTTCACTGATGGGTCAGAATTAACTACCGGCTCAAACGGTTCCAACTTTTTCGATAAGCATATGCCTTCGTAGGGTTTTCACGACCTTTTCGCACCAGGCATGTTCTTACTAATATAACGATCGTTATCTAAAACTTGTGTGATCACAAAAGGCCCATGATAATTTGGCCCGAGCTTCCTACTTTTTCCTTCAATCGAGCACTTTGCAACAACTTTTTGTCCAACTTGATACTTCTTAGGCCTAGCAGGTCTGGCATCATAGTACAATTCTTGTATACACTATTGCTTTTCTATGTTGTGGGCTACATTAGCCGGCATCACTTCATGTCCTGAGGCTCATTTCCACATACCTCATGAACAAGGAAAGAGTCATTTATTCCTCTAGGTCGAAAGCCTAGTTGAACTTCGTAGGGACTTTTCCCAGTTGTTGAGGTAACAGAAGTGTTAAAACCCCACTATACTCGATTGACATTTTCATCCCAGCGTTCTTCATTTTCCGTCGAGGCATTTGGAGCAGCAAGAATTACCTTATTCATTCTTTCCACTTGACCCTTTGATCGAGGAGTCGCTGTTGCACATAAAACTGTCTTAATGCCCAATTCGTCGGAAAATTTTTAAAAATCCTTACTAGTAAAGGCAGTTCCACGATCACAGATTATGCGTCTGGGCACCCCAAACATGTTTATTATCTCATTCAGGAATCGTATCACCATAGAAGTTTTCGTGCTTGCGACTGCTTTGATCATAGTGGATTTGGTAAACGCGACTACGATGACATAAGAATTTTTCTTGACGCCCTTGACAAAGTGGTCAATATATACTGTGTTCATAGGCTCATTCTTCTTTTCAATGCTGTAATCTGCCAGGTGTTCTTCCAGACGGTTTCCTATTATTTTTTATTATTTTTTTTTAAATTTAATTTCACCCTTTCGAGCCCCTACTCTACACTGCAGCCTTTATAGGGTTTTTGTATGTCATTCGTATGGGCTCTACTCCTTCTCATTCATACTTCTCATTCATACTTGGAGATCCGATGCTTGGCGGCAGCGCGGGCGACCTACCGTCCCGTACTACTGCGGTCACCCATCCAATCTCCATCCCGACACCACGTTGCTTCGCTTGAGTAGGCCGTCTCTCACGTCCTTGATCAAGAACCAACGTGCCGGTAATTATAAAGGCATCCCAAACACGCTACATCAAAATCCGCCTCCTGGAGTTTTTGGGCACTACCCATCTCAAACCCTGGTCTGTTTTGCGACAAATATGATTATTTTTTAATGCAAAATTCTTGTGGATTTCTCTTTCGGCCGAACTTGGCGGTGTACGACTTAGAACAGCGTGTATTTGACGAAACTTTTCATCCTCCAGACGCACAGCCATTACCCAGTCATCCTCATCAACATTGACGGGAAGCATTTGGATTTCGTCATAGCCGTCGCTACTCTCCAACGGACTTCGACTCAAAGCATCTACATGGTTCATTTTGCATCCTGGTCTACTGGATACCAATGTCAAACGCCTGAGTCGCTAACCACCATCGAGCGATCCTTGGAACTAAGTCTTTCTTAGCCAAGGTAGTGCGAAGAGCACTATAGTCTGTAACAACATTAAAAGGTTTTCCAATAAGATATAGTTTGAATTTTTTGAAGGGAATCCATCACCGCTAAAGACTTTAATTCATAGGAGTGATACTTTTGCTCTGCTTCAGTTGTAACTCGACTGCAGTATTGTATCGGGTTCAAGGATCCACCTGCTTGTTTCTGCAGCAAAATTTCACCAATGTCCCATTTACTGGCATCCGTGTGCATTTCAGTTCCTGCGTTGTGGTCGTATATTGCTAACACTGGACGTGTGACCAATTTCTTTCTCACTTTTCGGAAAACGTTATCTCCATTTTCAACCCCAAGTAAAAGCTTTATCTTTCTTTGTTAAAGTGGTCAATGGCTTGGCAATAATGACGAAATTCTTGATAAACTTCCTGAAATAGCTAGCCAAACCAAGAAATCTTTTCACATCATGTACATTTTTTTGTGTAGGGAATTCGGAAACTGCGTTGTACTTGTATGCACCTGGTCGAATTCAGGAGTTTCAGACCATTTTCAATGTCAACGGAAGGTAGAAGGACGTCGTTCAAGTAGGCGAAAACTGAAGGGAATCTTAGAGAACCTTAAATCGCGTACATTACCCTCTGAAACACACCGGGGGCATTGACAAGTTCAAATGGCATTCTTAGATACGCGTACTGCCCGTCAGGGGTCACAATAGTATATTGTGTATTTAGGGGGAAAAGTGACACATTCTCGACCGACGGTGTAAGTTGACGGGCGAGGCGTAGCCGAGGTCGGCAAACACCGAAGGCCGAGAATGTGCTTTTCCACCGAAATACACATACTATTTTTTCTGCGATCGGTTAAATACCTGTTAAATGTTTGTCTTTTAGTTCCAATTATTCAGCAATACGAGAATCACTTTCACGGCCTAGGCCGGAAAAGTGTTTCCCGTATTCATTCATTGATTCCTTGGCAACTATTGAAACATAATTGAAATACCAGAAGATTGAGTTTTGCGACCTGTCAACCGGTCAAAAATGCTGACATTTCTTGTCAATCGCAGAAAAATATTCTTTATAGGTATCATCCCCACATTACACTTTGCTATACAGCGAGGTAAGGCATGATACTTTGCTGAGGCGGACTTACAATAGTTTCTTTAGCTCGTAAAATAACTTTTTTGTTTGGTAAGCTTTCAATTTCCGGTAAATCACATAAATTTTTATTGAAAAGTCGTACTTGTGAGTCGCGAACGACAGCAACAATATTTGTATTGTTTATAAATGGCTGACCTTGATTCTTTGACGACTGCTGAGCATCATTCCGCTTGATCTTCTAACATTGGTTAGGTATCTTCATGTCCGACTCGATTACACTTGCCACAAAACATCCTTGGTTTGTCGCATTTCGAAAACACGTATTTTCTTTGGCCACAGTTGAAACACTTTACCCCCAAAACTGGTATCACGAGGAGTGGTGCGACTTCTTCGTTTTAGTATGACATTCCGGAGATCAGCCCTGGAAACATGACTAGAAACTTTTCCAACTCTCCCGTCCTCGGCCGTCCTCTTGAAATCTCCAGCCAATGCAAACGAATACTCTTCATAGAGCGCCTTAGGGGTGTTGTACCGGCCTGCTCTAGCAGAATTCTGAACGACGAGGTCGCTTATCCCATCTATGATGCACGACACAGTTTTCTTTCCCGTTAATTCGCATGTTCTAAGCAGCTCCATTGTTCCAAGATAATAAGAGGTCAATGATTCATTTGGTTTTTTCTGACGATTTAGCATCTTTTTTAAGGCTGCCACGAAGTCTATGTTTTCGGGAAACGTTTTCCGGATCAGAGCTTTCCACTATTTCCAACTGTAGTTATAGTTGGTCAGGCTATGATACCAACTTTTGGCCATACTTGTCAAACGAGACTGCGTGTGATAGATCGTCGTCACATCATTCGAGCCATTAATTTGTTTCAGCTGCTCTATCTTTTTTAGCCACTGATTTGCCGTTAACGCCTTATTATCAGGCGAGAATTCGGGGATGCAGTCACTTTTGACAACAAGTTTCATATCATCATAATTTATAATCTTTGCATTACAGAATTGGGAGCCGAAGCAGGCGTATGAGATCTTGTATCAGTAGTATACTTACTGCCCTTCTTTTTCCTATAACTCTCTTCGCTTGAGGAAGTTATACTGCTACAGCTACTGCACTGAAAAAAAAAGGTACACAAATAATAATAATAATAATAATATATTGCATTGCAACGAGTATCTGGTGGTAGCCCGAGGCAAAGTCCAAGCTCGTAAAGTACTGGCATCCTTTTAATCGATCTAAAAGGTCATCAAAGATGCAATCGCCTTTATATTACGAAAAAAAGAAAAATACATTTTACAAGAACGTTAAGAAAGATGATAAATCAAGCATGCTAACGAATGGCGCGGTCTAGCTTATAGCTACTCCACTGAACCATGCGAAAGCAAGAAGTACAATTTATAATAAATAATTTTATGCAAAGTAACTAACAAATTTTGTTGTTGTAAACTATTGTTGAGAAGCCTGTCACTTTT